>CM052712.1:79283504-79379021 GCA_028551405.1 Uromys caudimaculatus
GATGGAGTATCTGAGCGAGCTCTCGGCTAAGTTATCTGCAAGCACAAGAGTCTACTGTCATGTTAGGATAGACTTTGAGCACTACATTCTTGTTTTCATCAAAGAACAAGATGCTGAGTGAGGACATCTTCTCCGGCACACAGCAAGGCTCAGGAATTCCAGAGACGACCCCCACCGCTCTCACTATGCTCTGGATGGTCGCATGATTGGATGGCTTCAAAGACTGGAAAGAGAAACAAGAGCAACAAGTTAGGTGAAACGGCTCTGCTCGGGTCTCATCACATACAATGGATTTGTTTGAACAGTCCTGGAAAGGCCAACATCGTTGGATATTCAGCCCAAACTCGTCTAGCTCCAGGGATGTATCGTCTATAAAGTGCCTGTATGGTCTGGGAATTTTGTAGATGGTGCCTTTAATCTTCACAACAAATTGGTCACTTATTTTCTTTTTTTCAGAGACTCAGAAAGCTAAATGACATGTCTGAAGTCATGTCCAAACAGCTGCTAAGTACAATGAAACTTTGAACTCTATTCTGTAAGCAGGAACCATTTAATTAGAAACAACTTAGCCCCCAACATGGAATTAATATATTCTCCATGTTTTTAATTACAACAACAACAAGTTGTCCCTGACCCTCTATGAACCTTTAAAGAACGCCACTAACACTAACCATCATCAACTATAAAGGGGAATTTGGTCACTGTTATTAAAATTAAACTAGGTGGAATAAAGGCTACTTATTAATTTATTTTGTAGTTGTCAAAAGGATTAATCTTCAGTTATTATTTCATTCATATTATACAATTATCCAGCTCAGACTACAGACTGGGGTTGACAAGACCACACCATTGACCACTGGGGGTCACTGTTGCTCCATGGGCAATTTAAACTGGGTGGTTTGGTAAGGTGGACCATGTCCTTTGGGAATAAAATATGGGGGTCTAAGCTTTGCACATGGAATGACAAGAGTTTGATCAAGGAAGCCTTGATTAAATCTCTTCCCTGAGAAAACAGAATGCATTTTACTTAGAAATCTATGTACCTAGATTTCTAGTATCTAGCCTCCCTAGAAGTATTGAAAATTGTCCCAATCTGAAGCTCTAAGTGGTCAGAAGAACTCCAGAAGAGAAGCCACAATACCCGGAAACACAACTCTCCTAGTATAATTTTTTCCTAGGTGGATGTAATTAGTTTTGTTTTAAATACATTTAGAAACAGAAATTTGAGGATTGAGGTTGTGGCTCAAAAAACACTTGCCCACTATCTATGAGGGTTTGATCCCCAGCTGATACTCAGACAAAAAAAAAAAAAAAAAAAAAAAGGTCAACTCGACCCATGTGGTGGTACAATCTCAGGAGTTCAAGGCCAGCCTCACCTATGTAGATAGCTGAAGCTCATCCCGGGATTACATGACACTCTCTGCTAAAGGAAAGCCAAACAGCAAAACAGGGAAGGATACTTTGCCAAACGTGGGACAATAGTATTTCAGCTAAAACTCTCCTATTGCTTATGGCTCAGAAGCTTGTGGATCCGTGAACTGGAACTCGAATTCCCAGCCTGTGAAGAACACCAGAATGAGAACATGGAGAACTGAGGGGGTTACGGATACATCCATGCCAAAGGAGAAGAAAGTGATGTGGAAAGCTAATGTACTCTCAGAAAATCAAAGCAAGTCAAAGAAGGGACGGATGCTGGCAGAAGAAGGGAAATGTTATCTGAATCACTCCACCTTTTAATTTTAGTGAAAAGAATCCATACACTGCACTTCAATTTTTGTAAAATAATTTTTCAAAACTAATGTAAACAACAGCACAGGGCTTTTTTTACCCTTGCTTCCTAGCAACTTGAAGAACGTCTTTTTTAAAAAAAAAACTTTAATTAGCTAATTAAATGGTTAATTGGTTCTAATTGATTACAAAACAAGGTATTCTCACCTTACGTTTTCAAAACTTTGAGTATTTGTACTTTACATATTGCTTGCCCTGCATTAAAATGTGTTGACTTTACTGGATGAAATTTATTAGGAAAAAACCATAGGGATCAAAAGAGCATTCAAGTGTCTATGAAAATGTCACAGTGATTCCCATTATTCTACATAATTAATATTTAGGAATAAAGACAAAAGACCTCCAGGAGCCTGTGCAGCTTACAGGAACTGCCTTTAGCACTGGAACACAGCAGGGCACATTCTGGCATTAATATTGTTGGTTTCCACTTCATCTATTGACTGAAAGCTATTAGAGAGATTCAGCCTTTCAGACGGCTTGCTGCTAAAGTGTTAAAGGAGGTTAAAGCCAGATTTTTCTGTTGTTATTCTTTATGGTTCATGTTTAATGCCTGAGTGTCATGTAGTGTGGACGGCCTTAATTCAATGAGTACTTCAGCAATTAGTATGACTTTGTGCCATCTCCCTCGGTGCCTAGAATAGTGTATCTATTCTAGACACCAACAATACTGTTAAGTGGCTGAAATACTTAGAAGAAATAGTACACCCTCCATTTTACTCATTTCTGAGGAATAACTTCTATCGATATAAAAATAAAAGGTTCTGTGCAAGTGACTTGGTGTAGATATGGAAAATATTCGTGGGTGTTACCTAGGGAAAATTTCTCTCTCTCTCTCTCTCTCTCTCTCTCTCTCTCTCTCTCTCTCTCTCTCTCTCTCCCTCTCTCTCCCTCTCTCTCTCCAAGTCAGAACTGATGGGTTTGAAAATGAATATCTGAGTAACCTCCAGTGGGCTCAGCAGAGTCAGGCCCAAGCCCTTGATTCTGGGGTGTTTTGTATCAGGGACCTCTCAGATGACTAGGGAGTGTCCCCTATTTTCTTGCTATGGAATCCTCTGACAGAGCTGCCCATACCAGAAATAGTCACATCATGCCTAAGTAATCCATGCTGTCATCTGTTGGGGTGAAACAGGCTGCCAGTAAGAATTGCTGTTTTCGAGCTGGGATCAGGTTTCTCATGACTCTGTCTTCTAAGCTTAGAGCTGATACCAGTCACAAGTGCAAATCTGAGCTCCTCTCCGCACCCATCACACTTTTTAACGATCGGGTGCACCTTTGCCACCACCCGGGTGTGATTCTGCTGAGGTTTGTCAAATTTCGAGTTTATGGTGCTCATCTTCATGGCTGAGACTACAACTGAAAGATCTCGAAGAGCCTATCATTTTGAATCCATTAAATGTGAATCTCTTTATATCGAATGCTCTGTTCAAAGTATTTCAATTATGTGTTGCCTAATTCTATATGTTTGCTGTTCCCCGCTTTTGCACAGTTCCTTGCAGAAATAACTCTATTCCTCTAATCTTTGTTGGTTTCTTGGATCTCTGTCAAGAACAATGGCTCAATCATTTTCATTTGAAATTTCTGTTTTCCATTGCTGCTAAGGTGGTGAAGGAGGCAGAGGCACAGAACTTGGCTCTGCCTATTTGGGTATTTTTTTTAATCACATGGCATCCTTCCAAGAGTCCTTCTCAGGGAGAACAGATTGGCCTTAAAAGCTGGAAATCAGGAAAAAAAATCCAAAGTGTTATGTCTGTGAATGAAATCTACAGTGGCCAGGCTTGCACCTGCCAAGCTGTGGATACTGTCTTCTAGTTAAATCTGATCACAGTACATTAGAAGGGGAGAGTGTGTCATCAGCTGAGAGCTTCATTCCTGACCTGGGCCATGAGGTTTCCTCTACACTCTTCCAGTCCAGCCCAAATGGGTGTGATGGCCCAGAAACTATCTAATTGGAATCAGTGAAAGGGCAAAGCCTGGAATTTGGAATTCAGAACACAGCTGTTCTGAATTATAGAGCAGGTTGTCGACTTTTGCAGACAAAGAACCCCGCTATATAGGCCAGGCTTTCGCCCAGGAGGCCAAAAACAGGAGGTCCCTAAACAGAGGAATCTGGTCTGGGGGAACGTTCCTTTGAGGCAAAATGTATATCTAAAGTCTGAGAGTTCTTTGGCACTTCAGTCAGCCCACATGTGCCGTGCTGATCGGAGGAGAGACCTTCATTTTCCTCTGCTGCTGCTCAGACTACATTTTTATTTAAATATCCCCTCTGTCTGCCACACCAGACACTTGCTAACAGCAGTACATATTAACCACCCCCTCCCTTTACATCATTCCTCCAGTCCTCCTTTGTTGCCTAAAGACACAAAGTCACGTCTTCCTTTGTTACTGTATTGACCTAAAGATACAAAGTCACCAGAGCTCAAAGCAGTTCCACATAAGGGCACACCAAACTTCCATTCTCAACTTGGCAAAGGAAAATCTTGACCTCAGAGAAAAGACCTCTACAGGTATCCCTGATACATGTCGCCATTCCAAGTTTCAATAAATGTGATGAGCCCTGTTACTACAGCAGACCCTCTTTTCATTCTGTTCTCCCCCAGGAAGAAGCTCCCTGGAAGAACTCATGGGCTGTTGAACCCAGAGGGGGAATCCTGTTTTTCAGTTTTGTGATGTTTGAAAAGGGACCGAAAATTTTACAAAACCTTTCTTGCCTCATGGCTTTCTTTTGCATAGCTGCCTTCCCTATGTAGAGCTTCCTTAGACGCCGGCGTATTAACTCTACTATGGCGCTTTGTCTCCTCAATGGCCACTTGTTAGGTCAACAGCAGAGAGTTACGGAGTGCCCACTCAATGTAGGCTGCTCTCGTATTTCATTTTTTTCCCTGTGTTGAAGAAAAATTAATAGTGTGTAGAAAGTTTTATTGACTTATCGAAGAGGCCATTATTGTTTAGACAAGTGGAACCAACATCCAAGCCAAAAGGAACTAACTACGAAGGCTGCTGTTCCAGAAACTTTAGTGAACCAGCTTAGCCTTGGACACTGTTAGATGTGCAGAATTCACTGTAGCCTCCATTTCCCATGCATGGCATGTGAAGACTGTGTATTAGCATGGTGCCACGCCGTTTGACTGCCGGTGTGACCAAGCACGATCAGTTAATTCTGCAGTTGCTCTAATGTACTTCTCTCCTTAAATTTATCTTTGTGGCTATTAACTTAACCCCTGGCAACCTCAAGGGGTGACTCCTTTTCATTACTAGCAACCACAGTGACATTCTTCTAAAGAGACAGTGGGTTCATAAACAGGCAAAGGAAGTTCAATGAAGCCGAGGGGTCCCAAGTTGGGAAAGACTAGAGAGAAGTGAAACACCCGGAGTTGGGGACTGAGAAGCGAAAGGATCGAGCATCTACATTTGTGTGGTTTCTGGAGACTGGAGACTGGATATTGGAGTGAGGAAGGAACAGAAGACATTTTTGTTTAAGCTACCTAGAAGAAATTCATTTTATGGGACTAAGGGAAGATGGTTGCTTGGACAAACCATAAGACCTACATAAAATCAGTCACTCTGACTTAAAGTCAGTTTTGGATTATAATCCCACTTCTCAGTGTCCCAAAGCGAGTCACACTGTAAAGTCGGACACATCTCTGTTTTGTGCTTCACCATCTCTGTTAGATCCAAGATTCTAAGTGTCATCCAAGCTGAATAAATTTTATCTGAACAATAAAGATCATTTATAATTCTCCAGAAAAGATAAGACTCTTGACACAGCCCCAAATTCATATTCCTTACTTTATGTTTGATTCTTTTTTAAAGAATTATTTATTTATCATTTGTGTGTGTGTGTGTGTGTGTGTGTGTGTGTGTGTGTGTGTGTGTGTGTGTGTGTGTGTGTTATTTGTTCTCGTGCATACCAGAAGAGGGCATTAAATACCATTACCGATGGTTGTGAGCCACCATGTGCTTGCTAGGAATTGAATTTAGGACGTGTGGTTCTGGAAGAGCAGCTAGCACTCTTAACCACTGAGCTATTTTCCCATCTCTTTAGCTTCCTGTGTTTGGATTCTTAAAATAAGAAATCACAAAAATCCCCCTGGGAAAGACAGCTTCATAGGGAATGTTCAAAGCTCATCTTTCTGAGACAACTAAGGAGGAAAATAGGATTTTGGACAGGTTGCTGGTCCAGAGGCTGACTTGACCTTGGGGATAGCCTTTTCTATGTGCATGCCAGTCAGTGATACTAGGAGGAGACTTTAGAATATCAATAATAAAGACCCCTGAAGTGAAACTGACAGTCTAAGAAGTAAAGGACAATTTTCTCGATATTTTTAGACAGCAGCAAAGAACTGATTCATACTTTATTAAAAATGTGCTTCTATTCTTTTACTAAATTCTGTCCATTTAGTCACTGTATGGTATGCAATGTAGATTTAAGCTGCTGGAAGCTAAGATGGAAATGCAGCAGTAAGCTTAACTGGATGCTGGAGGGTGTAGCTAACTTCTACTGTAGGGTGTGCTGCTTGGTGCACAGAGAGCTGTGCTTTGGACTTGCTCCGAAAGAGAGTCATTGGAGTTGGAAAGCCTTCTGAAAACATGCTGATATAAAATGCAGTCCCTGGTGTTTCTGAGATGAACAGAGGTAATTTCGGACAGGGAGAGAGGGACCCGGGGGACATCACTATCACATTCTGTTTTGCCTTTGCTTTTGCATTTAGCAGTCAAGCAAATGAAACAAGCATCTGCTGGGTTTCAGGCCAGTTCACCTAGCCAGACCCTGATCTTGCCCAGCATGGGGACAGTCCAGCCCACAAGAAACTGCTTATTTAAAAATACTCTACATCGGAACGCCACACCCATTAGCCCTTCCTCTTGCTTCCGCAATATCCCTTCATCCCTGGAACACCACTCAGAAGTCAGCTTCTGGCATCTGGGGCCTGCTCACTGTGGACAGGTGTATCTTTACACGCGACCACACGGCTGGATATATGCCATGTTTGGAAACAACAACAGCAACAACAAAAAACCCATATTATGCACATATGCTTTTCATAGTCTTCATACCTCATATTACGTTTAACAATCATCAAAGAAAACCCAAGCATAACCACATTGCCCATTTTGTGAAACTTTAGAATGTTATAAATAAAGGTCTGAATAGAGGTTTCTAAATGGAAACATACACTTAGCATACTCTTCTACCCCGGGCAAAAATAAAGTGAGCACAAGGTGAAGGACGGAAGCTACCTTTGGCATGGGGAATTGGCAGGCTCCGGAGCAGTAGTAGGCGTCAAATGATTTGGGGGAGATAATCCATTCACTCCAGCCAATATCAGCAAAGTCCACTTTAAGGTACCTCCTGGCACAGTTCCGAGGTTCAATCCATTGCTTTCGCCTTGCCTTCTTCAGGGTCTGCTCATCAAACTGTAATGTCTGTCCCTTCTGATGAGGCCCTTTCCTCTGTTTCTTTTTGTTCCTGCTCTTCTCGGGGGGCTGAGTCTGAAGACTCTTATAAGGCTTTCTCTCCTCCCACACTCCATCCTCCTTGTACTGGTACTCTGCTCCAGGTAACTCATTGTTCTGCAATGGCAACAAGATCCCAGTAGAGCGCTTCTTCCTCCTCTCAACAGAGAGGGCTTCTCTGATGTGGCTATCCAGTCTGGGCACAGTTCCTGCTGTGAAATCTCGGTGTCTCTGTAAGCTAGAAACCACGCTTTCTGGCTCAGAAATGGCAGCGTCATTGGCATATACCAAGATATAGGGCTCCGGGAAAAGCAGCATCCTCTTGGGAAACTCATGTGCTCTGCATGTAATGTTAAATCCTATGAGAAACTCTTCGTTTTGCTTGGCCTTCCTTAAGAGATGAGTAATGTCTTTTGACAGCCAAGACATGCTGTCTCTATAAGGTTTGACCACATCTACAGACAGATGACCCAAGAGCTGGCTTTTGTTGGATTTGAGGGTCCATGCAGAGAGATCTATCTGGATGTGTTGTCTCTGTGCATGATGGGAGCATCCTTGGGATTTTGGACAGCTCAAGCTGAGGTTCATTAATTCTCCAATATAGAAATACAGTGTGGCTGACAAAATGTTCTCAGACTTGGTTAGAGAAGTCAGATTAAAAGTGTGCAACCCCTTTCTTTGCAGGGTTCCTAGGAAAGAAAAGGAAAGAAACAGAAGTAAACGGGAACTACTATTTTATACAGCATTCAAAATTCAACTCAAAATAAATCAGTGCTCTAAATGTAACAGCTAAAGCCACGAAATCCTTAGAAGAAGGAAACATGGTGGGGGAAGTCTTCATGACTTTAGACTTGGTAGCAGACTCATGCATATGCCACCAAATGCATTCAGCAAAAGGGAAGATAGATCAGTAAATAAAAGTTTAAAAGTAAAACAGACTTTATCAAAGGTAAAATGTTTGCACATCAAAGGTAAATACCAAGAAAATGGAAGGCTGTGCTACGGAATGTGATAAAATGTTTGCTATACACTGCTTGCTATATGTGTATCTAAATGTTTAGTAGCCAGAACACAACACACAAGTTAACAGTTTTAATTCAACGGCAGAGATACTGATATGCGCAGAGGACCTGAAAAGATATCTCTTCAATCTATCTCTATATATCAAATGTATACAAGTGGCTGATATGGATGTGAAAACATGCGGAAAATCATCAGGGAAATAAAAATCAAAACCTTAGTCATGTGATACATACTATAATAGCGTGGCTATCACAAACAACCACAAAAAGTCTCAAATACCAGCAAGGTTGTGGAAAGAAACTGGAACTCCTTCTAATCATTAAAGTAGATATAAACGGATTCAGCTGCTGTCGAACACAGTTTGGTATTTCCTCAATAAAACCTAACCAGGAAATTAACATATGATAAAACAATTCCTCAGAAACTGGAGACAGGCAAGCACTCAAATAAGTGTATACACAGTAGCCAAAGGTAGTAACAGACCAAATGACCATTATAGATACCTTTGACTTCTCTAAGCTAGGTACCAAGCCTTCTGGCTCAGAAATGGCAGCATGGTTGGGATATACCAAAATATAAGGCTCCTGGCCTTCCTTAAGAGCTGACTGATGTCTTTTGACAGCCAAGACATGCTGTCACTATAAGGTTTGATCACATCTACAGACAGTTGACCCAAGAGCTGGCTTTTGGTTGCTGAGCAGATAAGCAACTTGTAGTGCATTTATGAAACAGAACACTGTTACTGTGAAAAAGGAATAATATGTGTTAAAACTGTGAATGGCCTGGAAAAGCAAGACAAAGAAACCACTTGTCAAAGCTCACTCACCGTTTACTATCGCTTGCACAAGCTATCTAAAATAGTTAAATCCATAACGATAGGAACAGAGGGGCCCACTAGGGGGTAAGAGGTAACTGGGAATGAGTAAAGAAAGTCCTTAACTCTTCTGGGGCTTTCAGGTTGATGGAACCTGGAACTCCTCCTAATTTTTAGAGTAGATGTAAAGACTAGAGTTTGCAACAGTTCAGTGTCCTGAAGACATTAATTCCTGCGTTATCATCTATTCCCTTTAAAATAGTTAATTTCATGTTATGTGAATTTCCCTTCAGTGAAAAAGAGGTATATGGTAGTGTCTGGAGGGAGGAAAGGGAGGGAGAAATTATGAAGTTATATTGTAGATTCAAAGGAAACAACTTTTTAAAAGAAACCAATACAGAACAGATTCTGTGCAGTTTCTTGATTTTGGGGGTTTCTATTAGGAAAACTCTCCAAGGTGACAGGAGTTCATTTAAAAGGTAGAAAAGAGTACAGCAAAGATCAGTCAGCTTTTCTAGCTTGTTTGCTCTTTGCTGACACACCATAAATGTGCACTAGCACGCTTAGTGTGTGTGTGGTAGTGGGTGATGTGTGAGCTTTGGCAAATACTAAGATGGATGTCTACAGACTGTACCTCACCACAGCTGCCTCTGTGACCTACTTACTCATCCTAGTGCAAGCAGAGGGTTTTGAACTTGAACTGGATTTAATTATGGATTCGGTCCCTTATTAGCTTTGCAACTCTGGGCGAGCTAATGTTCTCATTCATAAAAATGGAAAGAGTATCGCAACAGACACTCAGAAATTGTTTTGGATAAAGAACATGGACTCCCCATTGGGTCACAAGATCACTGAGAGCATTATGGAAGCCTGGCGTTTTTGTGTACACGTTGTATCTCTCCTTTACTCTGGATCAGAGTCCAGACCAAGGGGGCTCAGACTTGTTACCAGCTGAGGGACTGTCTGCCTGAAGTCTGTTGGTGTAGGTTGAACAGCCCAAATGTACACGACCTGTTTCATGCCCCTTCAAGTATGAAGGCATAGAGAAAAGAGCAAATGATATGTTTCACTGTCAGCTTCTCCAGTGCCACATTCTTGACCCCTTTACCATAGGGGCCTTGCAGGTCTCCAGTCAGAATCCTAGACACGCAGCCACATCGAATTCCAGCAACATGGAAACCTTACAGGCCAGCTGATCTTATGATGGAGTTATCACCTAAAACGAAACCATCACCTCATTGTGGTGGGTGATGAAACTGTTCCTATACCCCATAGGAAAAATCATTTTGGGAAACATAATGTCCTTTCAAAGGATAAGGATTCACCCAGAGTCACTAGAACTGAGACAATGCACACAGTCAGACCACAATTTGTCCAGGGCAGCTTACTTCTACACACCCTTTGCATGGTGCACCATTTTTTTCTCTCCAGAAACCCGAAGCTCATGTCAGTACACTGAAAATGAGCCGAGATATCTGTTATTGTCATATCACAAATCACTTGCCTACTTTACCACTATTATTTTTTCCATCAGACTTTTTGTGTGAAGAGCCACATCTAATTTGTTGGAAACCACCAAGCTAGTCTTTGGCTACAGTGTATCTCTGGTGTCATCAGAATTCATGAGATATCTGCTAATGTTCATAAAAGCTCTAATGTTTCTTAAATGTAAATTATCATTGTGATCTGAGCCTGTACTGTCATTATTATAGGAATTATGGCTCCTTCTACCTATGTTACAAAATAAGGACTTGGTGAGTAAGATCTTAGAATTCAGATGCAGTGACTGAACAAATTAGCCACGCCTTTAAAAATGTAACAACACAGCGTTGTTGTCTGAAGTTCAGCATTGAATTCAAACTCTAAACATAAATAGTTCAAGAAAGATGACTGAAGTTGCTAAAGCACATTTCTCATTCATATAAATGAGAAATAAGTAACTGAAAGAGCAGGAAGCTAGTTAGTAAGGGTAGAAACTAGTCCTCTTGGGATCACCTAGTGAGTTCCGGCTAGGTTGAGGCTGGACCGGAAGAATCCAGCCCCAGGGGTCTGTCTCCATGCACTTGTTCCATATACATACTTACTTAGAAACACACATGCAATTATGAAATTATGTTCTTGATCAAAAACACGTTTCAGCAAAAACAAAACATTTTTATAAAGACGTGGAAACTTAAAATGAGTTCATCAGGTCCCCAAGCGCAGGGGGAAGTGCAATGGGAAACATATTTTGCTCATTTCTAACATTGTGTGAAGCAAAAGGAGAAAAGTGCCATTTGTACACATTCATAGGATCCATAACACTGGAGTAATATCTTACAGACCTCTGTAACAAAGCCACGGCATCAGGCTGTCCAGGGGCTCTGCCCTGAATTCAGCCCAGTCCCCACAACATAGACTTTCCCCCAAATTCCACATAGCTGAGGGGTATTTAAAATGCAAGAACGAGAACACACCCTATTTCTAGTACGTGGCAAGGAGAGGTTACCCAGAAGCACACTAGCGGGGGACGGATGAGCACTCAAGGATGTGTGTCACCGTCTCACTTGGTAAGCCCGTCTTCTTTCCTCCACATCCCACCTCCACCCTTCAGTCTCGATGGACTCTTGGAATTCTGTCACTTTGCCTTCTCCCATCTCCCACATTTCAGCCCAGTGCATTATCTCAAAGTCACAACCTCATGACCAAGACTCAGACGTACTGTAGCCATTACCTAAGTCCCAACATGCTGGACTCTTCACCTATGAAGCACACACAGGAGTACTACCCACAGAGCTATTGTGAGGACTCATTACTAGAACTCCCATAAAGCACACAGTACACAGGCTCGTTAAACGTTCAGCTAACCAGAACTGCGCTGTCTGGGATGGTTGTGTCTAATGGACACATGCTGGAAGTATGTGATACTCCCTGAATTTCAAAGACTCGCACAAACAAGAATGCAACATTACACGCATATACTGAACAGTTTCATGGGGTTGAACAAATGAATATATAGCAATAGTTAAGTGTCATATAAACACTGGTAATGAACCTCCCACCCTGGCCATTGAAAGAAACTCTTGAAAGCTGATAAGAAGATGGGGTTCAGTAGGGGAAAGAAGGGAGACAAGCCAGAATAACTTGGGGGTAAAAATGACTAAAATTCACTATATATGTTATGAAATTTTAAGAGTAAATTTTAAAAGACATTACTTATTTTTCTTTATAAGAGCACACTGTAGCTATTGTCAGACACACCAGAAGAGGGCATCAGATCCTATTACAGATGGTTGTGAGCTACCATGTGGTTGCTGGGAATTGAACTCAGGACCTCTGGAAGAGCAGTAAGTGCTCTTAACCACTGAGCCATCTCTCCAGCCCTAGAGTGAACACTTTAAAGAGAGAGATAAATGCTCCTAGGAGACGTGCCTGGCAATTGCTAAGTATTTACTTTCTGGCAGTTTCTACTTTTCAGATCTTAAAGTAATTTAACTTTCCACATAATTTTATTACAATAGGATCTCAAGCCACAGCTCAGGCTAGACTCAAACTCAGTTTCGCACCAAACCCACTCAACAGGCCTCCCGCCTCAGCCTCTGAAATGTTAGGATGGTAGGCCAAGTCACCCCATCCAACCTTCAGAAATTTCTTTTCTTTTTTTTTCCTTTCTTTTCTTTTCTTTTTTTTTTCCGAGACAGGGTTTCTCTGTGTAGCCCTGGCTGTCCTGGAACTCACTCTATAGACCAGGCTGGCCTCGAACTCAGAAATCCACCTGCCTCTGCCTCCCAAGTGCTGGGATTAAAGGTGTGCGCCACCACTGCCTGGCCGAAATTTGTTTTCTTAAAATGAAAAAAAAAAAAATTAGGAATTTTGCATGTGTTCCTATTTATCCACGGCTTGTACACAACTTTCCTTATATACTCAGGTATCTAGGTTTAAATATCAGTGAGAGTAAAGTATTTTAGTATCTACTTTTGTGTTCTTAAATACGCTGACACATGGATTTAAATTTTCTAACCACAAATCTAAAATGAACTTTAACACTTTTCTAAGTATCAATAACATCGTAATATGAAGAAAAAAAGATGGACTTTATTAGCTTACAAAATTAGCTCACGCACTGTCAGTTGCCTACTGGGAAATACCAACTGCACGCTGCACCTAACACATACACGTGCGGCAGTGTGCTTAACCCTGGCACGCTCATCTTAATGAGTGGTACGGAGAAAAGTAACTGAGAAAATAATGAAGATGGAGGGCTTGGGAGGCACGTCACGGCTTCGGGTTGAATAAACAAAAACATCTGATAGGGAGAAAGCACAAATGGACTGACAGTTACCCAAGAATTGCTTGCCTTCTTTTATTTTTTTTAATTAAATACCTTTTCAAATGTTAAAAATTATTTAATTTTATTTTATGTGCATGGGTATTTTGTCTGCATGTAGCCTATGCCTGTGCACCATTTTATGTGCTTGCTGCCTGTGAGTCCAGAAGAGGACTTCAGATACCCTGCAACTAGAATTACAGACAATCGTTAAGTAATTTCCAGGTCCCCTGGAAGAGAACCCAGTTTTCTTAGCAAAGGAGGCATCTCTACATTAAAATATATTTTAAACTAAAATATAGCTGCACCAATTCTCCCCTGACACGTCCTTTCTCCAACCCTTTCAATGCCCCCTCTGTCCAACTCTTCTTTCTTGTGCTGGATAGGTTTATGTCAACTTGACATAGGCTAGAGTTATCTGACAGGAAGTAATATTAATTAAGAAAATGTCTCCATAAAATTGGGCTGCAGGCAGTGCTGTAGAGCACTTTCTTATTTTGTGATAGGAAAAGGCCCAGCCTACTGTGGGTGGTGCCATTCCAAGGCTGGTGGCCCTCCGGTTCTATAAGAAACAAGCCATGGGGAGGGAGTCAGTGAGCAGCGCCCTCCCCTGCATCAGCTCGTGCCCCTAGGTTCTTGCTCTGTTTGAGTTTCTATCCCTACTTCCTTGATGATGGAGCCAAAATAAACCCTTCCCTTCCAAAGTTGCTTTGGTCATAATATTTCATCACAGCAATGGTAACCATAACTAAGACATCCCCTAACTTTCAAATTGATAGACTCCTTTCCTTTGATTATGGCCCCATGCACAAACACACACACACACACACACACACACACACACACACACACACACACACACACACACACACTCTCACATCATACAAATAAAGAAGTACAACCTGCTGAGTCCATTTTGGTGTGTGTGTGCAAGTGCTCAGGGCTGGTCATGTTGTGTTGGAATATTGATTAGGGAAAGTACACCTGGAGGAGGTTTATTCTTCTCTCTCAGCAGTCATTATTTCTCTGTAGTTCTTGTCTAGAGGTGGACGCTGTGACATGCTCTCCCTACTGTGTGAGCATCTATATTGGCACTGTTATTATTTAGACCTTGCGTCTGCAGCCCACCTCTAATGGAAGAAGACCTCCTGGCCTTCTGGCTTCTATAAATGTTCTTCCTCCTTTCCCATAATGTTCTCTGACAAATGGATGTGGGAGCCATGTGACATATGTGTCCGCTGGGGTTGGGATCTCCACGATCCGTTCATCTCCTCCCTGTGTCTAGTTGTAGGTCTGCAGTGGTCTCCATGTGCTGTGGAGAGAAGCTTCGTTGGTGAGGAGTGATAACTACATCTTTTAGGAGGCCTCAGATCCCCCTGGAGCCAGGTAGTTGTGAAGCACCAGATCGGAGGAGAGGGGTGTACTAGGAAGCAAACTCTAATCCTATCCAAGAGCAGGATGCACTTTTTAGTTTCTAAGTCATCTCCCCAGCCCCCAGAATTGTTTTTGATTATATGAGAGGCTGGTTCCAGAGTCATGCAAGTCATGTCTCTTTGAACTGAGAAGCGCCTATGGGACATTGGGGGAGGAAGTCATAAATGTAATGCCATTGGAAAGTCTTCACACTGTGGCAGAGGGTGTTCAGGAGCCAGAGAACTTCTTAGTACTCTTGGAAAACAGCAAAACCTCAGCAAATTTCTTTCTACAGAGAAGGTGGTGGCTGGTTTTTTGTTTGTTTGTTTTGTTTTGTTTTTTAATTAAAAATACAGATACCAATAGGTGGCGCCATTTTCATTCTATTTGGTGGCAGCTCAGATTTGGTCAGCATTGCCAATTACAACCTTGTGTTCTCACTTTAAATCATATCTGAGAGCCAGAACCGGAAGGTGGGTTTCTGTGCTGGAGCTTGAAACTAGGGTCTCAAGAAAGCCAGATAAGCTCCTCCACTGAGCTGGTACCCAGTGCTGGGATGTTTTTCCCTTGAAAGCAAAGGCAAGCTTATCTTGACAATCCATTCCCATGGCTAGGACCCTGTCCCTGTGATCACTTCATGACTCCTTCCTGACAAGGCAAACTCCTTGCAGACAGGGCCATGGTTTGCTCTGTATGTTCCTAACTTTAGGGCAGGGGCTTGAACGTTCAGTAGAATTCAATAAGCACTTTTTATTTTGTTGTATAAAAAGAATACACCAATTTTATTCACTTGCCACAAAATGAAAGAGCACAGAAATCACCTGGCTCTTAAGCAACTGTTGAAAGGGGGAAGCTGGGGTCGCCTGTTACCTGCAGTGATCTTTCTAAGGGGTTTGATCATTAAATAAAGGTGAAAGATAGATTTCTGTTTCTATCTTAAAAACAAAACCAAAATTGATCTTAGGGGGTGAACTCTGATTTGAGGGGGGCTTGTAATTAGGCTGTAGTTTAGGGAGTTTCAGGAGCATTTTGTCCCTCTTCTGTTCAGCCACCTTCCATGACTAGTATCTCAGGAGCTGAGTAAAGGAAGTTACCGTTCATAGTGACCCAGACAGAACATCTTCAAAGGGAATTGGCAGATACAATGAAAAGCTTTCTAGGCAAAGTCTGATTTAAAGCAAACAGACTAAATGAAAGCTTGATAATTGTTAAATCCCCAGGAAGGAGGGAAAATCTTTCAATCACACTGAAAATATGTAATTAAGCACAGGTCTCTACACCCACTCCCTGTTCTTTTCTCCAAAGGAAGTTGAGTTGCTAGAAAGGTCCAGGGCCTCGGGTGTGGGCTGCAGGTGGGGGCAGTACCCAGAAGTCTCTGGTTGACTGTGCTTTGCTGGTAACTTAGGCTGCACTGCTCCAGGCTGCCTTGCTTTTTCTGACAGAGGCTCTGAAACGAACATAAATCATAGCATTTTGTGTCGTTTTGAAGACTCAGTCAAATGATTAAGTTTTGTGGGATCCCCAAACAGCCATTCTCTATGTCTAGAGCAAAACACCAGCCAACGATGAGATAATTTATGTTCTCCTAGAATGGAAACATGTTCACTAATTGTGTGCACAGAGCCTCCGCCCAAGGGCATTCCTAGACTGTGAAGTCCCTGGGGAGGGGTCAGACAGGTCCTTCGGGTGACTCTTTGGACACCAATTGCTTACATTTACATTCTGATCACCTATACACTGAAGATCGTTTGCCCAATCTGTCAAATAGACAACTGTGAAATTTACCGAGTTCAAGTGTTTTTTACTTGACACCAAAATGAAGAGTTTGTCAAGTAAGTTCAAATCCCCCACAGCCGATAAAAACCATTCTTAGTCTGAGGACCCCTACTTTTTCCTTCTTGTTCATTAAAAAAAAGAATAAGAATTATTTAAAGCAGATATTCTATGAAGTAGGATATTCTCATTTTCTATGTTAACGATAACATTCCCTACTGGAAATTATTTTAAGGCTAATTTATTTTTAAAGATGGTGTTCTTGGCTGGTGGCTGTGCGACTCTCTTTTCTGATCTTGCAGCTTAAACACTATACTCAATTCAACTGAGATGTTTACTGAGTTCAAACCATATGGCAAACTGTGTCCTGTCCCCCAAATTGTGCAAGCAAAATGAGGTAGAAACCCTGCCTTCCAAAGGCTGACTAGGTAAGTAAATCCTTTCTCTCTCCTCTCTCATTTTAACACACCCATTAGGTTGAAAATCCCCGGCAGGTGTGAGAGAGAGGCAAGCAATTTAGATATATCACTTCCGATGAAGTCTCCATGAGGGACAGAGTGGCTATTTTTCAAGGCAGAGATTTCTTTTTATGTATCTAAAGCAGCCTCATGAGTGAAAGGACCGTGGCATTTGTTGAATCTTCTTTCAACATACTTCATTTGCCTCTTCTCATGGCCTTAGCTAGACTGCAGATACTATTACTTAAAGTGCTTGGGCTAAATTATCACACTGTATTACTAACATCAGCTAATTCTCTTTATTTTACTAAGTAAGGGACTGTCAAATGCTATATATATGTGTCTCTGTGTATGTGTGTGTGTGTGTGTGTGTGTGTGTGTGTATATGTATGTGTGTGTGCATGTATATATATGGGTGTGTGTATATGTATATATATGTGTGTGTGTGTGTATATATATATATATGTGTGTGTGTATATATATGTGTGTGTGTGTATGTGTGTGAAGATTTGTTGTTCTTGTTCAGCCCTCTTGTTTTAAACAGCTAGAGTGTAGTACACTATCCTTCATTTTTCCTTTGCAGCACCTCACAGTGCCATTGCATGAGGTACATGAAGGTTGGCCTGAGGGTAGCTGCTGAACTCAGGCCTTAATTGAGCTAAATCATTTTTACGAAGAAGAAGCTTTTCTTTTCCTGTTGGCTAAGTCGAAGAGTTAGATTTAAACCCCAGTCTTGGCTACCCTGCTAGTCCCTCTAACACTGCTAGTCTTCATTTCTCATCTGTGAAACTGGCAAACTACGCCAGGGTCTGTTTCCTGGGGGGAGGGGAACGTGATTGAAAATGTCAGTGTAAAGTTTCAATATGAGTTTAGAATCCTGGAATATTCTTCATATTTCTCAGAAGCTTTTTCATCCTGGTTTCACATAAAGCATAAATGCATCTCAAACATTGGGAAAAGCAAGTGTTTGTGAACACAGGGCATTGTGGGACGTGGTCAACACAGAGAACTCATCTTAGAGTACAGTCCATGCTGTTCCAAACCCATTGTTCAATAAGTGGCTACTTCTGTCTTATCCTTGGTGGCTGAGCAAAGCAGGGTTGCAAAGATCATTTTTAATAGATTTCCTGAGGCTGGTTAGCCTTACGGTGTGGGGCATAGATCAGCAGCACGGACCTCATCAGGAAGTTTGTGAGAATTCTGTAACCTATGGGACATTCTGAAGCAGGTTATGGGGGTAGAGCTTGGGTCGTGGTTTCGCCTGGCATGTGGGAGCTTCTGAGCCCTGAGGAACACTGCTCCGGAGTGGCCCCAGAATGTTTGGGATTCACTGAAATGTGGACTACTATTCAATTTTGTGTCTCATTCAGCTCTTTTAGTGACATTGCAGTGGACAAAGGCAATATTCACTAGGACCATGGTGAGCCTCTCTTTGGAAAGTGTGGTGTACTTTTACAATAGTGTTTTTTGTTCCCCCTGATAGAGGAAGGTTATGGAATTTGCATATCTGTCTTTCTCATATGTAGAGTGTTTATGACTAATGGGTTTATTAAAAGGAAAGAGACCTGGCCAGTCAGCCTTTGGAGGGCAGATGGTCTGTCTTCTCAACATCTAGCTCTTAGGGATTTGACACCCTCCTCTGGCTTCCAAGGGCACCTAGATATACCATGGCATTCTCTCACACAAACAACACGTGCCTTCTCATCCTTTCTCTCTCTTTCTCTCTCAAATTCTGTTTATTGACATAATTCATAACATAATCATAAGAATTCAAACTTTCTGATACTATTAACACAGTAAAATGATGAAGACACTAATTACCAGGATTTGCAAATTCAACAAAAAAAATCATCAAATTTGGGGTATAAAATGTCTGTCCCATAGTGTAGCACAGAAATATAGTCAGACCATAGACAATGAATATGATAGTATTTCTGTTAAATACAGCATACACTGGAGATAAATAAAAGACTTGACAGAGGTCTTGAGTGAATTTTTCTTTTATCAAGGTATGAGTGCTGACCCAAATACTACTGAGGTGGTGTATACTCACTCCCACTACTGTATTGCTCCACGAATAAGATAACTTTTTCCTTTTGAGCTATTATGCTGGCTGTAAAACAAACAAAGTCAACCAGAGAGAAGAAAACAATGAAAGAAAACTAATCCAGAGGTGGAGGAGAAATGCAAAGATAGAGATTCCACCACTACAGAAGTTTATAACACGGAGACAAGAAGACAGGGCAGTGCCAAATGGACCTACATCTAAGAAGTGATGGTGTGATCTCATATCCCCAGCCCCTACCCCTGTGAAGTGAGAGCCCAATTTGTCTGCAGTGTGATAGTCACTGAATTGTGCAGATCTACTCTTATGGTGAATTAGGATGCTTTTGACCCAGTGTTTTTTCAACTAGACATCCTGGGGCCACAATTCTCAGAAAGTTTTTTTAAGGAAAAAGGAAAAACTTGCTCTTTTAAGGGGAGAACACCCCTTAAATGGACCGAGAGGTTGCACACTGCTCATTCTTTTCAACTCTTTTTACCTTGGCACCCCATATTATAAAGACCTTCCAGAGACCCCTTTCTCTGCAATTTTCTTTTATAAAGTAAGACCAGGCCTCTAAAAAGAATGGGTTTTGAAATTAGCTCCGTGTGCTGAAACTTTGTCCAGCAGATGTAGTATTGATACCCATTCCTGCTTCCACGAAAGGACCTGTTCTCATCAATATACCTTCCGGCTACCAACGTTTCTAATGCAAAAGTACTTAAAAGTAAATTTGGCCTTCATATTTCTAGTTTAAAATATTTGAAACAATCGAAGGAGCACTTATGAACTTCCATGGCTCAGGTAAGGTATGTCTTCCTCTCAATTCCTTATTATGCATAGATTTTTAGTGCATAAAATTGAGTAAATCATCTGCTTGAATGAATGATCAGCTTAGGAGTTTTTCACACTGACCTCTGTTGGTCTCCTGAGGTCTTTGAGTGTGTGTAACTTCACTACAAAGCTACATTTGAATTTATTTAAAAAAATGTAATTCATCCTCTCTTTCCTTTCCACCCAGCATGAATAATCGAGAATTCATGGTATTATGGATTTTTAAATGTCAGGGATTGCAAAGCTGTCTTGCCTATTACAGTAAAACTTCATTAGAGGCTATCATGTATTCAAAGTAGTGTGTAATTCAGAGCAGCTGTACATCCCAGCTCCTCTCTTCCAGATGTACTATTGTCCTCTAAATAAAAACATCACACAGTCCAAGGACTCTATAGCTTCAAGCCTTGTTTCTAGGTACCTGGAATCTTGATAACTGTATCCTAATAAAGTTATTGCATTCTGTTGCTATGGAACATAACAACGACAATAACAACAACAGCAGCAGCAGCAACAACAACAACAACCACAGGCCCTTTCCCACGGATCCACGTAATTTTCAGGGCACTGGCTTCTAGTCAAGTAATGATTTTTCAGGCCTGGGTCATATATCAGCTTTCCTACAGCCTTACAGGTTAGCATTGCTCTTTCGAAATACGTCAAAATCACATTTCTTTATATTGAAATGTTTTGGTTCACAGGAGGTAAAGAATCCTCTGCCCTTTTCCGATGGGGCAAAACATTCACGTGTGAGTCTGTGCTACTTTAATATTTCCTTCTTTCATTCATGAAGGCAAATACATTGTTCTTAAAGCTGGCACAAATCCACCGGGACATAATCTTTTTATAGTTGCGTGTCATAAGTAGTGATAGTTTTAAAATAAGAAAACCAAGCTTCCATTTCTTTTCCTAGAGACGTTTTGAGTAAGGCAAGTAAGATTAAGTGACCATGGAAGCAAGAAACAGAAATTATGTCTTGTAAAGGACGAGGACAGGAGAAAACCTCATGAAAAATATTATGTTAGCCTGTAGTAGCCAAGGACAAACTTAATCTATGACTAAAATAAAAGCTCATTTCTCACCCTTCTGTCTCCGAATGATGCGTTTCTATCAGCCTGGACTTCTTTGTCATCCCTAATTTTGTGAATCACTTTTTACAAAGGGAATGATAAAATTCACCTTTACATAAACTCTTACGTATCAGAGGCCATGCTTATAAGACTCCAAGCTTACGGTTGGCACACTGAGCTCCCGGAGCTGAGAGGAGAACAGAGGTTAGCAGAAAGTGTGCTTAGGATCAGTGCCAGCCCCCATCAGGGAAGTAATCAGAGGGAGACCACAGCAGCTAAATTTCAGATATTCTAGGTTTAGAACAATAAATGATTTTCGTCAGGTGTGTTCCAAGGAGCAAATGGCTCTCAGAGGCTATGACTCAGCCTGAATAAGCACTCACTTGGAGAGCCCAGCAGACCAGTGGGCACTCCATCTGCACAGCACAGGTACTTGACCTCCGCAAAACCTGCAACATCTTTGGTAGAGAGAAGCACATATGCTGTGGAACGTAAGCATGTTGGACTAGAAAACCCAATCTAATTTATTAACAAAGACAGAGACTTTTGCCTACATCAACTCGGGCCATGGGATGAAGGGCGTGTCAGGAGACTGGTACTGATGAAGGGAGAGAGAAGCACAGAAGCTTCATCACCTTCCTGAAGTCCTGCCTCCTCACAGCCAGACAGGTCTTATAACAAAATCCTTTTACTGTGTGAGCAACTAAACACTCTTGGAAAGAATCCAACCTGAAAAACCTCTCCAGGAGTCTCTAAGGAGGTAACAGGACACTTCAACTTCCACAAAAACAAAAAACAACAACAACAAAAGTGTCTACATTTGATGAATAAGTCATTAAGATGGTTTGTAGGATGCTAGAGGATTACTTTTCTTATCAGGGCACAAAGCCTTGTATATATGTTCTGAGGGGTAATCCATCATTTCAAGGGAGTATCTGGCCTCTGCTACAGAGTTTATCATATGATAGTATAAGACACAGTGAGGCTGATAATGGACACTGGAATTATAATGAGTAGAAAGAGCAAGAGCCCAGCCGGTAATTAGTTCTGACTCAGGACTTAGTCTAAAATCAGTAGCTAAACAATATGTGTGAAAGAGACAAAAGTCCAATTTTACCTTCAAACATTGTGACACAGGCTAAAAATAATATCTGTTGATACAAAAATGGCTTGTCACTTGGCTATCTCAACTATTCTCTGGGAACAGAAGCAAATAGAAAGATGGAAGCCAGGATGATTTAAATATCTTCCTTATTGCCACCTGCTTTGCCCACCCACCAGCTTCCACCCAGATCTTGTTAGTCAGTCCCACAGTGCTCTTTTGCTCAGCTCTGCCCTCAGCGATGCATTAATGTAAACAGATGGGTCATTGGTGTCAGGGCTATTAGAGCAGTCCCTTCAAGTGGCTAGGATGCTAAGCACCAGGCAGGATAGGTTTCTGGGTCCCCAGTAGAGCACAGTTCTTTTCAGATCCTGCCCGAGGGGGTGGGGCAGTCTATGAAGCAAGTGAAATTTGGCTTAGCCCAGCTTCTAGCTAAAGACTTCTCTGCATTAAAAGCATAACTCACATTTATTGTAAATGGCATCATGCCCGTGAACTCCAGAGTGAATTCACAGTGGCTAGGAAGGGCTTTCCTTGATGGTATCCTCCCCTCCCCCGACGAGTGAGGTCAGGAGAAAATTCATCTAGTGATTTGGACAGACTGGAGAGAGCACTGGAGACACGGCCTCGACCCTTGAACATTCTGACTGTTCTTCAACCCAAGTCTGGAAGGCAGACTTTTCAATCACCCTTCCCTTAATCCTGAAGGTAAGGTACACAAACCCTAGTGCATCCTTAAAGCAGATCAACAGTGAGTGTCCAGAAATTTTGCCCTCAAGCTGTTAGAAAAAGCTGTTCACTTGCTTCAGCACAGGAGCTGGCAGGGCTGGGGTGGAGTGGCGTTAAGCCATGAATTTCAGCCTCAAGGATCTGTGTTGAAAAACTACGGGAGGATGAGATTTTCATCGCTGATACTAAGAGGTGTTTACTCTCCACCGGCGGTCTCTTCCCAAGCGAACTCTTCCCAGCTTGGACCACGCAAGACTTATTTGCCCAGATGGGTTAGAAATAATCTAAACACGCACACACCTGGTTTTGTTTGTGTGTTTGCCACTAGGGGACTATCAAGAAGAAAGTGTCAGATATAGCCACACAAAGGTCATGAAGTGAGTGAGTGAGGGCTGTGTCTGGAGAAATGCCTGTTGAATGTGTGTGTGTGTTTTTTTTTTTTTTTTTTTTCTCTCTCTGAGCCCAGGGTTGGCATAAAATGGCATTCACTTCCATCTAAATGCTGCCAAAGCCCGTCGGAGGAAATTTCCCCTGAACAGTTTAATCATCAGCATAAACTCTCCGTAGGGGTGCCCGGAAGAGGGCTTCTGGACACCGGGTTTCATGGCCCTTGGCCTCTTCCCTGCTGCACTTCTAAGCCCTACCACTGTCCCAGCTTTTCTTCCGCTTTACCGTCTCAGCTGGGCTCAAACTGGGCTTATCCGGAACGCCCCTGGAGAATTCCGACAGGGCAGAGGTGACCGGAGGGCAGCCTGCGGGAAAGGTCCCTACAGTGGAGTGGCACGGCGGGAGGCTCTGCCCTCTGCACCCCGGGGCGGGATGGGCTCTCTCTCCTCCCCACTCACCTGCGGCTGAGGCTCTGAAGCTGCGGACCGTGTTACCATCGCGCAGGGGCTGGGAACCCGGGAGCTGCGAGCCCGGTGTCCCGGCAGCCTGGTCTCTGCTGCTGCCGCTGTACCTGTCGTAGAGCCACAACATATGCTCCGACACCTTGTCTTGCGACCGCAGGTCGGGGCTCGGGCCACCACCTGTCGTGCGATCGCTTGGCTCAGTCTCGCGGACTCCCGGGAGGTGCAAGTTTGGTCTCTGTCCCTGTGCCAGGTTCAGGCAGAAGCAACCTAGCCACAGATACAGCAGCCCGCGCGCCCCGGCCATAGCGAAGTCCCGCTGTCGTGCCGCGCTACTTCGGGTCGCCCGGGACACTCCGGAGACGAAAGGGACGGCGTCGGAGCCGGGGTGGCGCTCCCGCTGCGGAGCGGGCGTTGGGAGCCGGGCACAGCTGGAGCGGGGCCCCCCGAAGGTCGGCAGGTGGGCTCTGGGTGGCAGCCGCGCCCGCTCAGCTCCCCTCGCCGACCGGAGGGCGGAAGGTCTGGGCGAGCGCAGCCGAGTTGTCAAGCGCGGGCTGTCCCTTCCGCGCCACCTGAGACTCGGGAACACCCGGCCCGGCGGCCGCTACGGGGATCTGGATCTGCGCTTCACCAGCCTGGGACGCGCGCCGGGGCGGGGTGTGCGCGGTGGCAGCCAGCTGAGTTCTCAGAGGACGTGGTGTGTGGTGTGTGTGTGTGTGTGTGTGTGTGTGTGTGTGTGTGTGTGTGTGTGTGTGTGTGTGTGTGTACAGAGACAAAGAGACACAGAGAGACAGGGAGACAGAGAGAGACAGAGGGAGACACAGAGACACTGCGACAGAGACAAACAGAGAAACAGAGACAGGGAGACAGACTGGTTCTGTTCCTTCTTGCCCTGATCTGATCTGTTCGGTCCGCTGTGGCCGAGGTCTCCCGCTAGCCTCCAGCTCTCCCTCCTAAGGCAGCTGGGACAGGACTACCCCCGGAAGAGAGAGAAGCCTGGAGCGAAGTAACCAGGGAACCAGAACTAGAAGGGTAGGGAGAGACAAGGGAGGGCGCACGGGGAGGGGCAGGTGGCGCTGGTGAGGGGAGGATGGGGGAAGAGTAGGAGGGACTTTTAAAAAAATCTGAGCACAGTGGCTACATTCCTGTTAGCAAAAAGGCAGAGGCAAATAGAAAAGTTTCTTCCCGTTATTTTTTTCCCCCTTTGTTTGTTGTGGAGATTTTTGCTATTGTAGTTTGCTTTGTATTCCGATTCCAAATAAAACCATCGCTTTATGAACACCACACTTGGCTCCTGTCCTGGACTCTTGGGAGGGCCGTGGACCCAGACACCTGCTCTGGCCTCCTGGAGTTTATCCTTCACAGCGTTTCTTTTCACCTATATTCACCTCTTCTCCTGAGGAGATAAACAAAATGAAATTCCACCCCACGTTTTAAAAAGATAAGCTCTACCCCAAGCCTGCTTGCACTCTGTCAGACTCCTCTCAATGGGTTTCCTTGAAGACAGCTGATGTGAGACTGAGTTCCAGGCTTTAGGAAGAACCTGGTGTGCAGACTTGACTATAACTAGTTCTGATGTCCAAGCTATCCCGGTATCCCAGGGTGTCAAAGACACATTAAACTGTTAGCCAGCACTGTGTCTGTAAATATCATATCTTAGGTACTTGTCATCCCTCATGTCCAGACATGGTTTCACTGTGTAGCCAAGGCTTGAACTCAGAGCCTACTGCTTCAGCCTCCCCAGCATTTGAGATTACAGGCGTATATCAAATCATGGGCTGTAGGCATTGTGTATTGTTTTCAAAGACCCTTCAAACAAAGCCCGTGTTGCCTACTAAAAGACTGAGAGAAAAGGTGATTCCTAGCAGGTGGCAGAACTGGACTCCAAGCCCAGGGGTCCCGACTTCTACTCTTTACAATGGAAGTAGCATTAAAATCGGTGGCTTGAACAGACTATGCCCTTGCCACGGTTCCTGGTAGTAGGAGTCTCAATCAGTGCCCCTTTCGGAAAACTGTCCCATCTCTGGGGCATTGACATGTTTGAAAAGAAGCAGGTCACAGGTCACATTGAGCTTTCAACGTTTAGTTTCTCCTTTATTGGGGAATAATAATAAACCATTCTAGAGCTCGGTTGGACAAATACTAGGAACCAGCACTCAGTGCGTGGCACATGTCCAGTCTTTAGCAGAGACTCAATCCTTTTTATCCCCAGTTACCCCAAATGTATCCCAAATGCAGACCACGGTCTCCCCTTCAGTTACTTCCCAAGCCACTGTTCTGCTGTTTGAATTTTGCTGTTAGCCACCCCGGGAACAGCTCTGCAGATAATAACATAGACTTCAAGAGTGATCGAGAGGCTCCAATGAGATCCTGTGGGTGAGCTTCGCCTAGCGTAGTATACATAATAGCTTTTGTGATTAATAATAAAAACCTAATTGCAAATTTCAATAGGCACTGGAAGCTAATTCTTTGATTTCCCCTGTGAGCCTTTGTGTCCCCTCTCCCTTCTGCTCTTTCTCAGTTGTGTGAAATGTTTTTGAAGCTTCATGCTCTGCCTCGAAGCAATGCCAGATGGAGAAGAAAATCCTCCATTCTTCCTGCTGAAGGTGGTCTCAGGGTGACAAGTCTACCCTCTTTCTCTTGGTATCTCCAAGGAACTGTCTCCCTCAGGCCTTATCCATCTTATATACCTGGCTCATATTTTCACTGAACAATTTGTTGCCCTATAATCTTTTAATTTGTGTGGAGTGATGGCATGGGGGCTGGAAATGACTGCATACCTGCATGCCTCTACCCCTTCCTAACTGTATAAACCTTCAGTTCTAGGTGCTTGTATTTTCTCCTTAGGCCCAATAGGACCCTGCTGCAATCCTAGAACTCAGGAGGTCCAGTATTTGGGGGATTGTACATTGGAAGCCAGAAAATGCTATATATGAGTTCAAAGTCACCCTAGTCTACGTAGCAAGACTAAGACCCTTCCAGAGGAGAGGAAAGAGGGAGGGAGCAAGGGAGGAATGGAGGGGGTAAGAATGTTGGTGATGGGGGATATTAACATATTTCACAAAGTATTTTAATTGCTTAGGAAGAGTTGGTTGAGAGCTAGGAGAATTGCCCGTCAGTCTGGTCTCAAACAGATCTCAAACCATATCTGTCTTTATATTTTAGTGACCAGCTATTAGATTCAAAAGAAACAAAGTGACAGGGAGGTGTTCGACTGAGTGGAGTGATCCCTATTAGAGACTGTCAGATGTAACCCAAAGACTAGAATAGAATCTAGATATGGAAACCATTGAATCAAGTGAATAACACTAGGAGAATCTAAACCCTAGACCGTTTTACATCATGTTCACAAATGCCCTGTGAATGACTGGGCGGGGAATCCAGGAGCAGTATGTCTAGAAAAGACAAACAGAGGCGCCAATCTCCTAAGCAGCTCGTGTGGAATTGATTTGAAAGCAAATTACATTGGAAATCAACTGATCCCTCATCAGCACTCCTAAGGCTGCCTCTGTGGAGTACTTCAAGACAGCAGGACAGTGATTTCTGCCATCAGGGCCATAGAGTCTCAGAGCTGGTCATCTAAATAGTTTCAATGTTGTTAGCATCTTTTGATGCTTGCTCTTCTAAAACAATAAACAACTAGATCATAGGCTTTCTAATTCTGGTCAGTCTCGGGTTTAGCATTTCTTCATTTGCGGAGGAAACTTCAGAGCTCAATATATCACTGGTCCAAATACATCACTGGTCTTGTACCTGATTGCTCTATTGTGTCAGATTGAGTTGTTTTAATTTTGATTTGTTTAGATGGTTTTTCAAGACAGAGTTTCTCCGTGTTGTCCTGGCTGTCCTAGAACTTGTTGTGTAGACCAAGCTGACCTCAAACTCTCTGAGAGCTGCCTTCCTCTGCCTCCTGAGTGCTGGGCTTAAAAGACTGTGCCACCATGTCCAGCATGTCATTTTAATTCTTAATAACAGGGGCACTTCAGCTTTATGCTAGTGTTGCTATTTCAATCAACTCCTGAGACAGGGACATATTCTCCTCTCTTTCTTAAATGCAAAGAGAGAAAGAAAGGTTCGATTATTGATACAAACCACAGCAAAACACAATTTGAATTTCAGTGGAGTTCCTTGCGTTTGACTCTACTTTTGGCGACAAAAGCCTAGATCTATAGTTGTGAACGTGCATTATGATATATATATATATATATATATATATATATATATATATATATATATATAAAATATATATATATAATGTTCTTGAGCACTGTGTGCATTCATATGCTAAAAATCTTTCCATCAGAATGGTTATTGAATACTCACTGTGGTATGCTAGGACAGTTGTGATAACCCACATAAGAGGTATTTTGAAGACTAGGCAGCACATGAGGCCCCATCCTTCTCCCTGTGAAAATGTAAGTGGTTAGTGATATGGGGGCAAGGGCTCTTCTTTAAAAATGTAGCTATGGGTAAGTTGCTCAGGCTCTTGGAGCTAGCCCTTTACTGGTGCTCCTATATGGTACCACAATTTCATGAGCTGGATTGGACAGAGTTGTTTGTTTGTGTTGGTCTGCCATTGGTATCTAGAGTGAATACTCATTTGTCCCTGCAAGCCCAGGAGAGTTAACATTGTATCATGTAAGGCTGCATTTGCAGCTGTGGAGCCTGGCTCCTGTCTTTCTTATGTCTCCATCTTTGTTTTGTCCCTCCAGTAAATATTTAGCATCTGTTTTAATCGTGCCACTTAATTTAGTGTCAAGAATAAGAAGATGATATCATAATGATGTCTCTTTTTGGGAAAAGAGTCCTCTAGGGACACGGGACAGCTTATTAATTAACTTTGGAAAAATTGATATGATTTTGATTGACTGGGGGATTTTTTTCTATTAACCATAGAAGACACACTGCACGGAAAGGGTGACATTTGGACAGTTTCATAGTTAAGAAGGAGATTTTCCAAGAGGTTTTTAGATAGCATATTCAATGCAGAGGAAGAGCCTCATCTACATAGGGGTAGAGAGGCCATTCTTACTGGTTGTCTTTGCCTCTCACCCAACGTCCTCACCACATTTCCTCAGTTAAGTCACAGTAATTAAGTCACTGTGCACTCTAATTTAGCTATCAGGACAGCTACAAATGACATTGTTGACTCTGACTTCTCTATGGAGCTTTGGCACCCAGTTTTAATAAATATGTGGATATCCTGCTGATGTCATGAATTTTACTATATGAAAAATGAAACTCATCATGGCCACCCTGGAAACATAGTCTTGCTTGAAAACTTTTATGAATGACTCCATTGCCCATTCAGTCTCCTGGGTTCCATGTCCTGGTCTCTTTCTGACATTTCTCAGATGGTCACATAGAGTCCATAGAGTGCATCTGTTTTAAAGTTTTTTCCTGTCCACCTTATCCACCTATTTTTATTGCAACCTGTTTCATTGAGCTACTAAGTTGTTTTAAAATAGATAAGTTTTATAATCTCAGAAGTGGACCTGAGGGTTTTTATGTTTTATCTCACTCTAAGTGTGCTTGGTTTCTATTGCCGCATAAGAAATTACCACAAACATAGAGACTTCCCCAGTGCCCATTTATCACCTCCCAGTTCTAGAGTGCAGGAAGGCGGGTGCAGGGGAGTTCTCTGCTCTGGGTCTCACAGTGAAACTGTTGGTCAGTTTGGTATTCTCTTTTGAGGGCTCTCCACAAAAGTATTTTTCTGAATTCATCTGTTTTCAACCATTTCTTTTGTGGTGATGTGTGACTGAAGTCTCATCCAGCCAGCTGTTTGCCTGTATCAATTCCTGGAAGCCACCAGCCACTTCTATTATCTGCTCCCTTCCGTCTTTAGTTAGCAGTGGAGAGTTTCTTGTATGTTAACTGTGGTACTTCTAATCTCTCTCTACAGAAACAACAAAAACAACAAAACAACAACAGTAAAAACCTACCAAACAAAAACAAAGATAAAAAATCCTTTTAAAGAGTTTACCTAAGGTTAGGCCCACCAACAGTTATCCCCATATTTTAAGGACAGCTTTGACTTTTGACATAAGCTACTTACCTCAGTGAATACTCTCATACCCACAGTTTCTACCCATTTAAATGGAAGTCCTGGGTCACTAAGAGCTATTTTTGAATGCTGAATGCGGTAGTATCCAAATGGCCAACTACTAGATTTATGCTCCCCAGACAGGCACTTCTTATTATAAGTGTTCTCCCAAGGCGATATGGAGCTGCACATCATCAACTACACTAAAAAATAAAATAAAATGGAGACCTCGGGTTTGTACATGAGCTTTTTAGATTTCCCCTCAACTTAAGTTGTGAGCATCTCTCTCTCCTCACTCATCTCCACTCTCTCAGTCACAGCACATGATTTGTTCCAATGTTCTTCACTTCCTGGTGTCCTTTGCCTGCTTTGTCCATGGGGTTTCATCTGTCTGAAAATGTGATTTTCTCCATGGAGTCCAAGGTGTTTTCTGTCCTTGACTCTCACATCTTCACAGTGCTCAGTGCTTCTCCTATAGTACCGAAGAGTCTGCTTACACTGTTCATTTGCTTTTATAAAGCAAAACTCATTTCTTTAAAATAATAATAATATGAAACACACCCAGCTCCCTATCAGTGAGGGATACCAGGACCTGACCTCTGAATTTCCATCTGTTCCACTGTTTTCTTGTGGGTTCTTCTATCCATAGGATGCATGGAGATACTGTGCTATGTTCTTCTCTGCAGGAAGGTACTGTGCTATGTTCTTCTCTGCATGGAGGTACTGTGCTATATTCTTCTCTGCAAGAAGGTACTATGCTATGTACTTCTCTGCAGGAAGGTACTATGCTATGTTCTTCTCTGCATGGAGGTACTGTGCTATATTCTTCTCTGCAAGAAGGTACTATGCTATGTACTTCTCTGCAGGAGGCACTGTGCTATGTTCTTCTCTGCAGGGAGGCACTGTGCTATGTTCTTCTCTGCAGGGAGGTACCATGCTATTCTCACTCATTCTGGCCCAAGCTTAACACGCACTTCACCCTCCTCTGGGTCACAGCATTGACACACTGGAACTTGCAAATGAAATTTGCTAAGGCAACATGGGAATAAACACACCAATAACAACACACAACTGCACAATCTGTCTCACATAACATTTTTTCCTCTGATTTTCTGTCTTTTAAAAATATGACAAAAATTGTGTGTGTGTGTGTGTGTGTGTGTGTGTGTGTGTGTGTGTGTGTCTGTATGAATGTATGGCATGTATGCAGGTGCCTGAGGGGGTCACAAGGGGCATCTAATCTCCTTTGGATTCGGGTCTTCTAGAAGAAGCACACTTGTTCTTATCGACCAAGCCATCTTTTCAGCTCTGATTTTCTGCCTTTAGGTGTTTTTCTTTGCAGTCTTTTCATCAGTTTTGCAATATCTCCAGATGCAGGACATGCTACCTGCTAGTGGGACAGCTGGGAACAAGCTGAAAGTTTATGGGATTTTAAGTCTAGAGTCAAGAAAGTAAGACACGGAGACTCAGAGGCAGATGCTCCTCTCCCATTTGTTTGTAAATCTTCATTGGAACATGTTATAAACCATACAAATATTGTCCTAGAAGCTTCCAAAGACTTCCTACGTTGAGTGTAGGGTCCTAAAACATGGAGAAGTTTCCTCAAATGAACAGAAAAGTTACAGAAACACCATGAAGATAATCAATCAGAGTCGTAGGACCAAGGACTGTGTGGAGAGTAGAGCACTGTTCTATGATTCTAAGGTCAAGAAAGGACAGGATCTGGGTGGAAACCTGAATGATATGAAAAGCAGGTACAAGACGCTCTGCAAGAAAGTTGCTCCAGACAAGCCCAGTGATGGACAAGAATGGCCTGTGGTGATCAGTCCCCACTTTTGCCTACTGAGCACCATCAAGTGACAAAATCTCCCACTCTCTAAAAGTTTGCATTAAAAGGTTAGTCATCCTGGATCTATTCTCTGATTTATAGAGCAACATCAAATGAGAATGGGAGGCAGTCTTGGATGAGGGGAGAGCTGGCTGTAGCTTCATGTCAACCAACATTTGTTAGTTCTTTGATGTAGGGATTGGTTGTCTAGCTTTTCTTCTTGCTGCCTCCTGCAGGGTTACATCTACAGGATTGTCTTCTATAGGAATACTTATATATTCTGTATTTGCTGACTCAATGGAACTGAATGATGACACGTGGAATGGGTGTCCCATTAAATCTGCCAAACTCATTTGTTTATCTTGGAAAATGCACTGAATTAAAATCATTTTCATATTCTTATAAAATAAAACAATATGATCTACCATTTGTTTACTTTCTCCTTTTATAAAATTCACTGGACTTGTTTTCAATTAAGGCATTCCTTAAAGTTTTAATGATATGAAAATTAAAGATGACTAAACAAATATAGTAAGAAATGAGAATTAGTCAGTGCCTTGAGGGCACACTCTGTGCTTTATATATTTCTCGATCTCCCATAGTCACAGGACTCAAACAAAACCAAAATTAGCATTTTAGAACATACTTTCCACTCACACTTTTTCTTTGCCTAGGGTGTAGAATATTTCTGTGTGTTGATTATATCTTTATAATCATATAGTATTTTGATTTTTTCTAGTTAATTAAAAATAGAAATTATGAGGGCAGCAGATCTCTTTCTACGGTATTTCATTATCCTTCTTAATTAACAAATCAGAACAGCATGCATACACAGTTTTGTAACTGAGCAATGCAAGTACTTGACTGTACTTTTCTTTATGTTATCAAATTCTACATTTTCTAACTATTACTTCTAAAAACAGTGCTACAAGAATTTATCACAACATCCATCAAAAACAAGGTAAACGTTGACTTCCACCAATTTTCTGTTCCCATCAATGACATGTTTTGAGTTAAGCCTTAGTCATATTAAAGAGAGCCTTTTGTTCTTCAATAACTCACGAGCCTGGAAGGGCTAGCTCGGGAGCTGTTTGCACAGTTTCCCTATGCTAACTGTGGGCTCTGCCCTATGGATCCTCTCACAAGCCTAACCGAGGCCTTCCCGTAGACTGTTCAGGTGGTTTATTTTATCTAAAAGCTGTCCTTAAATTCTCAACAGCCTCTGAGAGGCCTTCCTTCAGCAGTGGTTTACCCTCCTCTCTTTCTCTCTGTCTCTCTTTCCCTCTCCCCTCTGTCTGTCTGTCTTTGTCTCTGTTTCTCTGTCTCTCTGTCCCTCTGTCTCTATCTGTTTCTATCTCCCTGTCTCTATGTCTCTCTGTCTTATCTGTCTCTTTCCTGTCTCTCTGTCCATCTCTCTGTCTCTATCTCTCTGCTGTCTGTCTGACTGTCTATCTGTCTGTCTGTCTCCATGTCTTTATGGCCAGTTTTGTAAGTAGTTAGTGTGTCTCTTGACCTTAGAAACAGTGACTTTTAAAACAATGGTTTTCTTTGTAGAGGCCCATCTCTCCATTTTCACTTTCATTCCTTTGGTGATTATTTCCTGAATGAGTTTCAACATGGCAGTTGTGTCACCCATGATTCAATGATCATTTCCGTTCTTATTTCTGCAGTGGTTTCTCTCACATGGGAGGGGCCAGAAGACTCTCATAGGGTTGAGTCCCAGGGTTCTCTCTCTCCTTCACCGTCTCCATGTTCCTCTCTTTACCTTCCTCCATGTCTTCGACCTCCCCACACCACCTGTAGATGCTGTGAGACAGGGGATGGAAGGAGGTGCTGACCCTCCTGGATCTGGAGCTGAGTCACTGAGGGAGGTGATCTCTCCACAGTCCATTCATGAGCTTCTCACCCTCTTGACTCCAGGTGTAGCTGCTCAGATGACCCACGTAAAACCTTAACAAGATCAGTTAAAGTTGCTGAGGTATGATGACAGTGACCTTAGGTGCATAGCTGGATGGGCAGGTAGACTATTTTATTTGCTCCCTTTGCTTCAGAGTTTCCAGGTATATCTCTGGCATTTCTTCCTTAAGGGAAGTCATTTGAAGCTGCCCCTGGATATCTGCCCACAGAAAAGCAAACAGCTTTCCATGACCACAGATGATCGTCTACCAACAACTCCCCCACCCTGTTATTCAATTTTTGAACTCCGAGGTTAATTCTTGCCTTATAAAATTAAGATTGAGATAACTCTGGCAGGGAGCCAGCCCCTGCAAACAAGTTTTTTTTTTTTTTTTTTTTTTTTTTAAACTGGGCAATGAAGAGTGATTGCATAAACACTATATAAATATTTCAAGTATCCATGTTGTCAATCCTGGTAACGATTGTTGTAAACAGGGCAGAAGTCCTGAAAGGCACTGGGGAGCTCAATGGGATCTGACCAGACAGGAATTACAATAAAGTAGAAGCTGAAAAATCCTACACAGTGCAGTTCACAGGAGAAAGGGCTATGGCTGTTCTGTTTCCATAATCTCACTATCTATTTTCAACATGCAACACGTTTTTATTGAATTGTATGTTTTGAAAGTAGTGTGATAAATGGGATTTCCTTACCTTTGTAACTAGTTCAGTATTTATTTTTGAACTCTGACACTTCAGATGTGTCAGATCTATTCACTGACAAGAATTCTCCCTCACACATGTCTGTCCTGTGGTGGTTAGTTTGCTTTAGCCACCCTACTGCAAATTTCCCTGGAATGAGACCCAGGGGTAGGGTTCAGCCCAAACTACCAAACTTGTCCTGATCAGCCAGCATCAGACTCCACTTGTTCCATGGGGCTTACTGCACGACTCCAGACGTTTCTGATGGGGCGCATAAGCATGTGAGAGCTAGTAACGGCATGAATGGGTACCTGAGCACATGCACATCTCTCCTGAGAGCCGGCTTCTGGAGGAGTCATTCCGGGTGCCAGGAAAGCTCTTTGCCTGCTTGGCGAATCACTATTGAAAGGTGGCTGAGAGGAGCCAGGGCACAGTCAGCAAGGGCACAGTCAGCAAGGGAACAGTCAGCGATTCTTCTTTCTGATATGTCAAGAGAAGGGAAGACAGAGAGAACGTTCTCTCTCTTATTTTCTTCTCCTTTTAGCTGGTTGTAACTTTGTGCCTTTATGTTGATAGCAAATGTTTATTCTCTTTTAGCAGAAACAAATTCCATTTCACATCTCCTTCAGAAGAAAGAAACATCTTTTCATCAACACAGGGACTAAGGCTTGCTCTGAGCATTTCTCCCTCTAGGTTCAGTGGTTCTTTATAATGCAAAACTCTTCTCAAAATCACTGACGAGATGCATGTCCTAAAGATGTGAGAGTGGTTGGTCCTCAGACCCCAATTTTCTAGTGCCAGCCTTTCTCTTGAATCATATATTAGAAAATTTTCTATGCAAAGTTAATTGATAATATCTAATATAAGTCACAGTCAAAGGCAGAGACAACTAAGAATTTTCGTGATGGCTTCAAATTTTTGTCTAAGAAGGAGTTTTTAAATTTTGTCAATCTCCTTGGAAATACCTTGGAAAAATGCTTGTCCTGAACAGTGAAAGAAAGCCCAGCAGTGGCAGTGTTTGTATTGTGTTTCCAGAGGATACCAGGAAACTTTGCTTGCAAACAAAAGGTGGGTACAAAAGCCGGACCCACACAATGTTAGAAATCTTCCCTTCCTGTCAGGATGGCACAGCCAGAAACATAGTATCCCAGCATCCCACAAAAGAGGCTCCACCATTTTCATGTTTCTCTTTTATCATAAGTGAGACCTCCCATTCTGACTGACATTGGAGGAAGTTTCTTAGTGGAGATGGTCTCCAGGAATCAAGGTCCAGGAGTGCAGGGCCCCTGGGTGGGACACTTTGTGCTTTAGGGACAGGAGCAATTTTTATGTCAGAGAGTCAATGAGTTCCTTTTCTTTGGCTCTTGTCATGCATCCAGGTTTCAAAAGCCCCCCAATAAAACAGAGATATTCCTGGGAAGGCTAACACCTTGAGCACTATCTACTGGTGTCAGCTAACACCTTATAGGCAACTTAGGAGCGTTGCCAGAAATTGGTACAGGAGGAAAGGGAAATAGGAGCAGTGCCCAGCATGGAGGACTGCCTTCTTCCATGCTCTCAAGTCAGGATCAGCCTTGCTCAAGGTCTCTGAACAAGTGGACTCTCTTACTCAGTGGCCTTGGACAAGTGAGTTCTTCAGCTAAGCTAGTTTCTAGTTTACCTGTTAATTGGAGAGCATAATTATTTTTTATCTCATGAAGGGTGTTGGGAGAATTTATGGCCTATAGAACATTTGAGATTTTCAGTGTGAGGCAGTTCACAAGTACAAAGTATTATTATTTGTTTTATGACAGGGCTGTAAACGGGATTAGGCAGTCGTAGAATGTTGATACGTAGTGGAATTGCTTTATCTGTGTTGTGCAGAGAGTTGGGTCTACTTGTATCTGTAACCGGGTCATGGTAGAAGTCCTACTAAATAATGATGAATATAGATTAGGTTCTAGTGTAAAATCGATGCTGTTGGGGTTTATTACCCAACACAGGTGTTTTATGGCATTCCTTATCTGTGAGTAATATCCGAATGTAGAGCCTAGCCCAGCTCAAAGTCAGTGTGAGGAGGAATTTTTATTTTTCAATTCTGTGAAAAAGTGAGAAGTCTGTCTTTTCGTTCTCGGTAGTCATCACTATCTCCATTCTTGCCAGCAAGACATACTGACATCCGAGCTGGCTTAGACTTACTGCTTGTTTTTATCTTTTCACGTGTAAAAATAGGACTAGAATACCCAAGATGACATCTCACTCAGTATTTACTAAGGAATCCATAGTGATTCCCCAGGGACCAACATTTGACATCTGAACTTTTCATTCCAACGTTCGAGAACATTTATCAGTCTACTCTGTCAGCTTCGTTTTCCTTTCCATTTTCCCATAAATTCAGTACATCTGATATATTTGTTACAAATAGTCCAGCCTCTGATGTCAGCTTATAATTCTGATGGCAATCTGAGAACTCTGAAAATCCTTTGATACATACTGACTGCTTAGTAGGGCTGTTTAATGCGTGGATAAACAATTTCAAACCTGAAATCCTTTCCCAGTTTCTCTACTCTAATCTGTGTTTCTTCATCCCTCACAATTGGATTCCTTGGACGTCTTTCTGATTCTGTGGGTTATATCAGTAGATACACATGCATGCTTAATTACTGGCTCTCCATGACCACGCCCATATGAGTATTGTGCTCATCCTTCTAGTTATTCCTCTGATTTTCTGCTTAAAAATGCTATTGGTTTAATGTATACATGACATGTTTTGTATGAGAGAACAAGCTTAGATGTCAGATTGGAGCCTTGGATTTCTTCCAATCTAAATATGAGTTTATTCATTTAATTGAGTCTCTCTTATTTAATGGAGAGCGAGCTTATTTCCAATTTACTGACCTCCTCTAAGGGACAGGTCCTCTATGTAACACACACGCACACACACACACAACAGTGCAAAGTTAATATTATTTAACTTGTAATTATCCTGATAACTTGTACCAGAGATCATCAGAAGAGTTCTAAGAATCCATATAACACTATTGTTCCTTCTCAATAGGCAAGGTGCTGCAGATGGCGCTACCTTAGAAGACCATGGACAGTTTGCTTAGAACTAGTCCAGTCTTAGCATGTCTTATACAAGCAATGCCTTATGCAACCCAGGATGGTTGTTTACAGTGTGTGTTAGGGGTTTTCTAGAGAATTAGAAGAAATAGAAAAAGTAAGAGGATCTGTAGAGAAAGAGAGAGGGGGGAAAGGGGGATCATATTTAGTCTGAAAATATGAGGCTTCTCCAAAATCCAAAACTCTTTTGAGTTCCAACAGATGTTAAAACACACAAACAAATACAAATAAAACAAGGAACAACAATAACAACAAACCTTTCAGATCCTGCACTACTTACAGTTTCAGCTTTGGACTGGGAGTGATCAGCTGGTGAGACCTATACAAATATTTCCAACTCTAAAACCCCAGAAAAGTCTACTCATAAGCACTTCATATAAAGGACATATAATCTGCACTCACCTGCCATCTATCTACATATTATATATTTATATATCTATAGCAATCTCTCTTGTGTACTCTCTCTGGTTCTCCCTCCTTCTCTCTCATTCTTCCTCTTTCTCTTTCATAAGGGTTTGGCTCTTATGGCTGTGGGTCCGCCAAGCAGGCCAATAACCTGAAAGCTAGAGAAGGATGTGTCTGCTGTGGTTTGAGCAAACATTCTTCCTTCCTCGGAGAACCTCAGCCTCTGCCCTTAACACCTTTACTGATCAGATGGGATCTACCTATGGAATCAGGGAAATCTGCACTATTGAAAGACAGTGGATTCTATATGTTAATCTCACTTTCCAGTCACAAATAACACAGCAGCATCTAGATTTTGTTTTGATAAAACAAGTAGTTACCTTAACCTAGCAAAGTTAATGTAACATTGGACATGACTGAGTCCTTTCTTTAATGTTTTTTGAAACTTGTAAAGTCTCCAACACCACAGTCATGAGAAAAAGGATGAGAACATATTTCAAGAAGAGAGTGGACAAAAATGTAGATATTTATAGTGTTCTTTTCAGTACCTGACATATGAAGATGAGACCTATCCTTACATTTGATGTAGAAGTGTCAGTTACAGGTGCTTAAATGGCTGCCTTCCTATTAGGAAGGTGTCCAGTTTATCCGAAAGTGTATATAAAGTGCAGGGAAGGTGGAGAGAGGGTTGCCTTCTATGTACTGTGTATTTCATCAATGTAAAATAGTCATCTTCGAAATCTTAGTTCTTAAGCTGTGAGCCAAAGAATGGTTAGGGTAGAGAGGCAATTAAGGAATATATATATATATATATATATATATATATATATATATATATATATGCATGCATATAACTAAATCACACACTGATTTGAAAGACTCTATTAACAAGGTATTGCCATTTAAGTCTGTGATAAAATTTGTTTTAAAATTGTTCATACAGCAAGGTGGTCGTGGTATAAGCTTTTAGTCCCAGCACTCAGGAGGCAGACGCAGGCAGATCTCTGTGAGTTCAAGGCAAGCCTGGTTTAAAGAGTTAGTTGAAGGATAGCCAGGGCTACACAGAGAAACCCTGAGTGAAACAAACAAACAAACAACAAAAAACTGAAAAAACTGTGACAAAGCTGTGAAGGGACTAGAGGGACAGGTTAGTCAGGATGGTGCTTCCCGTGCAAGAGTGAGGATCTCAGCTCACATGTCTAGCACCTATGTCAAAGCAAGGCATAGCAGCAATCCAAGTCCTGGGGAGGTGGAGACGGGGGGATATCTGGAGTTTGCAAGCCATCCAGCACATCTAATTGGTGAGCGTCAGTTTCATTGAGAGACTCTATCTCTAAAGCTAACATGGAGGCTGAAGACACCCAATGATGAATTCTGGCTTCTGCATGCATGCATGCAATGTGCACACACATGAACACGTGCACATGCTACGTCCAACATGAAAACTATGTATATTGGCTCATCCATACTCATGCATTTGAGCATCCACCCATGAAGCTACGCCCGTATCTATGTTCTATAACTGAGTCATTACTTATAGAATTTCCTCCCCCACTCTTGTTTTGAAATGAATTTCTAATAGAGTCAATCCTCTGTCATTTTAAGTATTTATCACAGTATTGTTAATCACACGTCTTTGTACACTCAGCCAACTTTCAGATTTACTCATCTTGTATAGACTGTCTATCTGTGGATTCATCTGGTATCATTGTACTCTGATCAGCACCTTGCTTGGCTCTCCCTTCTGTGTACCTTGTCCTGAGTCTGAGAGGACATACATAGAATCCTACATTCCTGTTCAGTATTAGACTGGCTTTTCTTTAGCATGGGATGGCTACAGAGAGATTAATCAAACACTTTGGTCACAAACACTTGTGTGGACCATAAAGCGCTATTCATTTCAGTGTCATCCCTGCTAGCCGGGTCTTACTTCTTGGTATCCACATTCTGCCAGGGAGGTAATTAGGCCTGGAGGAGTTAGCTGATATTTTAAGGCCAGAAAGAAAACAAGGTAAAGATTATGTTTTGAACCCAGCCACTCAGATTCTAAAACCTGTGCTTTGAGTCCTTATGTCACACAATTTGCAAAAGTGGATTAAGGTTTAAGACTTTAGTTATTATTGAGTTGGTTACTTTCTAGATAGATGTCCTGAAGTAAGCTACACTTGCTCTCTAGATCTCCATTTCTTTATAAACAGTAGTCATAGTTGCAATCACCATATTTGTCTTTCGCAGATTCCATGTCTGTAAACTTACCTACTTGCTGAAATTAATTATGTATACCTGACCAAAGATGGAACACTTCTGAAGCCACTGATGTGCGTGCACAGAGGGGTGAGAATTGTGAGCCACGTAACATGGACATGACCAATGCCATCCTCTATCTCTTATTCAGATGGTGCTATAAAGAGCTGTCCCTTTTCACATGGTCTTCTTTTGTGCTCTTTGTTAGTGCTTTTGTCGTTTAGAACAACCCCCCCCCCCCATAATATTAAAGTGCTGGCCAATGTTTTTGAGCCTGAGAGGGCTGCAGTATATCATAGAGAGAAAGAGGGCATTGGATACACTTCATTTAAGCGTGAGGGACAGTGCTGCTGGCTGAGTTCAGTGGTAATGACTCAACAGTGTATATTAGATAAGAAGCCTTTGAATAGGACCCCACATAAAACCAAGTCATATACCAATTGCTTGATGGAGATATTTTGGCCAGAGATTCCCTGTATGGGAAGGATTTAGTAGACACTAGCTCAATGTCCATCATGACTTTAGAGAACAAAACTACTTTGAAAATGATAATCCTCTTTTTGTCATATGAGCCTCATACAGATTAAGATAATACAGTGTGTTCTGCAAAAAGGAAGAACTCAGTAAATTATCCTTGGCTGCTTTTTCACACTCCAGTATCACTGTAACTTAGAGGTCAATTAGTGCAGATCTTACTATGGTGGTCCCGATGCTGCCTCCCAAAGGCTTGTTTATAAACACATGATGTAACTCTCCCACAGAAAGCACAGACGTTATTGGAATGGGAGAGCAGGAGAATATTGAGCAGATGTGCAGATAAATGGGATACAGAACAGAATCAAGCCACCTCTCCCACCTAAACACACTTGTTGCTCTAGTTCTCATCCCAAGGATGAGCCATGAATAAAATAAATTGGTAAGTTTCTATCTACATGCCCACACAACAGAATGGAATCATCTGTGGATTTTAAAGCTGACAATTATCAAGTCCCTTTGAGAAGAAAAACCATGAATGAAGCATTGAGAAAGCCTATAGAAACTCAAACACTGGGAGATATTTGGATTTTAGAGGACACTGTTTCAGAATTTCCTATCTGTTTCTCCTCAAAAATCCATGTGAGGATGCAGCTCTTTTTAAATGCCTTGTATATTTTCTTTATCTCCAAATGGGGATATTTGTTTTGACATCTTCAATTCTGTTGTCCTCTTCTCGAAGACATAGAGGATGGAAGGATGCTGCAGGAGTTAAGAGTACTCTCTGCTCTTCCAGAGAACCCAGGCACGATTCTGAGCACTCACATGAGAACTCATAACCGTCTGTAATTCCAGCGCCAGAGCATCGAACACACTCTTCTGACCCTGAAGGCACCAGGCTCACACATGGCGTATAAACATACATGGAGTAACCCACCTTTATGTGTAAAATAAAACTAAGTAAATTAATTAAGATATTATTTGCTGGAAAGAAAAGAGACTTTTAACTGAAGATTTACAAGACTGCTTTCAAATGATAATTATCTATCCAATGTTTTTTTAAAAAGGTTTATTATCTTTTATACGTATGAGTATTCATCTGCATTCATATCTGTGTATCATATGTGCCTGGTGTCTGTGAAGCCCAGAAGAATGCCTCCGTTCCCTGGCACTGGAGGCACAGGCAGTTTTAATTAGCATCCTTGTAGGTGCTGGGGACTTGCACATGGATCTTCTGCAAGAAGCAGCAGGTACCCTTAACTACTGTGCCATCTCTCCAGTCCCAGGCTGATGTATTCTACTGTGATGACCACGAGTTCTTCCATTACCACTCCACCGGGAAAGACAACCTCAGTAGAGGAACAGAGCAGACTCCTGCTCAACTAGAGAGCCTAAGATTGGATTTGACTCTCTCCAGGAAGTCTCCACAGCCCAGAAGGGATTTCCGGCCTTTTCTAGTAATGTGGACTAGGTGTACTGTGCTCCACTACTTTTAATTTTCATCTATCTATCTATCTATCTATCTATCTATCTATCTATCTATCTGTCTGTCTGTCTGTCTGTCTGTCTGTCTGTCTGTCTGTCTGTCTATCCATCCATCCATCCATCCATCTATCTATCTATCTATCCATCCATCCATCCATCCATCCATCCATTCATCCATCCATCCATCATCCATCTATCTATCCATCCATTTACCAACCTATCTATCCATCTATCTATCTATCTATCTATCTATCTATCTATCTATCTATCTATCTATCTATCTATCTATCCATCCATGACCCCGCAGGGTCATGGCTATTGATTAGCCTAAAGAGGATGCTTAAAAAAATTGTTGAATGAATGAATGAATAAATGAGCCTGAGGTCCCAGCTTAGTGCTTAGTACATTGGGTTACATAGCTAGTAAAATGGAATTAGGAAAAAACAATTGCTGTTTGTTTGGTTTGGTTTGGTTGTTTGTTTTATGTTTTTTTCCTAATCTGATACTACTTAAACTTTATTTTTCCTTTTAAAGTCGGGTGTCTGATTCCTAAGGCCCAGTTGGGTTCAGAAAAGATGTGCTCTGTGGAAGGACGTCCTGAAGAACAAATGAGGGATTGGTTCGAGGGGTGTTGCTCTTCTCTTATAATTGGGCAGGATGAAGGTTGGCTCCACCTGTGAAACAACCTTAGCTCTAGTGAAGCTGCATTACAGGTGAGTCAAGAGTAGGTAGCCCCAGCCCCACCCTTGATCTTAGGGGCTGGGAGCTGTGGCCCCTTTAGCTTGCCTTTTCTGTCACTGTGTCGAGAAAGGCTGAATGGACTTACTCTCTTGGCTTTCTCTGCTTCTTAGAATGATCCATTCATTTAAACTAAGAAATCATTTCTTATCATGAAGACTTTTCTACTAAGCCTTTCTCTCCATTTTCTATTTTCTGTCTTCTTTTGTCCCATGCCCCAGCTGCTTATAAATCTTGTCAGCTTGACAAAGACCTGGTCCTTTTATTAGATTATCATTATTATTATTATTATTATTATTATTATTATTATTATTATTATTAGTAGTAGTAGTAGTAGTAGATTTATTCCTCAACCCACATCTAGTGACCATTTCTTTGTCCTCAAGCCATGTTAATAAAGCAACCTTACACAACAGTTTACAAACCTCTTTAGTCTTTCTACCCACCCTCCTATCCGACCACTCTGTAAGCAGCTAGCACAGTTCTCTTGCTCTCATATAAATTGACGGTGACTTTTCTCTGAGAAAAACCACACTGAATGTTTTTCATTGCCCACTTCTGTAAGAACAAAGCAACTCAGCACATCTGGGCATCAGCCGGATGTTCTTCTGATCTAATGACAAAGTGTATACTGTGTCCTTCTTTGCTCACTGTTCTATGGTCAGGATTCAACATGGCCTACAGCATATTAGTAAGTGTTTATGGATAATGTTTGGTTGAAAAATTAATTTCAAAGAGTAAAATTGTCTTTTAATTGCTATTTGATTTAAATTAAATTCATACATAAAATATCTAATTCTGTGATACTTCTTATATACATGGACTCACATGGACCCTGTGTCTACAAAGAAACATAATATGCATTTAGTTTTCACTCTTATTTCTATATCATCTATCTATGTATCCATGTAACTATGTATCTATCTATCATCTATCTATCTATCTATCTATCTATCTATCTATCTATCTATCTATCTATGTATCCCCATCCATCCATCCATCCATCCATCCATCCATCCATCCATCCATCCATCCATCTGTTTTAACATTTTGCCTTTGTATATTGAACATTCAAGAAACAGCAATGACGCCTTGGTGATTAACGTTTCTGCATTCACAGCTTACCTGGCTACTGCTTTTATTCAGATTTCAGAAAGCTTTAGAGTAGGGAAATGATGTCAGGATGGCAGTGTTACTAATTTTTTTCTCTTCCCATTTTTTCCCCAGACACACTGCTAGTGAGTCTTCAGTGTCATCTGCCACCGTGTAGTTGGTAGGAAAGGTTAGTAGGAAGACTCTCCTGTGTATTGCCTCCGTCAGCCATTTCTCTTCTGTTGTGTTCCCAGTGATGCTGCTGTTCTGCTGCAGACTTAGCTTCTCTAAGATTGCATCACTTACAGGAGGAAGTGCCTGACTCTTCTCTTCCCAGGCACAGTGAAGAGCCACTCTTTCACTTTTGCTTCTGTTAGGCAGAGCCTCCCAATCCTCCACTGTTGACTGCTCTGCCCATTACAGCTTCAGACCTTTCTTCCCTGGATGCTACAAAGCTGGGCTCAGCTGTGACTTTTTAATTAGCTCTCCTGGGATGAGCTTGCTGGCTTTTTATACTTCTTTTTGGTCCTTTTATTACTCGTTTTATTACTCTTCTTCATGTCTTCTCTGCATGTTTGTGGTCTGGCCTCACATCTGCCCTTGGCCCAGGGGGCAATTTCCAGATCTGTGTATTGTCTATTTTCTTTCTTTTTTTTCTTTTTCCTTTTGTTTTTTAAAAGAAGATCTCCCTCATGACAGAAAATACACATCTGCATTTCAATAGCAAGTCCTGGATATGTTTATAAAATACCACCCACATGTAATGAATATTTAACCTAGGAAGTTCTGGTTCTGCCTCATGTCTGTCCACCCCTGAAAATCCTTCAGCTTTCAGAAAAGGACCACGTTTTTCAGACCTGGTCAGCACAGCTATGAGGGCAAATGAAGGTTAAAACAGCCCTGCCTAACACCATGTGCTCCTTGCACTTTGACCCTGTGATGACTGTATTTCAGCTCAGGGTGGTAACTGTTCCTTCACACCTTGTTCTATGTGAACCATCCAGTGCTTGACCCATAGGAGGAAACTTTGACTCCTTCTTACTCCACACCTGTTCCAGAGAGTTTCAGTCACTCCAGAGAACTAGGAATGAAAAGTCTCTTGCTTCTTCCTGTGTCCCAGTGCCCACGACACCCCTTTCCACTCTGCTCTTAACTTCATCCCGTATCTGGAGATGTGTAGAAGATTTAGTGGGAGAGAATTGGGCCAAATAGTAGTGTTGTTTTTCTTTCTTTCTTTTTTTTAGGAAGTAAAATCAAAATTACGTGTACGTGTGTGTACTTCAGAGAACTCATTTGAAAAATCACAAGGCACTTTGGAGTAGGAAGGATTGTGAATTCTTTTAATTTTGATAACTATTTTTCTAAGGAAGAAATAGAGGTTCAGAAAGATTGTCATTCTTTTAACAAACAAAGCACACACATCCCTCAAATTATTCTGCTGTTTCCGTCTACTTATAGAACACAACAGAGTTCATTGATTTATCCATTCATCTGGAGGACAGACCCAGAACTTGCTGTGAGCGAGGCTTGATATTGACTCCATGGCTGGGCTAGACAATATGCTGTGTTACACAATATGGCTTGAAGTTGTTCAAGCAATGGCTTAGAGAACCTTTTGTCCCCCAACCCCTGCCCAACAGGTTGACACTGCTTTGGCTCTGTAGTTGATTCTTACATGTTAATCATTGCTTCCCCTTGTGGACTCATAAGAATTGGCTTTTGTGATAATCAGGGCCTTATAAATACTGTATTTTTTTTTATACTTTATTTACATTTCCAATGTTTCCTCTTTGAAAACCCCTATCCCCTCCCCCTCCCTGCCTCTATGGGGGAATTCCACCTCCCACCCACCTGCCCACCCATTCCCATATTCCCACCTTGACATTCCCCTTTACTGGGGCCTCTAACACCCTCAGGCCCAAGGGCCTCTCCTCTCCCTGATGGCCAATGAGGCCATCCTCTGCCACATATGTGGTCCGAGCCATGGGTCCCTCCATGTGTATTCTTTGGTTGGTGGTCCAGACTCTAGGACGGGGGGGGGGGTCAGGGGTCAGGCCCTTTGACACTGTTGCTCCCTCCTTGGGGCTGCAAACTCCCTCAGCTCCTTCAGTCCCTTCTCCACCTCCTCCATCTGGGACCTCACTCTCAGTCCAGAGGTTACTGTAAAGTGAAACTTGGACATTCTGAACTTTTGGGCTAATATCCACTTATCCGTGAGTACACACCACGTTTGTAACTCAGTCACAAAAGAACGAACATGGTATGTACTCACGGATAAGTGGATATTAGCCCAAAAGTTCAAAATACTGTATTTTGTAATGCGAATATTTCAAGATATAGTGGATTTTCATTTGTTGGTCTCACACCTTCTTGTTAATAGATTTTATTTTCTGTATCATTCTACCTGTTTTGGTTGTCTATAGAAGGGCAGAGGGAGCTGCATATAAGAATATTTTGTGTTCTAGGCAAAAATATATGTTGAGACATTTCATTCATTGGTCTTTTATTAGATATAAAAATAATATACAAGTGTTGGATAAGAGGTAAACAAAAAGGGGATAAAAAAGCACTGTGTTTTACTCAGTGTTTGAAGTACTTGGTCCTGCTGTGACTGGCAGCTCCAGTTATTTGACTATGTATGGGGGGGAGAGATATGAATATGTGAACTACTATCCAGAAGAGTTTCCCTTTACTGAGATACTAAGACAAGAAAATATCAGCATTGTCAAGGACATTAAAAAGAACATTTCTTTTGTATTGTGCTAGAGTTCGTTATATAACACCATGCTAATAATGTCCTATAAGATAAAAACAATACAAATATGAGAATTGGTTAAATGATACCCACAGCTTCATAACCCTAGTACAAACTGTTCATTCTTCTATTGTAGAGAGCCAGTGTTTGGTAGAATTGGAGAAAGTCTACCAGAGAGCCACTTTTGAAATGAAAATATAATACCTCTGTATAAACCTTATCCAATGTTCAATTAAACTGATATTTTGAAACTATTCAATAATAATAATAATGATACATGATAATAATTTAATTTTTCAAATTAAGAAACTGTGGTCTCTGGAGTTAAATTACATCTCCTACCTCAAATAGTTAGCAAGATTGAAAACAATCACATTTTAGAATTATGGACTTTTAGGATTAACTCCAAAATTTAGTTATGCCAGATTATTTTGTAATACTATATTCTTACAAGACTCACTAATGTAAAAAAAAAGTTTATTCTCTCCATATTTTCTCCAACAGAGCATAGTTTGATGGCAACATAAGAAGACAATGAGGAATTTCAGGTGATGAGCAGAATAGAGTATTTTGAATATTATTTGCGTTCTTCAGAGTTCAAAGCAGGATTGATAGTAATAAGAGACTGGACTTGGGGGACAATGACTAAGAGATGAGAGGTCTGGTCTCCTGAGGTGGCCAGTGCTTTTATTAGGAGGTGAAGCGAGCACCTCTCCTTGTTAGTGGTGAGAGTACACAGGAGCAGAGTAAGTCCTCATCAGACACTGACCAAATCAGGGGCACTTTGCTCTCACACTGTTGGCTTCTAGACCTATGAGAAATCTATTTAATTTTTTACAAACTACGCAGTCTGTAAAGGGTTTTGTTGCAATGGCACGGAGTAAGAAACCCCTTTAGAAAGGAGTCTTGTTTGATATTCTCTTTCAAGGGCCGCTACTGTCCAGCTAGTCTTTCGGTCACAATTCAATCATTCTTTTTTTTCTTTTTCCTTTTCTGTATATTTGATTTCCCGATGAGGCACAAACTAGTTGATTGACTTTGTGCTTGGTTTATCTAGCAGAGCGGAAAGTCTGAAATTATTTTCTTTTTATAGATAATCAACCTTAATCTAGGCTTGAGCTACATTACAGCACATTTTACTTTTCAGTTAGCATATGTTGTCTGGGTTTGCCAGAAAGGGGAATATCGGAGACTGGATTGTCATTTAGAAACCAGTCATTAAGTGAAAGCAATGGGAGAGAGGAGGGTGGGAAGGAGACAAATTCCTGTAGCTTTAGTTTGTTTATTAAGCTAAGTCAAACATTTCAAGAAGAAACGATGTCTGGTTCCTAATGCTAACTGAGGTCACAGCAACCTAAAACACTGCCTTGGAAAATTCAAATCACTTTGTGCCTGTATCTCACAGATACCCAGCATAAAGCCAGGGAGCACAGCGTGGAAAGCCCTGGCTGGTGAGAAAGGTCTTACTGCAATAGAGGAGACAGGAAGAGCTCTATTCTCATCCTCTCAGCTCTTGCCTCCAGATGAAGTAGATCTTCAAGGCAATAGTTTAAAAATAAAATGTAGCAAATGGTGACAAAGTTGGAATGGTAGAATACACTACTAGCCTAATCCTAAACACTCTTGAGTAAAAGTATCCCTTGTCTTTTTTTTTTGTCTCTCTATCTGCACCATTTTCTAATGTATTTTCATTATATAGGTATGTATAGTTATGTATATAGGTTCTTCCCCTTTCTTTGGGGTTGTTTAATATTTGGAGACTAAATTTTATTCTTTTCATTGAGGAGTAATTTACGGGGAGCTATATTGTTTTGACAAAATTCTTTATAGTTATGGCTGGAAATTTTGCCCTAGTGTCTAAGTGGCCATTTTGGTTTTAATTTTGTTCATTTTTTATTTTTTTCCCAAAGCAAATTGCATTCTTTTCCTTTGTTGAAAATAGATGTTTTCATGCCATATATTCTGATTACAGCTTCTATAATTCCCTGCTATGACTCCCAGTTCCTTCCCCTCCTCTACCATCTGGTCCAGGCCCTTTCTGTCTCTCCTTAGAAAACAAACAAGCATTCAAGGAATAATAAAAACAAACAAACAACAACCAACCAACCAACCAATCAAACCAAACCAAAAAACAAATCAGACTAGGCCAAAACAACCAAACAAGAAAAAAAAAAAAAAAAAGCCAAAGACTTGAATGTATCTCCAATTGCTAGCCCTTTTCATTTCTAAAGCTCCTTCTAGGACCAGTGGGCCTTAATTCTGAGGACTGATTACATATGAAAGTTAATGCACATTAAAACATTGTCAGTCAATGAAAGTTCACAGCGGAAGGAATACCTGGCTTGTATAATATTACTTTTAGATTGAGAAGTTGGAACAAAAACTTAGTTTTCTTCTTCTTTGTATAAATCAAGCTATTAGAGTTTTCTTGCTGACCTGGGCAGGTCAAATGAGTTGACAGAGTTATTTCAGATTTAAGAAATTACTTGAGACTTGGTTCGTGTTGATTCATGAGTTACGTGCAAAACGCAGCCTCGACTAAGTCAGATAGCTCTTGTTAGGCACAAGCTCCCTCTGTAACTCTTCCACACTCCTTAGTTACTGAATTACGCAAATGAACATTTTAACAGTGTTTCCCTGTGCCAATCTCATAGATATTTACACCACAATGTGTTATTTCTCTGAGGCAAAGCGAACTTAGATTTCTCAAGGATATTTTGCTGTCTTCTGTAACACCATTTGAGGCAGGAACTTTTATATATTTGTAACTTATAAAAATAAGCAGATTACAGGTATTCATTTATTCAGTTATTTATTTATTTATTTTTAAGAAAGTAGTGAGCCATGCACTAATTCTGGTAGAGATTATCATAAGGTAAGTTCAATTTAGATGCATCCTATAAAATAACATGAGTATATTTTTATAGGATAATTATATTAAAACAGAGTTTTGAAAGGCAAGGGAATACTAGAAGTATAATTAGTTTAGCATGACATCATGTGCCACAAGTACATATAAATTCCATTTATCAACTAGGACCAATAAAAAAGACAGTGAACAACAACAAAAGAAATGGGTGAGTTAGCTGGGAGTCATCTCTAGTGTCAGCAGGAATGTGGTAAGGGGATATATCACTAAATAGGAAGGCTGACTTAAGTTTGTAAGTAATTTATTATAAAAAATATCAGGCAAATGTCAGATGGGGGTTGAAGCAACCAGGGAGACATGCTTACATCTCATGTTTCACTCAGTTGATTTAATATTCCCAAGTGACATCAGTGTTTAAGATTTGTATTATGTAATTTTAAAATCATCACTGGATTAGAGTGGATAATATCCTTCTGGGAATATGACAGCCAGATACTTAAAGCAATTTAGTATTTCCATGTCACTGTTCAGTGTGTGCTTGAACCATAACGTCGGTTATAACATCCGACCTTTAACTTAGATTCAAAGTTTTTCTTTAAAATGACACTTGAACATAGAGGTAGGCTTGTCATTATCAAAAACTAAAAATAGAAAAAATAAGTCTATGGAACATTTTTAGAAGTTCCAGGCAGGAGAATGCGGAGAAGCATGGCCCAAGGCTCAGGTGTCTCTGTCCCTGGTCCTTTACAAACTTCTCAGTTTCAGCATCTATGACATGAGGGCACAGAATGATGTTTTCTCATGTTTTTCCGCTGTGAAAATTCACACAGATAATACAAACCAAGCTCTCGGAATACGAAGAACATGGCATCTATAAGTGTCAGCTATTCATATCATCTACAAACAGAATACTATCATTTTCAGGGATGCTAACTCATTGGGGCTGTTCCTTCAGTGTGTGAAATGGGATCCCTAATAGGCAGATTATTTTACCCTGTGACTGATTAAAGAGTACCAGTGGGGGATTTGGTTTGACTAGAGGAGACAAAGAGCAAACGTTTATCAGTTCTAACTTAGACCTGGTCAACTTACGGAGCACATTGTAAACTAGTTCCCTTGTCAGGTCAGCTTATGGTGGAGATAGATATTTCAAGGGCTCTTCAATCAATTCAAAGTCCTTTCCACCTGCTCTGTTTTGCTCTCAAGGCTCTCTGCTGAGAAGGTTTAGTATAGGAAGAGAATAGACTAGTCATTTTCCCCAAGTGTTACAATGTTCTTGGTATCTGCATATCTTATAATCCCTTTCTATATGCATCTTGAGATTATATCAAGCACTTACTAATTTTACTTAGAAAGGCAAAGTGCTGTTGTGTTGAACCTCAAATTGGGATATATACAACAATCTACCATTTTTTAAAATAATAGATTGTTGTTCCCCATTCTACCTATAACATACACACAAACACACATACACACACACACACACACACACACACACGGGGGAGGGGTGTTAGCAAAATATGGCCTGAGGTCTAGGAATGAACACAACCATGCACCCTGGGGGATTTTCATGTAGGTAGCACCCTGGGGGATTCTCACTTAGGTAGTCTTGGGACCAGACTATGTACTCGATTGAATATCACGTAAAATAAGCTTTATTGTTTGAGATACTAAGATTTATAACCAGTCCACATCTCTAAATGATTAGGATTTTAGAGAAGTTTCCCCACATTTCCGAGGTTCAGTTTCCTTATCTAATAAGATGAGGATAGTGTTGCTTTGGTGGACTGAAATCCATTCTAGGGATTCATGTGTCAATTACATCATCGGTGCTTGAAAGCTGGAAGCTCTGGTTAAGACACTCAGAGATGTTCTCTCAGCACTCAGAAGGTATGGAAGGCCCTGCCTTCTGGGAATTTACTTGATGTGTCTACACAGTGTACTCTCTGTGAATGTTGACTCCCTCTCCCGCTGCACGAACAGCTACCACACCCTTTGGAGATTTCTTTGTTAAATAATGCCCCCCTCCAAGAATTCCTAAGCTAGGTAAAACTCTAAAGCGTTCTCTTGTTTAGGATAAATGACCCCAAAGTTATCATACTTGTTGAATCACTGAATCTTTGTAGTTAAGACAGCAAGTCACAATAGAGATTTTGACCTGGAAACGACCTTAGGACCATCTGGCTCAGATCTTGTCTAGTGTAAAAATGGAGGAAGAGAGTCCTGGAGGCACTCAGAGGCAGGGGTCCATTCTGTTCCCTGACGCCCCAGTCTCTGTTTTATAAATGGTGCTGTAGATTTGGATCTGCAGCTACTCAGAGGCGGGGTGCAGGGTGAGCACAGTTCAGCAGTGGCAGGTTCACGAGGTTGGGTCCTGTTCACTGTGTAGGGACAGCTATGGCTATAGACAGCTCTGCATTACTCTCCAGATGAGAACCTGACAGAGTCCAGGCCTGTTGGATGCAGCTGTGTGCTGACAAATGACTTGACAAATGGGGCACACGAAGAGGGTGCTGGAGGATGGGAAAGGGGCCAGCTCTTCCCTGAGGAATACTCTAGACAGCCTGAGGACTGCAAAGTGACTCTTGAGCATATAACTTTTTAAAGAAGAACTATTCGATTTAACTGCAAAGGCTTCATTTTCTTTGTCATGAGCTGTTTTCTATTAAATCTGATTTGCATTGTCAGTTGCATTAATTGTTTTTTATTTTCAATTATGAAGCCAAGTTTGAAATTAACAGAGTTAAGTGATGTACCGGAAGAATTCTCTATGGAAACAACCAAAGATACACTTAGTCTATTTCTCACAGTACTCACTGTTCTTTAATCTATTGGGATCTGAAGGACCAGCAAGAGGTTTGGTGGATATGACACTTGCCAGGCAAGCATAGAGAACTAAATTTCATTCCTGAAACCCACAAAAAGGAAGAAGGAGAGACCACAAAGTTATCTTCTAACCTCCACACACATAACACCGCAAGGCATAGATTCCCAGCCCCCACCCTACATATCATACACATGCATAGTCACACAGTCATGATGAAGTTTAAAAAGATATTGGGGCTGGGCAGTGGTGGCTCATGCCTTTAATCTCAGCACTTGGGAGACAGAGGCAGGCAGATTTCTGAGTTCGAGGCCAGCCTGGTCTTCAGAGTGAGTTCCAGGACAGCCAGGGCTACACAGAGAAACCTTATCTCAATAAAAACAAAATTTAAAAAAGATATTGGAATGTGAGAGTTATATACATAAAAACTCGTATCTTGAGTTTGGGATGTGTCTTAGTGACAGAGTGGTGACCTAGCATGTACCAAGGCTCTATGTTCAATCTTTAGCACTTCCAAAAAATTTATAGATTGTGCAATAATCTCTGATCTGTGCACATTCAAAAGAACTAAAATGCCTTGAATGTCTTAGAAATTAGTTTTGTATTCCAATCAGCAAATGGGACTGTTGTGTTTTCTCAGTTATAAGACAGAATGTTTTACCTTCTATTAATAGATCCTGGCTCAGAATTCATTATTTTCTTTATCTTTTTCTCTTTTCCTTTGTTTCTTTATTTTTCCCTTTCCTTCTTTCCTTTCCTTTCCTTCCTTCCTTCCTTCCTTCCTTCCTTCCTTCCTTCCTTCCTTCCTTCCTTCCTTCCTTCCTTCTTTCCTTCCATTCTCTCATTGTCTTCTTCCTCCTCCTCGTCTTCTTTTCTCCTTCTTCTTTCTTCCTCTTTCTTCTTCTTCCTCTTCCCCTTCCTCCTCCTCCTCCTCCTCCTCCTCCTCCTCCTCCTCCTCCTCCTCCTCCTCTTCTTCTTCTTCTTCTTCTTCTTCTTCTTCTTCTTCTTCTTCTTCTTCTTCTTCTTCTTCTTCTTCTTCTTCTTTTGAGACAGAGTCTCACTGTGCAGCCTTGGCCGACCTGGAACTCCAATGTAGACCAGGCTGGCCTTGAACTGATAGAAACCTACTTGCCTCTGCACCCTGATAAATGCAATTAAAAGTATGTGACAGCATTACTGACCTTGCCTGCCACTTTTTAACATTCTGCTTAAGCACAGTCCATTTCTGACACTCTGTCATGAATTATATATGAAGTATAATGTTGGGAAATAGCATGCACATTGTTTTAGATTCTTGATAACTAAAGATAACAATAAGATAACACAAGCAGGGAGAAAAGATCAAAGAAGAAGAAAAGGAAGGTGAAACAAAGCAGGGTGAAAAGAAAGATGATGTATAGTATTGTGGGAAATATTTAAAAAATGAACAGTCACATTCCTGTACTGGTGCCATCAACTCTCTGCCCTGGTGGCCTGGCCAGCCTTGCACTGGCAGGCAATGGCTGACCTGTTTTATCTTGTGGAGACTCTATGACTCAGACCTCCAAATTCTCTCCAACCAGTTCGCTAAGTTCCCACTGGTGGATTGCTACCACACCAGTCCCATGCTTCAAAACCCCCCACAGCCTTTGTGGTGCACATCAGACAAACCCATGCCTTGTCGCCATACCTTTCTGTCTTGAACCTGCTGCGTGAAGGAAGACACAACACCAACTTAGTTCAGAAACAATAGTAACTCAATCTCTGGAAGTAACAACTAATGCTTAATTTTGTAAGTCTTATTAAAATCTGATTCCTCCAGTGGCAATTCCTTGTGGATCTACCATGATACAGGGAAACTCTAGCAGCTACATCTTACCCTTATGCTGTCCCTGTTCCAAAAGGACCCTCTCTCTCCTCCTCCTCCTCCTCTCTTCCCCCATCCAACCCGGAAGTCCCTCCTACTTGCCCAGTGATTGGCTCCTTTATTCATTAGGGGATTGGGTCACAATAAGTCATCTGAGTACTTGACTCACTCCTTGTCCAAAGCCCCTCCCAGGAGAGAGGAATTAGCATCAAAATACAAGCAACCCCAGGGCTAACCACAACAGTATAGACTGAAGGAACAAGTGAAAATTCACTAGGTGCTAGATTAAGAGGAAAAAATTAGCAGGTTTCTCTACATAGAGAAGGCTCAAAGCTCAGGCAGGTGTGTGGGAAGGCAAACAGTGCCTTCTCTCTTCCTGCCTGTATTTCTGATAATTACTGTATACTGCCTGAGCTCCTCCCTCTTCTGAAGCAATCTGTTGAGGACCTGTTTCCTATATGACTATTCTTTTGTTTTTCCCCTCTCTAGGATAGAGACACAAGGGCAATGAATGTTGTCTGTGTGCATGTTGCTCCTTTTAGTAACTCGCCAATGCAGTCTAGACGGTGACCTCCAGTAAGATGAAGTTTGTGTGTAGGTTATCAGTCTAGAAGAACAGCTTTCCCATAAAAGCCTACTGAGTGATCTGGTCCATGCTCCAAAGCCACTCTTGCTCTCACTCTTCTTATTTACTTAAAGTTGAAGCCTGTGGAGGCAACCCTTTGGAGTCAGGACTGGATATTTCTTCTAACTCTTTCACTAATTCTTTATTTCAAGTGTAGCTTTAAATTAAAATATTAGTAGTGAAAGTATTTATACTATATTGGCAAATGCTATGCAACAGAGCTACAGAGCCTTTTCTTTTCAGAGAGATATTGTTAATCATTTACGAATTCATCTTCATATGTGTGTGTGTGTGTGTGTGTGTGTGTGTGTGTGTGTGTGTGTGTGTGTGTGTATGTGTATGATATTTTTAATTGTAGGGAAACAATGTTTTTTCCCCTACCTCAGCCATCACTGCAGAGCTTTTGTTGATGAAAATATTTGAGCCTATATTGCTTAATAAGAGTCTAATAATTTTTTCTTAGAAACTTAATTGCATATTGTAACACTCATACAAATTTTGTGGCTTTTAAATCAGAGCCAGTTATTTTTTCCCTTGGTTAATTTTCAAAAAGCGCTCTTCCCCTCCTCTTTTATGCTTTTCTCTTTACAGGTCTGTTTCTTGAATTCTCTAAAAATGGTGCCTAATATTGCATCTTATGGATATTCTTATGACTGTTGCTTTTATAAACAAGGTCTTGTATGGCCTGGAATTTTGGATTCTCCTGCCTTGGGGATTACAGGTGCTGATTTTAAGTTTGAACATATACTGAATGAAGGCAAGTGTTACACGTTTAATGAGTTACAATGAGTTTAATATATAGTAAATTGGTTTAAAAAGGAATTTTATGAAGATAATCTTTGTGCTCATCTGTGAAATGGGTCAGATATACCCATGAGAAGAATAAAGAGAGAGAGTAAAACAAATTGATCACTGAAGACTTAGTCAAGGAAAGGGTGAAACCTAGGATTTTGCTTAAGAGAGACACATCAGTAGAGGACTTGAGACAAAGGTGGGTGGTCCACCTGAAGCCATATCTAGAGATGACATTTGTGCTTTATTTATGAGGCAAGGGATGGGTGCTGGGTTGTGGACTAATCAGAGCCATATTTCATGAAGATTAGCTGAATAGTGTAAAAGGTGACATGGGGAGAGGAGGGATTGGACAGCCTGTTTATATTTTTTTTATTTGGTTTGGCTTTCATTTTGTTTTGTTTGAGACTGGGTCTTACTATGGAGTATTGCGTAGCCCATAACTCACAGAGATCCTTGTGTCTCTGCCTCCCTGAGTGCTGGAATAAAAGGCCAGGGCCACTATAACCCCCAGCCCCCATCTTTCAGAAAGTCTTAAAAACCACTAGCCTCCCTGGGCCTCAGTTTCCAACACTGAATCAGTTATGATAATGGTTAGATGAATCTGCGTGTAGAAACTGAGAACTCTCCAAGGCACAGTCAGGCCTGCAGAGGCTTCTCCTTTTGTCCCAGTCTCTTCCCAAATGGACTTTCATTCTCACAATGACTCAAACACACCTGAGAGTTGATCCTGTACCACTGGGCAGAGAAGAAGATGCCGGGAACCCGAATAGAAGAAGCAGATGGAAACAGTTCCTTTTCTGAGCACAGATTTAAGGAGGAGATGGGCAATAAGGCCAGGGGGTGGCCAGGCTATAGAAACACTGCCACAGAGCTTGGTAATGAGCACATCTTGACATGGTGAGAGCACCACCAAGTTTCACCCTGGGAAAGGGCAAAGGTCATTCACAGCAGCTGCTTGTGCCTATGGGGTGGAACTCTTTTTGAGACCAGCTGGAGAGAAAGGATCTCCAGGAAGAGTGTACAGTCAGTGATGAGACCCCTGTCCTTATTTACTGTAAGCAGTGGACACTCTGGAAGGCACATCTGCACTCTTGCAATACATTCTGCACCTGGCGTTTTGTTTTCCTTCCTGAAGCACAGTTGCTTGCTACGCATGAGGCGCCCCCATCTGCCTCACAGACAGTCATGGGAGCCGACTCCATGCCTTTATCTGAGAACCAGGAGCTCAGTCAATTCCCATTCCAGAACAAAACTTTAGTACTGTGACCCTTCAGTTGTAAATTCAGAAACACACACACACACACACACACACACACACACACACACACACACACACACAATCTTGGAAATGGTCTACTTTTTATCTGGTCAGTTAATTAAAGTCTCACATGCTTTCAGACATCAAGAATTTTTGACTCACTGAAGTGTGCTTCTAAATGCCCCAAAACACATTACAGTTGTTCCCTGGTAAGAAATACTAAGAGCTGCATTTTTAGGAAGCCAGGGGAACAACAGAGCTGAGAGAATTTAGCATCCTGTCATCCAACAAATGGTGGTTCCACGGCCGCCTCCTCAACGTGTCTCTGCAGGGCTCAAATCTGTATGACTGTCTTCCATTCAGGGCACTGAGCCCTTTCCTAAAGGAGGTGGCAGCTTTGGATTGAGGGGCACACTGTTGTCCTTTACTCAAGGAAAAGCCACAGTGATTTCTTGTCTCCAGAACTTCTGCCCAGCAATGCGTCTTCCTGAGAATGTGCCTGCTCTCATCGTTAAAGGAAGTAAGTAAAACTGACTCCCTGCTAGGACTGAGAAAATTACAATTATGTGTGTGTGTGTGTGTGTGAGTGACAATAACATTTGATTAAGAGGGTATGGTAAATTTGGGAGGGAAACCATAGGCAGGGAAGGGTAGGGTGGAAGAGAGAGGGTGGGAGATGGTGTGTACATTTTAATTTTTAAAAAGTACAATTTAAAGCTAACCAAATTTTTGTAATAGACAGTAGACTTCAACTTTTCTGCTTAATTTTTACCACAAGGTGGCAAATTTTCTCCCAGGTTCAAACACAGCATTGGTGATATAACATGGGAATCTAATTGAGCATCTCTGTCCATGACATAGTGAGTGCAGTGATACCCTTCTTCTGCATGTAGTGAAGACATGGTGTTGTTGAAAAAGACTCACCATAGCTTTGCCTCTGAGTTAACATCCATAAACATGTGAATGGCAGAAAGCCTCATTATGCTTCTCAGTGACATTTTACTTAATGTGCTTTGGTCTAAGTTATCTTTATGGTTACAGTTAGACATAATGTGTACTCTGCCATGGTATTTTTTATGACAAAATGAAATAAGCCCTTATTTAAAGGTATCTGGGACATACAGCTCCTTCAATAAATAGTGATTTAAGAAGTGAAAGTGAAATGTTAAATTATTTTATAAGAAAATAGATACTAAAAATAAGATATACATAACTGCAAACACACTAGTTCAAAGGTTTCTGTTAAAGGTTGCCTGATAGTCTGACAATAGAACTCGCTAAGATTAGGTTATCAGTCTTAGTCTTGGGACACAGGTCTACTGTAAGTGAGAACATTGTGACCAACTAGTTAGAATATTTATCTATCTTCTCCTCACAAGATGCCTATAAGTTTTGGTCCTTCTGACCATGAAAATGACAAGATTCCAAGACCTACTAGTCCTTAGCAATTCGGCTATTCTTAGGGTCATTATTTGACCTCTACATCAAGCTGAAGACCAGTCTGTGGAACAGCATTCAGGGACCAGGACACACTTACTGCCTTCAGTCTGTGCTTCCTCACAACGCAGTATCTCTTCAGTTGTAGGATTAGTCACATGGGTGCATAGTTTCCATCAAGTAGGATTATTTTTCATACCTACAAATTTAGTATATATTTGTCTAATATATATATATAAATTATATATTATTATATCTATCTATATGTATTAGACACATAAATAACTAGAGAGTAGCATAATACCTCAGAGTGACTGGATCCCACTAGATGTTGCCTACATTTATTCAATAGGCACGGGATCTTAAAACAAGATGATTTTGTAAGAAAAGAAATAAAATCTTTTGCTGGTCATGGTTTGAGATGTATTCTTGCCATTCCAAAATACAATGCACACTGAACTCTTTTAGAGGCTAGATGCAGATATTTCACTAGCAAACTTCACTGGGAACAAAACAAAAGAAATACAGGACATGTTCCTCCCTAATAGAATTTTGAATTATTTTTGGAATGATTATTGACTGTTCTCTATTTATGGTAGGGCTTTGAAATTATATAACTAGACATGATTCATGATATACTCATTTTAGAAAGAGATTTCATATCATAATACTGAGTGTGCTTGGCAGTGCAGTGTTTATTTCTTCTTCTCTAACCTAATTAAGAAGCCTTGTTTCAGTCTCTTAGGACAATAATGGGTCAAATTTTTTGATCAGTGCCTCAGGTCATTTGTATCTCAAGAGCCTTGATACATCTTTTCTATCTTGTTTCACTTCCTGGCTTTTAAGGGCATCTCTATTAAAATATTAGGCAATTAAATAGAGAATGGAGAAGAAAAAATATTCTCTCTAGAGACAAATTCAGTTCCTTTGTTTCCTTCCATAAAAAATGCTTGAACTTCGTAGAAAAAAAGTAAAATCCCCTCCCTTTCATTTCCACTTAAGCCTTTCTGGAGCTAGAAACCAGGTATGTGATTTTACAGCACAGAAACTCATGAAATGTAGCATTCAACCCATGTTATACATTCTTCCTTGACAAAATTATACAGATCAGGGTTCATATAAATGCCTTGCTTTTCCGAGGTTCAGAGTCCCCCTAAAAGTTTTGAGTTTATAAGACAACAATTTTATTTCATATGCTGGACTGCCTAGAAATGTTTCCAGTCCACGAGCGTGAATGTACATCCTGCCCATTGACCGATTGGGTGAGTAGTCAGAACACGTAACCACTAACACAGTGATGATTCCATTTGTGTGGTTAGCAGCACCACCCCTTACTGCCCCACCTGGGGGCTGAAGTAGAGCCTGCAACTTGTGGAGATAAAGCACTATTTTGAACCACTATGGCTTGTTCCAGTGTCTCTTTCTTCAGTTTGGTCTGTCAGATTTGATCACACTCTCTTGTCTTCTCTTCCATCTATCTTATTTTTAGGGAATCCTACAAGTGGGAAGCTGAGAGCGATAAAAGAAGGCTGTGGGGCATAAGCTTCTGTCATTCACAGGCAGGAACATAAAGTGTGCTCTTTCTAAAAGAACAGGGAGTGCTTCTAGCACTGGCTAAACAGGAGCCATTTTGGCAGGACCTACCACAGACGGCTGAGAATCCAGGGGTATGTTGGTGGAGGCATGGTTTGGTGCTGGAGGGGGATGTTGGGAGGGTGCCTCTGCGGGCCCATACTGAGGCATCCCTTCCAGCTGAAGTACCAGCCACAAGATGGGTATAATATAGAATAGAGTTTATTCAGGGCATGGGGAGGGGAGTTGAGGGCTTAGTAGAGACAGAGAAAGGGAGGGAGAGAGAGAGAAAGAGAGAGAGAAGAGGAGAGGAGAGGAGAGGAGGAGAGGGAGGAGAGAGGCCATGAGCACGTGGAAAGAGAGGAGGGAGGGGAATCAGGAAAAAAGGGACAGAGGGGGAAGAGGGGAAGAGCAAGAGAGGAGTAAAGAGGGAGGAGGGGGCAAGCAGCCCCTTTTATAGTGAGTCAGGCACACCTGGCTGTTGCCAGGTAACTGTGGGGTGGAGCCTAGATGAAATGCTAACAGCCATGATGCTACAACTGAAAATGGCCAAGTCGTAACTTCTGCCATGAGTATATGAATGTGTCACTGTTAGAAGATTCTGACTCAGTGGCTCTAGGCAGTAGCCTGGGAATGTGTGTATTTAAAACGTTATCATTGCTGAAGTTTTAAATTTGTTTTCACGAGTGTGGGTCTGTACGTGTCTGGGTGTGCGTGTGTTTGTACATATGCAACTGTGGACATGAATGTACAACTGTACACATGTGGAAGACTTGTATCAGCTGTCAACTTGGGTAAGTTGGGTTTCGCCTTTCATCACGTGGTTCTAGGGATCAAACCCATGCCGTCAACTATGGCAGCCAGCAACTTTACCCACTGAGCCATAGTGTCAGCCCCTGACGTTTATTATTGCCATCAGATTCCATGTGACATTTTTTGTTTTGTTTTTTTGTTTGTTTTGTTTTAGAGCCTGACAGTTACCACTCTTTTAGTATAGTTTTTTGGGGGGTGGGGAGGTTGTTTGATTTTTTAGCTTGAGAATAATTTATTAGACCTTAAAAGCAAAAGTCCAGGGAAGTCAACCTGTGAATTAAAAAAAAAAAAATTAGCATTGTTCAGCTAGTTCTATAAGAAAGCTTAGCTCAGCCTCTGTCACCATCGAGTCACCCTCCCAACATCACTTGTCCCCACGATCTTGCCTTAGCACATGCATCCAAGCCTTCCAAGTCGGCAGAAGCGGGCAGAAACTGCAGCACACCACCAGAAGGTTTTTGGTGCATTTCTCTCTAAGGAGTCCTGACAAATGCGGCTCAACTATGAAATGTAAGGTGGACCAATGAATGCTGTTAGCAAAGAATCCTTCTTCACATGTCCTTTCACATGTGTGTTTTAGCAGAACATCCTTTTTCCTATATCTGCTTCAGCCAAACATTCCTTCATGAGTCTGCCTTAGCCTTTCACCTGTGTCTACTTCAGCTAAATATTCCTTCACATGTTTGCCCCAGCAAAACACCATCCAACTGATTTTCCAAAGAACTCTTATATTGGTACCACCAGCTGTATATTTTTTGCTCATACCACAGTTACTTTAGCTATCACTGATATTTTGTACTTCCAAATGAATTTTAAGACTGCTTCTTCTGCTTTTCTGAAGAATAGAATTAGAATTATTTGGCATTGCATTGAATCTGCAAAGTGCTTTGGGCAAAGTAATGGTTTTCATGGTATGAGTATTCTGATATTATGAACTTTCTAGCTCTAGTACCTTCCACCCTCTTTTTAGTACTTTCTAAATTTTCAGTGTTGATTTCCAGTTCTTTGGTTAGGCTTATTTATTTTAGGTATTTTTGTTTTGTTTGTTTTTGTCAACGTGACACAAACATAAGTATGTCTTTAAATAGTAAATTTTAACTGAGACAATGCATCCTTAAGAATTGACTGTACACAAGTCTGTGGAGTATTTTCTTGGTCAGTGTGGGAGGATCCAGTTTATGGTCAGTGGTGCCACCCAAAGCAGACTGAGCAAGCCAGTAGAAGAGGAAGCCAGAAAGGCATGTTTCTCGATGGTTTCTCCTTCAGTTCCTGCCTCCAGATCCTTGCCTTGAGTTCCTGTCCTGGCGTTCTTCAGATTCTAAAGTATAGTACTGATTTATTTATATGACATCTCTCTGATTTCTTGACACAAGCACTTAGAGCTATAAAATTCCCTCTTAAGACTTGTATAGGTTTTGGTATGTTATGATTTTACTTTTATTCAACCCTATGGATTTTTGAACCTCCTTCTTGATTGCTTCAATAATTCATTCATCATTCATTGGTGTGTTCTTTAATATCCACAAATGTGTGAATCATCTGTAGTTCTTGCTGTTTTGTTTCATTTCACTGTGATCATACATGATACAAAGGATATTTTCAACTTTCCTTCTTCCTTGGGACCTGGTTTGTGTCATAATACAGTTATGGACTCTAGAGAAAATTCCATACACTACTGAGAAGACTGCAATCTTTTCAACATTTGGTTGGAATATTTTGTAAATACCTGTTAAGTCCATTTGATCTAAAGTATCACTTATTTCAAAATTAATTTTTTCTCTGTTAAGTTTTTCTCTCTTTTCTGCTGGGCTCATCTGTCAGTTGGTGACAGTGGGGCAGTGGACTCTACATCCAGCCGCGTTTGCCTTAGGAAACTGAGTACACCTGTGCTTGGAGCATAGATGTTTAGAATTCTAATATCCTCCGGGGGGATTGTCCCTTAATACATGTGAAGTGCCTTTTATCTCTTCTGATTAGCTATACTTCAAATTTGATTTTTGTCAGACAATAAAACATTGACTCCTGCTCAATTCTAAGCTCTTTTTTTTTGCTTAGAATACATTTTCTATCTTTTCACCCTGAGATAACCTTTGTTTTTTTTTCTGGTGAGGTGTCTTTCTTGTAGACAACAAATAGATGGGGCCTGCCTTTTAATCCATTCTGTAAATCTGTGTCTTTGATGGAAGAAACTGAGACCATTAATAGAGAATGTGAATTTCTAAAAGAAAATCCAAATTATATTACTATTGCACCAAAAGTTTGTGATATACTGGACATTTAAATAATGAATTCTGTGAATTCCACCCTGTGGCCACATGCCTATCTCCTTATTGTCTCTCAGAAACAATAAGCAATCTAATACACTACGCAAGTTACCTGGAAACTAAGTTACTGCTCTGTTGCTGTGAAGAGACATCCTAACCAAGGCAACTCTTATAAAAGAAAGCATTTAATTATGGGCTCACTTACAGCTTCATAGGGTTATCTTCAGGCAGGCAGGCAGGCGGGCAGCAGGCAGGCAGGCAGGCAGCCAGGCAGCCAGGCAAGCAGCAGGCAGGCAAGGTGTTGGGGAAGTAGCTGAGAGCTTTACATCCTGGTCTGCAGGCATCACACAGAAAGAAAAACCTGGCCTGCTGTGGGCTTTTGAAACCTCAGAGCCCACTCCCAGTGACACACCTCCTTCAACAGTGTCATGCCTACTCCAAACAAGTCACCTTTCCTTATCCTGCCCAAACAGTTCCATGCCATAGTGATTAAGCATTCAAATATATAAGCCTATGGGGGCATTCTTATTCAAACCATCACGGAGACTATGTATAGCAAAACTTCAAATAGCAGCACGCATAGTGATGCTGTATCTTTCTTATTGCTCAAATTGTATTGCTTCATATATATTGTTTTTTTTTTTTGGGTTTTTTTTTTTTTTTTTTTTTTTTTGGCTTCATAGGGACAATGACAGTTTGCTCAGAAACTGACAATTGGTTATAGAAGACATAACTGCTCTCAGAGAAGACATAACTGGTCTCAGTATAACCATTGTAATGCTTGACAAACAGTAAAACACATTTGCTTTCTGAGTCTTTCTTTTTTTTTGCTGTTTGAGAAACAATCTTGATCTAGGATTTCATAATCTTAAGTAGATTCCAGTCACCTTAGTTAAACTGAGCAATCATGTGGAAAGGTGGATGATGGCCCTTGAGTAGTTTACATATATTGTGTACTTTTTAATGAGCAACAAGGTTTGCCTGACGGTATTACTTGTTCTATAAAGGTGATTAGAATAAGTCCCTTCCAGCTTGAGCACACATTTATGTAGCTACCTGTTCCAAGGGATGAACTTCCCTTAGCTTTGTTGGTTGTATTACCTTCCCATTGCTTTCCCTTGTTGACCTTGTGTGCCATTGCCATGGGGAATGGTCAAGATCTGCACTTTTTTGCCATGTGGATGCCTTCAGGGATTTATTTCTTAGCTTTGATTAATGGTATCTTGTAAAAGCACATCTCCAAAATCCCAAAGAAGTGAGAAAGGCTTCCTAACATTTAGCACGTGTAACCTCTGAGGGACCAGCTGCAATATCTTCCGGAAGTTGTACACATTCCGGGTCTAAGTCATACCCTTAAACCTCTCAAAGAAAAGAAAAAAAAAGGAAAGAAAAAAGGAAGGAAAAAAATCTGATGATTATAATTGTATATTCATTCTTTGCCGTATTGGAGGAATTGGTGTTTTCACATGAAGAGCTAATCATATGATTCCCTTGTCCTTGTACCCAAGTCCAGCCAGCCAAGTCTGCTCTTTCTCCATCTCTCCAAAATTCCTATTCTCACACTATACTTCCATAAACATAATATTCCATAAATATTTATATATATAAATATTCCACAGTTTGCCCACTTTAGGGACCAGTGATATATATTCAAGTCCAGACACAACCAATTCTGAATGTCTTCATCAGATATGGATGCTTCAGGAATTCTGAGACTCACAGTCCCTGTTGGGACTGACATTACTTGAATGTGTTCACATCCTTAATTTCATTATAAGAAAACTGAACTCAGCCTCCAGTCTCCTGGAGTTAATTTATTATGTATATTGTTTCCATCGAAGCTAATGTGATTGACTTGATGGAAGTGTTTGGATAAATTGACTGGTAAATTCAGCCAAATTGCCTTTCCTGTTTTCTGTTGGCAAAAACATCAAACGTGGCTCGAAAAAGCCCCATATATGAAATAATCAAATAAGATTTTATAAACACTTTGTAAGTTTAACCTTGACACAAGAAATTAGAAAGCAGTTCATTTGGAATATGGCCATCAAGTGTCCACATGGTACATTTCAACCTATAACACCATTAAATCAACTGTATTACTACTTTATCAAAGAGGGAAAAGCTAAGTGCCTCATAATACACATATAAAATAATAATTTATGCACATGACCTATATATGTAGTTAAATAATGTCACAGCTCTGCCATAATATTTATCTCACTTACTTAAGATAATTTAATCCTTATTCTTCCTGTCATAGTCTCAGTTCAGATCCAAGATTGGTGGAGGGCTCTGAGATGCATTGGTCACTGTGATGTGGAAAATTAAATCCTAGTGTAACCTTGGTGTCCTATTCTGTGCAATCCTTTGCAGTACATTGGGCAATTCGGGTTGCGGAAGAATTTGACAAATGTACCTTTAGGTGTATGGGTTAAACATTGATAGTTTTACCATGCATTCTACCTTGGGTTTCTTGTGAGCATTTACATAAGTCCCTTCTACATGTGATAATAATAATTAAAGAAGAAGAGGCCATAAGTTTGAGAGGGGGAGCAGGGGCATGGGAGGAGTCGGCGGACGACAGTGAAAAGGTCGACATGGTGTTATGCAGGAGTCGTGCATGGAACGCTCAAAAATTAAAGAAATCCTTCCTAAAAGGACAAGCAGAGAGGAATGCTATTCTTCAAAACAACTGGTGTATTATGAACTAGAATTAGGTTTACAAGTTCACTCGTCTTTAATTGTTGACAAGTGATCATACATAACAGAATAAATGCGTGATTTTGAATGATTGGATGCCAGCAATGAAATAAATAAATTGAAAGAAAAAAATCAGCATTCAGTTTTAATTTTGTTACTTATTTGTGACTTAAATTTCTTAGAGAAGTCAGAACCACATATTGACAATGCTATTATTTCTTAAAAGGGAAATTTTCTAATATTGGTCTTTTATGGTCATGAGCCATTTTCAACTAAACATTAGTGTTCTTTGGGAATTAACTGTTTTTACCTTTAAAATTAGATTCTATTAAAACAAGGCACATCAGGGGCTAGAGCAGGAAGAGGAAAAGGAAAATCTGAAGCTAGTATTATTCATGGATGGATCCATTTTTCAAATGTAAAACTAGAGAAAATGAAATATTGGCAAAACCATGAGTCCAGCTGACCCAATAGAGTTAAGTGTAAGTGTGTAGTGTGCGAAGATCGGTACCATCAGTTACCAGTGACTTCTTATGTGAGGTCTATTACAGATAAAACACACCAATGAGATATTGCCTACATTCATGCCATTTGGTAGACATTCTGAATGAATAACTAGAACCTTCAATATCATTCCCTTACCCTACAGCATGAAGTTTTAATATGTGATCTCATTAGAAGGTAAGACAAAGCTCCTCTCACCTCTTTAAACACAAAAACACCAAGCACAGGTCTTCAGAAGGAATTTCCAGAGCCTAGAAAAGCTTAATGAGCAACATCCTTTATTTTGGTATCAAAAGCAAACTCATCAACTCTAAGAGAATATGGAGATGCCCAACAGGTCTGCTACTACAGTCCCCTCCTTGGAAACGTAATGTGTAAATTAGTGTCCTTCAACTAGTGAGAGGATCATAAGCTGGGATCAGCTTGATTCTCTGGAGACAGAGGACACCGATAAGAGTCTGCGATGCATAAATTTCTGCTCTAACAAAATTTATCCAGCCCCAAATATCATCAATTCTCCTGTTGATAAATCCCAGTCCTACTAACTGGAGAGCTAGACAAGCATTTCTTTTTTTGCCTTGTTTTCCACTCCTCAGGCCTTTCATTTTTAAAAAAATAATACCATAAACTGTCCGAGTGAAACACAGTGGGGACCTGCCTGCTCTGGACTCTGAAAGTTTTTGTACTTCTGCTTGGCATTGCCCTGTGAGATGGAACTTCTGGCTATTAAACTTATAACCTAGAGTCTGAAGAACACAACTTAAAAAGTTGTCTCTGGACAGTGGTGAACACAGAAACTCACTGCTGGACAAAGGGCAGGGAACAGTGCCAGTAGAATGCTCAGCCACAGATGGGACTGCTGTGTCTCTCCTGCTCTCTCCAAGACTCAGGTACCATTGCTGAAGATGTGGTAAGAAAGAGCAGAAGTTAGGGGGGATGGGTGCAAAACAGCGTCTTCTAGCTATGACAGGACAGGTGGTCTTCTGTGTTCACAGCAGCTGTGCCCACTGCACAAGATCATCACAAGGTGAGGAGAGTTAACATTTTAGCACAATGAGATGGCCAATCAGCCCTCCCCACTAGCTGAGGAGCTATTGGCAACTGTAGGAAATTCTCAAAGAATCAGAAACAGATTTTTTAAAAGCACTGTTCTTTAACATAAGCAAACCATCTTACCATTTCTCTGAAATAACAACAGTATAATAATAGAGTTTCTTATTCAAGGTTTAATAAGAGAGTTGTATATACTGTTGGCAAAATACTTGAGGTAGAGGCAGAGGGAAATTTGACAAAAGCACTTTGTAACACTATTTTCATGATAGTCCTTAATATCTGACATCCTGTATGGAGAAATAAGTCCTCTACAGTAGAGGAAGCTGTGCTAATGGGTCCTGAGGAGACTTACACAGTTTCCAGGAGTTGAAAAACAGATTTGAGTGAAAATTAAAACATTTACAGGTGATGGAGAAGAAGAAGTGTATCAGATTCTGTGGTGGCACACATAATGCTGATATTTTACTTCACTTGAAATCTAGTTTATATAAGAAACTAAATTTATCAAATGCTTATTACAAGGTAGGTATTATTCTTAGTTCTTACTTAATCCTTATATGTTATTCTATAATCTAAAAAGTGATATTAAGGATGTCAAAAAAGCCATTGTATAAAAAATTGCAGTGAAAATGATTTTTTTCCTTAAAGATTAAGATTTATCATAAGGGAAAAATGAAAATACTTGGTATCGACTCAGAAATTAATAATATACAAAATTCAGAAATAAACTGAAAAGGGTGAGAGGCTTGATAAGTATAAGAATTGAAATGGAGCTGAAAGGGGGAATTCATCACACAGTCTTGAAGGGCTAAATTCCAAAGCACTGACAACATCAGGTGTTGATCAGGTTGAAGAGCAACTGGAACTCTCATTGTTGCTGGTATGGATTGTGAAATTGCTTACTTTCTGAATTACTTTCTTAGACATTCTGGCATTTTTGTAGAAATCTAAATATAATTTTAGCATATAATCCAGCAACTATTACCTAGATGAGTTGAAAACTTCTGTCCACATGACTCCCTGTATACAAATATTTAGAGCAGTTTTGTTCACAACTGTCAGACTTGGAAACAACAAAGATATCCTTCAAGAATATATTACTTAGTAATTGAAAAGAAATGGATTACCACTTATATTTATGGATAGAACATAGGAATTAGCTTAAACATACAGAAATGCATAACAGAGAGGTCTCAAAAGTCAACAATGAACTTAATTATTTCTCAACATTGATTCATCAGTTGTAAATAATATATCACATTAATGTCAAGTGTTAACAATAGAAGAATCTATTTACAGAAGTGAAGGAAAAGGTACATGGATGCTACCTGCACTTTGTGCTATTTTTTTCTGTAAGTCTTATATTGCTCTAAAAATAAATAAAAATTTATCAATTTTCATATTAATAGAAAAAGACCTCAAATATAATATTTAGGGCTCATACATAAAGTTTTATTGGAAAGGAGGAAAAAATTGTATGTATACAAAGTTTTCATATATAAAATTGAAAAAAAACCCTCAAATATTCTAGGGACAAATAAATCATTTTAGATTTAAAAACGTGTTTACCTGGAATGATTCTCAACCTTCGGACACATAGTGTATCGTGCAATTTAATTTTACTCATAGTTGTTCCAGTTCATTGGATGAACTAATTTTGGAAGAAGATATTGACAGCCAGTCTCACTAAAATGTAGAAGTAATATAAATAAGATAAAAATAAAATGGTATATTTCCCAGCAAAATAAAAATTTTAACATTAAACTGAGGGACAGTGTCATACTTGAACTTTAATAAAAAGTAATGATTGTAAGGTATTTTATAATTGATATCCTTGGGGTGATTCCCTAAGTCAGGAACATCACTTGAAGATGTCCCTAGAAATAAAGAAGGAACAGGGAGGGGCCCTAGGAACTTTGTCTGACCTCTGACCTATCACCCTAACCATTATAGGCAGATAAAGAATGCATACCTGGGGGCTGGAGAGGTGGCTCAGCAGTTAAGAGCGCCGACTGCTCTTCCGAAGGTCATGAGTTCAAATCCCAGCAACCACATGATGGCTCACAACCATCCGAAATGAGATCTGATGCTCTCTTCTGGGGTGTCTGAAGACAGCTACAGTGTACTTACATATAATAAATAAATAAATAAATAAAAAAAAAAAAAAAAAAAAAAAAAGAATGCATACCTGAACCTGGTGTGGGTGATCAGATTAGTTTTCCAGAATTTAAAGTATGTGATTGGCAGAAATTGCAAAGGAGGTGGAGATTAGCTTTCCTGAAGCTGTGCTAGACAGAGAAGCTTCTCTCAGTCCTATTTCAACCAACTTCCCATCTCCTAAGTAGCTTAGTGGAGGACGTGTGCTTTGGCTCCGTTCTGGCTGGTTCTATTGACAAGGACGTGTGGTTTGGAAAAGCATCATGGCGGCAGGAAGGTGTGACAGGAGGCTGTTCACCCCACTGAAAGTCAGGAATAAAAGAGAAAATAGTGAGGAAGGGACCAGTCATACCTCAGTGACAAACTCCTATTGATAATATTATTAAATTATGATTCATAGAGCCCTCATGATACAATCACTTACCCAAAATATCACTTTCAGTCAAGCCTTCGACACATGAGTGAGGGGGTGGCTACTTCACATCCAACTGTAAAGTCCTCTGTATTTTTCTTTCCCAAGTGTGTTGGTCATGGGCTGTTTGGATTTGCATACATTTCTTTTTTTTGATTAAATATATGAGATTTGAGGTTTTTAATGTGGCTTTTAAAGAAACTAAAGGTCTGAAGAAATGTAGATACTAATGTCTATCATGGTGAAAGTAGAGAGTAGGGTTGTTAACTGGTAGATATCCTGAGAACTAAGATTAGATGAGTCTATAATATCCTGCCTGAAACTTCCCAGTACCAGCAGTGTATCACGATGAGAGTCTCATGGCTAAAGCTGCAGTATTCAATTTTATACCTTTTTTTTTTTTTTTTATGACAGAGGGTTCCCCCAGAAATGTAGGAAAACAAATCAAAACAAAACAATCCAGACTAGCACTTTATAAAGTACCCTTAAGAAAATACTTCTCTAGATGTATTATCAATATACCGCCATCATCACCATGACTTAATGTGGGTCTAAAGAGTCTTGATTAACATAATCATGTAGAAATGATATAACCAGAGAATAGGGAGCTTAAATTGTCATTGTTTGTATACTTGTGCATTTATCAAATCAGGATAGCAACTAAAAGTCTTCAGATCAGCTTCCATAATGGGCACAGATACAATGCATATTTAAACTTCACTGCATGCCTGCTTTCTCTATACTCCTTTTGGCAAATGTAACATGAGGTGAGGGATAACATCACGAAAAATAACAGCAGCAATAGCCAAGAACAATAAAAAACCCAAGATTCCTTAGATTCCATTTTATTCCAAGCTGGTAAATTTATTGGGAGGAACACTACCCCTTCCCGTGTCTGAGAAGTGTATCTGACCCACCACTCTTACATCACAGGCAAAGGGGTAGATACTCCCTCGTAGTTACTATGTTCTGCTTGGAGATATAACAACATAGAAAAGCCAGCCGTTCGTTAGGTAATGCTTTAGTACACCCTTGCTTGCCTTCATTCGTTGTACTGGGTGGTATACTGGGGAATGAGAGACAGAGGAGAAGCTTCACAGGGCCACTTCTTCAGTTGTCTGCTTCATGCAATTACCAGAGGCCTTCCTGCTGCGGAGCCCCAGAATCTAAGCACGGTGGGTGTGATTTCACTGTTGACATATGGACCACCTCCCACTCTGTTGACTTACACATGTTTTTACTGCACCCCCCCCAACTCCTCACTGTCCTGAAGATTGTCATCTACCCATCAGCTTAGCAGAGTTTCTGTAATTACACAAGTGAGAATTCTATATGGTCTGAATCTTTTAGTTTTTAAATTTTTCTGGGAGCTCTCGAACCCACTGTCCCTAGTTAAATGTCCCATCTCTGCGTTTCTGAGAAAAGAAATGGGAGATAGGAAGAGAGATAGAGATAGAGATAGAGAAAGAGATAGAGATAGAGATGTGTGTGTGTGTGTGTGTGTGTGTGTGTGTGTGTGTGTGTGAGAGAGAGAGAGAGAGAGAGAGAGAGAGAGAGAGAGAGAGAGAGAGAGAGAGAGAGAGAGAGCAGATTGAGAACATGTGACTTCAGGACTGTGGAAACCACATTTCCTCCCATGTCAGAGCTGTGGAGGAGCACAGGGGTTGTCTAATTGAAAAGGATGCACAAAGACACAGTACTGAGTCAGAGTACTCAGTACTGAGCTAGGAGTGTGGTTTGATGTTTGACGGTGTTCATGTTTGATTATTCTTCTTCTTCCTGGATTCCGATGTATTGATTTTAGTTCTGGTTGATACCTCTATCATTTTATCAGAGAGATTCAATGTAGACATGTGCCACACCCATCCGGACTGCACAGTAATCGTACCATTGTTTGGTGAAACTGATAACTTCACTTGCAGCACTCTTCCCGTCAGCTCAGGCTATAAATAGATGAGAGAAACAGCCACGAGAAAGCATGCATGTTTTGGATTTTGAAGGTACCTTCGAGAGCCAAAGTCTGGAGAGATAAAGTGATTTGGCCAGTTACCGACCTCCACTTGCCAAGCAGTCTGGTCCCTGACGCTCTTTCTTCCCTAGAGCTCTGCCCGGTTTCTTGTTTCATTTCCCCTCAGTTGGCCAGCTCAGGTTCAGCTCTGGGTCTTTGGCCCATGATCACGTGTGCTGACCTTCCTGCACAGGTCACATACCTCATTTCCTGGGCCGACCACCAGCTTCAGTAAAATCGGCCCTCTAGCTTAGCTCGGCTTAAGCCAACAGTATTTTCCCCCTATTTATTGGGTGGTAGTCATCTTAACCTGCTTTTATAGAGAGACTTTCTAAGTCCCAATCATGCCAATAGTGTGACCTTAGACTTGTGAAAAGGTGTGGCAACACTCAGGTACCATTTAAATGTTTAGGAGCAGGGGCCTATGAATAGAAAGAGAAATGTTCCTCAGAAATAGAACGAGATCATGCATGGCTTCATCCTGCAGTAACACAAGGGAACTACAGAATGTCAAACTTGAATGTAGGGCCTTCAGACTGTGTCAGTTTCTGTTTTAAAGGCATGATATTGATTCTGTCAGAGACCTAGACTCGGTTTAGCATTGCATAAGAGACTACAATTTTAAAATAATGTACTGAAAGCTTATTGTTCATATTGTATCATGGAGTGAATGGTGTCTACCCAATTTTATATACAGAACACCTTACGTTTATGTTGGCTACGGCAGGAGTTCCAAACGGGAACGTTACAGTTACTCTATCATGGTGAGCCCTCAGAGATAAGACAGTGATGGTCACAGAGGCAACAGATGTGTGCACAGACAGAGGAAGACTAGGGGTACACTGTGGTGGCTGCGAGGCAGAGAGTGAAGCCTCAGGAGACCCAAAGAGCTGACACCTTAGTACAGCTCTGTTGTTTCGGCCACCAAGCCTATAGTACTTTGTTATGGCAACCCTTACTAATTCTGCTCGTAACCCAACTCAGACCTCTGGGGAGCATTTATTCTTAGTAATGTCAATTCAGGAGTTAATGGGGAAATAACTGGTGATGATAGAGTTGTTTTTCTAGTGTCTTAAACATTGGAATTAAATATGGGAACTGCCTGAAAATGAAAGTATTAAAATTGAAATAGTTATAGTTACAGGAAACTTGCATATTAGATGATAAATATTTCATCAACAAACCTTTGCTATTTCTATTGAAAATGTGACATTTGGATAATGAATGAACACATGATTTTAAATTAGAAGCTTGTCGTTTTATAAGATATTATTGGAAGCCTTCCCTCTGGGGTGAGGGTCAGACGCATAGCAAAACTTCTCTGGGGAACCTTGTGTGAGTGTTGACAGTCTGTGTACAGTATCCACACCATAGCTTTCCTCCCCCTGAATATTTAGAGCCTGGAAACTGCTCCCCTACAGAGGCTACTTCTACAGAGGTTAACTAAGCCTGGATCCTTGTTCCAGCTATGTACTATAAGCCTTGCCTCCTGGTTTATCCCTGTGTAACAACCGCTCTTCTTGTTCAGCCACATGCAAAAACCCCACCTTCTGTTCAACACTATTTGATAAACAAGATGGGTGTCTAGGTGTGCTATGATGTCTCCATCAGTCAGCCCAGGCCACCTGAACACAGCTTTCCCATCTGCATGGCTCCCTGTATGTGTGTGTCTTTTCTTTACTTCCCCTCGGCCTCAGGCAGGTCTGTCCCTGGTTCCATGCTGGGTATGGCAGAATATATTAGAACACTTGAGAAAGTCCGAGCACCATTGCATATGCTTGATTTTGGGGACTTGCAATATTTGTTCATCACATAGGAAGACTGTATTTTTTTAAAGATTTGAAATTCTTAGAAAGTCATATATCATGAAGTTTTAGGAATGAAATTTAAATATTTTTGTAGAAAGTTTCATAAACATTAACCAAATCTATAAATGATGTAAATTAGAATAGATTTATATGTTGTCTTAAAGTCTAAGGAAGTGTTATTTTGAATTTGTAAATGGGATAAATCCAATATTTAGTTTATTAGAAGAGCTTCAGGGGCCAGTGAAATGGCTCAGCAGGTAAAGGCACTTGTTGCCCAGAGTGAGGGCCTGAGTTTGATCTGGAGGTGGAAGAGATTGCTCCCTCAAATTGTCCTGTGACATCTATCAGCATGCCGTGGTACACAAGTGTCCTATCTCCCATCAGAATGAATTAACTAATGCACTAACAGATTTTAGAAAGAAAACAATCCCAGAGAAGTTGCCAGGATAGCCCAAACCCTTTCTACATTGTTTATAAACAAGCAACAGCCACAATGTCCCTTGACTCTCAGAGGCTTTAGTGTAATTGCCTACAGTTAAGGGTATTGTATCATATAACCACAATATAATGGCCCCAAACAGCAAATAAACACTTTTACTTTACTGCTTTTTAATCTTGATAAACGACTCAGTTTTCAACAGTTGCCCCCCAACTTCCTTTATGGGCTGAGACTCCAACTCAGAAACACATTGTACTTGGGCACCATGTCTCAAGCCTCCTGCAGCCTGGGACAGCTTCTCAGCCTTTATTTATTCTATGGCCTTAACATTTGAACATTATAGGGCAGTTCTTTTGCATACAGACCCAGGATTTGTCTGAATTTTCTCTTGATTAGATTGAGACTATGTGAGGCAGACAGCACTGTTACAAAGTGGGTGCAGGCACAGTCTCTCCATTACATCAGATAAAGCTTGCTGGTCCTCCTGAAAATCTGACAGACAGCTGACTAGTTTGCTCAGGCATAAATCTCAACTGAAGGAGCACTGTAGTTTGCCTCATCACTGATGATGTGTTGCTCTTTGATCTGGGCTGAAGTGATGTCAGCCGCTCATTTCCAGGGTTTTCTTTAACAACTAATATGGATTCTGTGGACAGGTACTCTGCAAGGACACCTTTCCTCATCAGACTTCTACCCTACACAGAGGGACATTTACCCTGCTGTGGTCACCAGACTCTCAGGGGTTCCTATTTGTTCCTACTGCTGTTGCTATTCAAATACTCAGCTTCCTTGCTCACTAACTGCTCCAGACTTCTATGTTCTCTTCCTCGTCCCTAGAATCATTTGTTTCATGGTGATCCCTGCTCATTTTGGTAAAAAGTGGTGTTGAGGAACTCAGGGGTGGCAACTTCCAGGTCGTCTAAGTGGACACATGCATATGCATGCATGTGCACACGCTGTGTTTTGCACATGCTTTGTATAGTGTTTACATTGAAAACCAAGATTGCACAGGCACATCCGATTCCAACTTAATACCAGTACTAGTTACTTATTGTTCTGATGAAATTATATACAAAGGAACTTAAGGAAGGGTTACCTCAGCTCACAGTTTGAGCTTTATTCACTGTACCAGGAATATGGTGCAGCTGGTCACATTGTACTTGGAGTCAGGAGTCAGAGAGAGTCCACCAGGTCTCTCTTTTTCAATCAGTGTGTGTGGGGGTGGGGTGAGGTGGGGTGGGGTGGGGTATCAGCCCACCGTTGAATGGCACCACCTATGATCCATACCCAGGCTGGGTCCTTCCATATCAGACACACCTCTCTGGACATGCCAGCATATATATTCCCGGAGGTTTGTTTCCTAGGTGATTTTAAATTTTCTCAACTTGACGATTATAATTAACCTTAACAGTTCCACTCTACCCGCCTGCTTGGGATCTGTCACATCACGATGTACGACACTCTTGTTCCACTTGAGCTCTAGGTCTCTGCTCTGGGCTCTCCCCCACTTGCACGTGAGTCAGGTTCCTACCTGGCTTGATGCCAATGAGTCACCTCACTATGAGATTGATTAGAAGATGAAAATAATTGAGTGGGCATAAGTACCTAATATTAACTTCAATAAACAGTGATTTCTGAATGGTCTCTTCTGCACGAAGGTCATTGGGACGGCACACTAGCAAGACATGTTAGTTTTCCTTATAGCCTCTTCATTCCTTTAGCTTCCATCTCCTTGGCCCCATTGTCATGGGACTCAGGTCAAGTAGGCACACAGAAACATCCAACCATTCTTTGCTTCATGGTTCTACAATCAACGGGACTTTTCTGGGTTTATTTACTTAGTCGGCACAACTGAAAACCTTGTAAGGTTTCCTATTCTGCTCTTCCAGTTGGAAGCCCCTTATCAATATTCAGCAATTTGAGAGGAGGAGCAGCACTGCCAGCACGGCCACATGGTATCATGCTTGGTACACTAGATTTGGCAATAGTGGGACCTGGAACATTTTTGTTTTGGAACATCTGAGCTACAAAATATGTCACCAATTAGCGCATCTTTGAAGTGGCAGCAAGATTCCCCTCCATGGACTTTTGCAACCAGTCTGTGTTTAGGAGAGAGAGAGGGAGGGAGGGAGGGAGGGAGGGAGGGAGGGAGGGAGAGAGAGAATATAAAAAGAAAAACCCAAATCAGAAAAGAGGCTATTAGTAAAACAAATATAAGAAGAAAAGAAAGCAGTCCAGATTACAGTTTTCTGTCTTTGTTAACTTTTATTATTCTAATTTGCCTTCTAGCTATACAACGCATTTATGATTCCACTTTGCTTCTGACCAAGGAATTCATTTAAATGTAGCAGACAATAAGGAAACCATTTACTCTGCAGTGCTTAAGTCTTCCTTCTGGAAACGTGGTCAAAGAGAACAGCATGTGTGTAGAGATCCGTCTGGATGGGGATTCTGGTGGAGTTGTCACCTGGCTGGGCCTAAAATACACAAATCGCGTTCTTAGTCAAGACTATGTACATAACTGGCATTAAATGGCTTTTCCTTTTGCTTCAATGTTAAAGAAAACAGGATTTGAAAGGCTGTTTCCATGGAGAGCATTACACATTCCCTCCCCTCCCAATTCCTTTTTTCAGGAGTCGTGAGGGGTGATGATTTCTGTCAGCAGCTTGCTGAATGAGTTGGGTTGTGACATTATTGAAGTACCAGTGATCAAAGTGTGTCCCAGGCTCCAGCTGGTCCACTAAACCCAGGACTTACTAACTCCACAGAAATCTTCATAAAGGGCCCCACAAACAGATGTTAGTTTAGACTCATAATTCACAAACAATCCTAGTTTGCTCTCTGGTGTTTTCTATAAAGATGTCTATGGTTTGAAGTTGGTTTAGACATGGCAATACCCGCCCAGGTGATTTTTACAAAAAGCTTCTTTCTCACCAGTTTGAAAGTGAATTGAACTGGATTACTTTTCTTCTTTAAATTGAAATCTGTGAGAAATATCTAGTCCCTTTTCCTTTGCTCAAGATTTTTGGTTATAATGATCTGCTCAGAGGGAACCATGGGAGTAGTTACTTGCTAATCTCATTATTGATAGAGAAATGAAGAGTTTCCATGAAGTTGCATCTCATGGGAAGCTTTTTTTCCTAAATAATTTGCATGATATTCACTGTCTTTAGTATATTTAATACACAAAAGTTCAAATGTCAGTAGGTCATTTTTATTCTGTTGTATAGACGTGAAAAGGAATATAGATCTGGTATTACAGAGTTTTATATTGATTTTTCCTTTGTGACACTGAATTGCTTGCATTGTTTATAAAAGAATATTTTGAGCCTATGTTGTATTAATTGGGAGAACTGTAAAGTCTTTGTAAGAAACAAAGCAACAGAAGATGACGTTGGGGGGGTGGCTCATCCACACACATTATTTCTGCTATTCTCTGATCTTATGTTGGTTTACAATTTTCAAATTGCATTAACTGCTGTTAATGCAAACTATATTCTTTTCTACAGAATTGCAAATTTTTGAGTGTTGAGTGGGGCACAACTGTATTCTGCAGAGGGAAATAATTGCGCCTATTTAATCTCAATTTTCCTTATTTCCTGTATGCATATTTCTGCTCTTTGAATTTTCCTATTGTATCATTCTGGCTTCCTCTATAATCTACAGATGAAGTGAAACTTTTGGAACATTTGCTTTGCATCTGTCTGAGAGTTGTGGCCACACCCTCTCCAGAAAACCATCTTGTAAACATTGCAGACATTACTAATATCCAGTAGGTTCTTCTAAGGGCTGGCCAGCCAGTGCCTCTGGAGAGTGGTATAGCCTAACTCTCCTTGGCTCCGAGAGGTGAATCTCTGTGAGCAATGGAAAGCTAATTATCCAATAACCTGTTTCTTTCTATACTGATCTTCTTTTAACTACTTTTATGTGTCTGCTTTTGTCTTTGAAATTTTGATAACAGCTAAATTCTCCTCCACTGGCGACAACAGTGTATTTTCTTTTTGGTTTATCTCTGCGATCTCTGTAAATGCCATAATAGAGGAGTTAGTTCCCTTCTGTGCTAGATGAGAGACAATATAGAATCCAGCTTTTTAAAATGGTGTTTCATTGCTCTTCTGTTTGCCTGTTTTAAGATTTAGAGTCTTGTCTTTCTCATTGGGAAGGATGGTAAGCTATGTACGGCCTGGTGAGTTTGTGCATGCTTGCCTTTGATCTAGGACAGTGCAGAGATGTGGCTATTAGCTGCTTATGTGTCTCTTATGCTCATGGTGATGGTTTAGGGAGTCCTTTATCTTTTTGTATGAACACAAAATATTTTCCTATTTCTAGAGTAGCTTGCCCAGTCTTCATGAGCCTATTGTCCTGGTTTCCCCAGTCTTTCCTTTGCCTGTTATATAAAAGGGATTTTTAAAAACACATGTAATTTGGTGAGATAGAAAAGACACTGTCTGATTTTTTTGTTTGTTTTGCTTTTTTTGTAGAACTTGTAATATCCTGGGTAATTTCGAATAAAACAATAAAAATTAAAAGAAAACAGATTCTTCACTAATAACTAGCTAAGGCTCATTACAACCATTTTAACTTTCTTTTAAAATAGTTTATTAATTATCGAATTAATTTTTCATTAATTATTAAATAAATTTTTGCTTAAATAGTTAAATCAGTATTTCTCTGGCACACTGACCTTTATCAAATTCAAGAATACCTTTTGACAATACTGTATTATTATTATTATTATTATTATTATTATTATTGCCATTTCACAATTGGATCTTACAGAGAGTAAAAAGCAAAGCCTCCAGGATATCTTTTATACTAGAAACTATATTTAAAATTTCCCTGGAGCACGCTGAGAAAAACCCACACAAAGATTTAGTCTTTTATTTTGAAAAATGCTGCTACAAACAATTAGGTCTGTCTGTGGACTCCTAGCAGAGGGCTTGTCCAATCAGAGAAGGTGTTCACTTGCCCCCACTCTGCTCATCTTGGCAAAGTTGTACAGTATGATGTCATGTGGGTAAATCAAGGGGAATCTCCACAGCCTTATCACCACAGTCAGTGCGTTATCTGTTTTGATCCACGGGGAAAACACTGATTGCAACTCCAGCAACACCCCACCCCCACCCACCCACCCCCACCTACTCCCAGCCCCTGGGTTCTCCTATATTTGACATATCACTTCTGGTACTCACCCAATAATATTGGCAATAACAGCACCATGTTATCAGTTATAATTTAATCTGTTGTTTAAAATGCATGAATGTTAGGACCTTGGTGTAGACTTATCAAATTTCTTTACTTAACACTCTTGGTATTTAAAATTATGTGTCAGGATATCAAATTATTTAGCTTAGTAAAACTATTTTCATTCGGTTTTTGAATCAGATATACTGTTCATGGAGTGTTTTTCTGAAATAAAGCTTAGCATTCCAGGCTTCTTAGCTTGGAAACGTGAGTCCTAATTCAACCAGCCATTTCCAATCCCATTATCTGCGCTCTTGTCTTTGATGTCCCCCCAGAATCTCTTCCCCAAGGACGGACAGTTCCAGACACTCATGGAATGGAACAGTACCTAGTACCTTCTACATGGGTTCTTCACAGCTGAGCTGACACGGGCTAGACAGTGAAGACAGCTCAAGGATAGACTAAGACAAGATTTCCAGGAGTTGTTATGGCTAAGGAAAGGTTGGCATGTGATGGCATGGTGGCTCAGGCAGAGCCAGTGCAGTGGAAATTCATTGCCATAGGAGGAACAGACAGAACTCTTGTGCAGTTCCCTCAGAGCTCTTTCTGGTAGTTGATCTGTATTTTGGCTTAAAGGACACAAAAATATGTCTAAGTAACCTAAATATATTTTGGGGATTTCAAGGAGAGAGAGAGAGAGAGAGAGAGAGAGAGAGAGAGAGAGAGAGAGAGAAAGAGAAAGAGAGAGATCTAAGTGGAATATCATGGAGAGAGGTTTTTTTTTTTTTAATCTTGGTTTTCTACCATTGAGACAACAAACCAAAGTTTTAAAAGCACAACTTGAGATTCCTCATATAAATTTCTGGGAAGAATTTAATATCTTATTTGTTCAACACTACATGGCTTTGAAAACTGGGACATGGTTTTCTAAGCACTTGGGAGGCAGAGACAGGTAGATCACTGGATGCTCAAGGGGCCAGCTTGGTCTACATAGTGAGACCTTGTCTCAACCATCATCACCACCACCACTACAACCACCACCACCACCAACAACAACAACCAAAACTTTGCATGGCTTGCAGTTCACAGAGCAGCTGCATTTGTGTTGTCAAATAGCGTTTCCCTGGCTGAGTAAGAAATTGTGGAGAAACACTGTTGCCAGCTTTACCTGATGATCAAGTAGTCACTCAGGAAATTATTATGATAACGGGGGGGGGGGGGGAGGATCCTATTGCAGAAGACTGTGAGGGATTTTGAAATGGGCAAGCATTTCTTATCCCTAGTGGACGTCATTTCTTATTATTTCTCACATAGTAGGTCTTGATTCTGGTTTCCCCTCCTTTTACTCCTCACATTTCCTCTTCTTCTCCCTTATTATCTGCATTTATTCCCTTTCTGACTCTCATTCAAAATAAATAGACTTCTAAGGGATAATAATAAAATATAATATAATAAGGTAAAATAAAAACACCTAACACACAGAGGATCTCAGGTTATGAGATACAAGGGGGGGGGAACACCAGTCATGAATTCATTCCCCTGTCGGGCCTGTGGGACTCCCATCACCCAGCTCCCTGTGTTTCCTGGATTTCTTGCCAGTCTCCACTCTGCAATTCAGTTGTTTAGAGCAGGGCCAGGGAAGGGTAGGTGGGCCACATCTGACTAACCTCTTGGGTTTTTTTTTTTTTTTTTAACTGTCTGAATATGTTATGCATTGCTTCATGCTTTCCATCCAAGTGAAAGGTGATGAATTATGAAACAAAAGGTGTATGCCCGGTCCTCACCCTGATTCTAGTATCTAATCAGGAATATGTCAGACCAAAGCCACTGGGGAGATTAGAGGGCACATGCATGCAGTATCTGCATTTGAAATCAACGTCCCATAGAAACCTGAAAAAAAGAACCAAAAAGCTAACACATTGGAATTGGACAAGCCCAAGAGTGAGTACAAGAAAGAGAGACACACTCGCGTTCTCTGTGAGTTTCACACACACATTGGTCTTGTTGATTTAGAAGGCCATGTTTTCTGATGTTCTCTATCCATCCCCTCTGACTTTTAAACCATTTTTTTGTTTTGTTTTGTTGTTGTTTTTGACTTTTTCTGTTTTTTCCTTCTTTTCTGTTCCCTGAGTTCAGAGGCAAGGGATCTGATGGAGCCTTCATGTTTAAGGCGCGTATTCCAAGCTCTCTAACTTAAGTTCGCTCGTTCTTTCTTCCTTCCTTCCTTCCTTCCTTCCTTCCTTCCTTCCTTCCTTCCTTCCTTCCTTCCTTCCTTCTTTCTTTCTTTCTTTCTTTCTTTCTTTCTTTCTTTCTTTCTTTCTTTCTTTCTTTCTTTCTTTCTTTCTTTCCTTCTTTCATTCCGGTCTTTTGGACATTATTTGCACTACCTTATTGGTCCCTCACTAGCCCCTCAGTTAAAATTCTATCATACATATTCATTTTCTATTTTCACAGGGATTATGATTCATTGTTTCTTACCAACAGATCTCAAGAGTGCTAAAAGCAACTGTAAAGACATATAGCCACAGCAATCAGGGCAACTGGAAGAGAAAAGTCAGCACCTGGTAAGTTTTCTCTTCAAACTCATAACCTTGTAAAGAAGCTGTGAAAAAAAACAAAACAAGCCAAAACTCAAACCCAAACCAAACCAAAACAAACAATCAAATACAAACCCTAAAACAACAACAACAAGAAGAACAACAACACTTTTACTGCAGTAACTGCTAGCTCCCAGGAGTGACAGACAGCCAAGCCAAGTATAGGATGTGACAAAGCAGAATACAAAATACTGGGCGTCTTCACTAGGGTCTTATTGCTGCGAAGACATATCATGACCATGGCAACTCTGATAAGGAAAAACATTTATGTGGGGCTGGCTTACAGTTTCTGAGGTTTCGTGGTGGGAAACATGGCAGCATACAGTCAGATATGGTTCTGGAGAAGGAGCTGAGAGAGAGTTCTATATCTTGATCCAAAGGCAGTAGAAGTAGACTGTCTGCCACAGTGGGCAGAGCTTTAGCATGTGAGACCTCAAAGCCTGACTCCACAGTGACACAGGTCTTCCAATGAGGCCATAGCTCCCAATGGTGCCACTTACTATGGGCCGAGCATTCAAACACATGAGTCTATGTGGGCCATTCATGTTTAAACCACCACACTGGGATGAGACCAAGGTTTATAAAATATGGAAAACTAATTGTTGACTGAACAAAGAGATGTCATCTTCACTCCACCAAACCCTACAAGAATTACAATGTTAAATGGAAATAGCAAGCCAAAAATTGGAAGAAAATACAAATAAATAATTCTTCATCATAGTATGAAACATTCTAATATGAGCAGTGAGAAAATCAACCTCAGGGAGAGATATCAGTGTAGTTTGGACTGATATTTAAAGCTTTTCTATACCATAAACCACTACACATAAAATAACGAAGGAAGAAATATAATATACTAGCACCTGTATGAAGAAATTCTCATTTCCAATAACAGTAAAAGCACATTTAAAAATGACACCAACAAATCTGACAAATAGTTTTAAAAATGAAACAAAGTGAGTGCAGTGAACAGGCAATGTCGAAGCAGTTCTGGCGTGATTGTAAACTGAAACAGTGTGCCCACACAGAATTGGATGCTAGATAGCTAATGCTTTACAAAGTACATCTATTTTGACCAAACAGTTTTTGCTTTTAGAATGCGTCTGCATTAAGGGGAAAAACTCCTTGCTCTTAGAAATAGAAGCAATTGCTTATATCTTGGTCTTTCTAGCCTTTGCATGTATATTATGGCTTCCTCCTAATTTGTTTTCTTAGTGGGTTTGAGTACATGTGTTTTCTATAATTTTTTAAAAATGTTTTTTTTTTCATATTTCTTTTCTTAATAGAGAAAGGAGAAGAAGAGTGTGGGGAGGATCTGGGAAGAATTGTGGGATGAGAAACCATCATAGAAATATATTGTATGAAATTTTTTTCAATAAAAATTAAATAATTCCTTAAAGGGGAGTGGGTCTCACCGATACCATGACTCCATACATCACTCAATTGATTTCTAATATTTTATTTATTTTTACAAATCAGGCCTTTGACCATAGGTTGACAAATACAATCTATTTAAAAAGCTTCTGAATGCAACAAAGAAAATTGTCAATGGAGTAAAGAGATAGCCCATTGACAGGGGAAAATATTTTGCAAGCTATACCTTGAAGAGAAGATTAACATCTAGAATATGTAATGAGCTCAAAACCTTAAATATCAAGAAAAAAAACATGATTCAAAATGAGCCATTGATCTGAACACATTTTCAAAAGAAGAAATGCAAATGGATAACAAACACTTTTAAAATGTTCAGTATCGTTAGCAATCAGGAAAATGCAAATTAAGACTACACTGAGATTCTAGCACAGTCTACACAGAATGGAAGTTATCAAGAAATCAAATGACGACAAACACTGGAGAGGATATGGAGAAGTAAGAGAATTTCCTATTTTTCTGGTGGGAAAGGAAACTGGGCACTACTCCTGGGCATATGTCCAAAGGAATGCATATGCTATAAAGAGATACTTGCTAATCTATATTCATTGATTGCTCTCAGAATAGCTAAGAAATGGAAGCAGCTTAGATGTCCATCAACTACTGAATAAAGAGTCATGTTTAAGATTACTGTTTTGTAAGCTGAGATGGAGGAAGAGGAGGAGGAAGGAGGAGGAGGGAGGAGGAAGAAGAGAAGGGAGGAATAGCAAGAGGAGGAAGAGGAGGAGGAGGAGGAGGAGGAGGAGGAGGAGGAGGAGGAGGAGGAGGAGGAGGATAGATATCCTACAAGGCTGGCTGGCTGTCGCTGCTCACAAAAGCCATGGCTTATTAAACAAAAGTACCAGTGCTAGGTAAATATTTGCTCCCCAGACAATACAAGCTTTAGTCGTTGTCTACCAGAACCGATGAGACCCTGTTGCTGAAGATACCTCATACCTCGGTTTCAAGGGGTTAGGAAATCAAATCTGAACTGAGCTGAAGTTTCCTACCTATTGGTTTACTATAATAGTCCCACGAGGAGACATGGGCAACTGGGGAGCAAAGACACCAATGGCTCTACCCAACTGTGAATTTGGTAATTTACAATAGCAACCTGCTAGGCAAATTGTGGCCACTGGAACAGTGGCTGCATGGTTGTTATGGGGCCGATTTTCTACTCTCCGGTTGTGTTTTAGATCCTCTCTACAAGAGTGAATTCATAATATTATAAATTCAGTCCTAAACTCATGGCTGATGAGGTTTTTAGGTCCTAGGGGTGAACTTAATTCCATTGATGAACTAAATTGTCATAAATTTGAGCTGCCTGCTAAATATTTATGTATTTTCCTATAGACTAATGCTATTCTCAGCCTTAATCAGAGAAGCTGCTAATGGTAGAGAATACAGAGAAGCATTTCTGTTTAAGGTACGAAGCATAAGCAATGGTTGAATGATTAGCACTAAACAAGTCATCTGTACCACTGGCTCTAAGTCTTAGGGATCTCTGCAGGAGATGGGGTAGAGAGAATTTATGGGTCTACCCCGACTCTGTTAATGCTATTCTGTTATACATGCAGATAGGAGCCTAGCATAACTACCATCTGAGAGACTTCACCCAGCAACTGATGGTAACAGATATAGAGACCCAGAGCCAAACATTAGGAGGAGTTCCAGGAATTCTGAGGCAGAGGGAGAAGGACTGAAGGAGCTAGAGAGGTTAAGGACACCCCAAGAAACCCACAGATTCAACTTACCTATGCCCATAGGGGCCCACAGAGACTGACCCAGCAAACAGAGAGCATGCAAGGGGATGACTTAGACCCTCTGTACATATGCAAGCATTCTGCAGCTTGCCCTTTAGATGGTGCTCCTACTGGCAGGAGCAGGGTCTGTCTCTGACTTTGTTGCCTGAACTTTACATCCCTTTCCCCTAACTGGGCTGCCTGGTCCAGGAGGTGTGCCTAGTCCTACTGGGCCTCTCTCCTTGGGGGTCTTTGGCCACCTACCTTTGAGGACAAAGGGAGCAGAAGCAGTGAGTAGGGTTCGGTTGGCCATGAGTAGGACAGAATGACTTCCCAGAGCACCTTCACCAAGACAGCTCTACTTCATTCAAGGGAGGTGAGGGGACAGGTAGGACAGGGACAGCAGGCAGGGTAGCACCTAATCGGTGCTCACAGGGTGCTTTATTTGTATTAGGCAGCATGGTCCTATCATATGGATGGGAGCATAGAACCTAATTATCATATGGGTGGCAGGGAGAGAGTGTTTGCTGAAAACTGTCAGTGGCCATACTCCAGATAAGGTCAGGTAAAGAGTAGGAAGCCCTGCTGGGGAAAAGGAGTCCTCCATTTTGCGTCGAGCTTGGAGAGCTATCCAGACATGGTAGACTGTGACTTTAAACAGCACTGTCCTCCAACAGTTATTCATTCACTTCGGAGCCCAGAAGGCTCCATTGATAGTGCCAAACCCATGATCACACAGATGACCCGCACACGCTCAATCTCAACAAAACCAAGACTAAACAAAACAATTACAATAACAGCAAAATAGTCCTGTGTATGGGAATGTTAGGTATAAGGAGATGGGGGATTGGTGAGGGTGGAAGGGAGATTAGAGGGGTCAGTTTCAAGAGTCTGAATGTGTGCCTGAAAACCTCAAAGAACGATCTCAATAAAAGTTATTTTAAAAAAGGAAAGGAAACCAGATCCTTGTGATCATAGAAGAAATGTTTATGGTGTTACCTGTGTTTACCAAGTTTTCCACTTGGCGGTAAAATAACGCTTCATTCTTCCTTATTTTTCCAGCATTTTTTTTTTTTTTTTTTTTTTTTTTTTTTTTTTTTGGTTTTTTTGAGACAGGGTTTCTCTGTGTAGCCCTGGCTGTCCTGGAACTCACTCTGTAGACCAGGCTGGCCTCGAACTCAGAAATCCACTTGCCTCTGCCTCCCAAGTGCTGGGATTAAAGGCATGTGCCACCACCGCCCAGCATTTGATAATGTATTTTGTGGAAAAATGAGCAAGAAGCTCTTGTCCCCGGATCTCTGCCTCCTGATTTCCTGGGTCCTATTGATTCTAGCATCCTTGGGTATCGTGTGATGGGGCTACTTTTGTAATGAGAAATGTAACCGGGGACTGGACCACCAACCAAAGAATACACATGGAGGGACCCATGGCTCTGGCTGCATATATGGCAGAGGATGACCTTGTTGGCCATCAGTGGGAGGAGAGGCCCTTGGGCCTGAGGGTGTTTGATGCCACAGTGTAAGGGAATGTCAGGGTTGGAAGATGGGAGGGCATGGGTGGGGGGGCACCCCTCATAGAGGCAGGGGGAGAGAGGGAGGAGATAGAGGGTTTCCCAAGGGCCGACCTGGAAAGGTAAACCATTTGGAATGTAAATAAAGAAAATATCCAATAAAAAAATTAAACACAAAGTTTCCAAAATCAGAAATAAAAATGCCTATTAGACACCGTAAAAAGTAAAACAAACAAACAAAAAAGAAAGGTAACTGGAAATTTTTCTTACTTTTTTATTAGGACATGCACATTGAATATCATTGATGATACTCAACTTGGATTGTACAAAGTTATCATCATTGTAAAGTTATTATTATTATTGCTAAAACTGAGAGCTATACAATAATTCAGCAAAATAGATTTGATTTTTTTTCTTTTCCCCAGTTTGCCTTCCTTGTGTTATATACTTCATATATGAGTTCATGCCTTGGACACTTAAGAACCTTTGTGCTTATCTCTAGGGCTTGTTCCATAAATGCTGCATATAAAATTAAAATCAGTTTTCCTGGTCAAGAAGAGGACATGGCACTTAAGTTTTAGGAGTTATAATTCATAAAAGCCAAGATCTATTATGCAATTTTTAATGGATTCCTTAAGGCCATCGATTTTCATAGTAGTTAGTTGAGTAAATACTTAATTTATATGTGGTGGACTTGCAGTTTAGATATTCCAGGTGGTTGCCCAAGGGAGAAAATGTTTAAAAGCTACTTAGTATGTGAGTGGGTTAGGACTATAATCAACCAAATATTCAGTAATTTAGGCAGCTAACCCAGAAAGTTGGCAACACCTTAGCTTTACTTAATAGCCGTGACTGTGCCATAGTTAAAAAGCAGCCTCTTGAGGAAAAGCCAAAGACCAGAGGACCGGAGCTGCCGATTCAGTGATTGTCCTTTGCTCTCCTGGCCCAGGGTGAGCCAGCTCTGCAACTGGAGTTTGAAGAGACATTCTTGAAGACTGAAGGAGCTGTAGGGCCATTTAATCTTGGCCTGTTCAGCACCTCTCTCCTTTGGTTCTTGTTTTCAGTGATCGGAAGGAAACGCACCTGGCTCTTGTAAAAAGACAGATTGTCAAACTGAGGACTTTCCCCAGGGCATCAGGCTCCAAGATATTAAACTAGAACCATCTGCCTAAAGGGTGTAGGAATGCCACAGGCTTCCATCCAGAGAGCAGCAGTTTCAAGCCCATTAAGAGCTGAGATGTTTAGGTCTGGGTGCCAAGGAAATTAGAGTCAATGATTTCAGAGGCCCAGGCAGAGTGAAGGAGGTAATTAACACCTTTCCTACTAATAGCAAGAAGGACTTGGGTGGTAGATTCTGGAGCCGAGGAGAGAGGCGATATCGGTGCTGAAATTGTCATCCAAATTAAATTAAATTAAATTTAAAAAAAAAAGCAAAACTGAGAACAGGTGGTTCCGTTTGACACATTTATTTAACTTAAAATCTTGTTTACCTAGCATTCTGTTGTTCACAGAAATAAAAGTAGGGCTTGACACATTTTCAGCATATATATATATATATATATATATATATATATATATATATATATATACACACACACATATATATGCTAAAATATATAATAATTTATATATAATATATATAACATATAGACAGTTATCTAAAACTAACAAAATGGTTGCCAATCTCATTCACACTTGAGAGTCTAAGGAATTCTGAAGTCAACCTCTAAAGATTCTGAGGCGACTTTTGGGCCTGTTCCTCATCGCTTTAGCAAGGATTTAATATCCTGAAGTATCCTTTTTACAGATGACATCGGGTGCCCACTGCACATGCACGTGACGGCTAGCACTGACAATACAAAAGAAAACCAGCCAGACAACCGTCCTGCTTTGCAGTTTACTCCTTGAGATTTGTAGGTTTTGTTTCATGTGATCCTCTGGGCAGATAAGCTTCACACAGAGGTTCTTGAGGCAGCAAAGACAGCACGAACAGGTGCGATCCTGCAACCCTTTCCCCTTTTCCTATAGTGGCCCAAACAAATAAGGAAAAACTGAAGTGATCTGTCATCCAGAAGCATCATGGGGATTATTCCTGAGAGAGTTTTCCACGATTCTTGGAACAAGGATAGCATCTTTAATCGTCTTTTTGTGTAGTTTTAGGAATTAAACTGTGAATTAAACCACTTAAAATCCAGAATGCTGACTTAAAATCTGTCATAATGGAACGAACGCGGTTCCGTTATCGTTATCACGCACAGTAAATGAGGCAGCAGCTAGTAAGACATTATGGGGGAGAGCAGCTCCTTGTTATGGATTGTGACCCATCTTCAAAGGAGTGCGGGGCCCTGATGCATAAAGAGACCAGACGTGCATCCTGCTAAATCAACGCACAGGGTGTATCTCATGTGCCTTCCAAACTGCCAGACTTGCAAAGGTCTCTGAAGGGTGGCCGCGTCACACTGTGCTTAGTGCCTAGCATTGAACAGAATCCACATGTCTCAGAGTTCTTGCAGATAATTCTTGCTCTGGTTGTTTTGTTGCCTGCTACTTGGTGAGCAGCTATATAGCCAACTTCTGCTCTAGCGCATGCGCATGATTCTTTTCAGAGGCCTGGGCGAAGTAAGAACTTCTGAAAGCTTGCTTAGGTAAATATACATTCTCTAAGTTGCACTGCTGCCCTCAAGATCAGGCTAGTTGGAAAACCGAAGTCATCAGATCACGGATGCCCGGAACGAAACCCTTCTCAGATCCTCTTCGCTCTCCGTGTGTATTAGCGCCTGCCGGACCTGCTGGGTTTTCCTCCCAGGCTGCTCGGCCCTATACCCTCTAACCACCCTACGATAGGACTTTCATCCTGTTATTTCTGCCCAGGCCTTGGCATATGTCTCCATTTCCTATCAAGAGCGGAGCAGGGTCCTCATGAGTCCTCTGCGCTGGAGCCTTGCCATGATCTCTTGGGGCTGAATTCACACTGCACCTGCCCAGAGGACACTATGAACTCTTAGGTAAATCTCTCTCCTGCTCTGCAAGTTCAATTCTTAGCCTTGCCCTAGGCTAAGATTTCCTGCCTCACCGTAACCTAACATTTCCTCATGCCGCTCACCAGTCCGTCCACTAGCTCCCAGCCCAAGGTCAAAGGTTCTTTCTCCCTTCTTCTTCTAATTATCAAGGTGCTAGCTCAGTTTAAGTCTGTCTTCCTTTTAAGCCACAGTCTGTCTTCACAGGCTTGTTTCTCCCCAAACAAAATATTAGACAAAACATAAAAACTAAGAACACCCACACTTAGCTAAAAGGCAAAGGTTGAGGTCTTTTTCATCCTTGTCTCCCTCTTGGTGTCTCCTAATTACTGAATTTTAAGTCTATTGCTAGCCTCTACTGTGAAGAGTGTCATCTTAGATACGCACTCACGCTATGTGAGAGTTTAGAAGTCACAACTACATTCTAATTTAATGCTCTCACCGAGAACAACTTAAATTATATATTTCTCTGATTTCAGGGGGAAAATCTGAAAGCATGGACAGAAATAAAGAATTCCCCAGACCTTCTCTCTGATTAGATTCTTGAAGTTATTTTTGGCTCACAGTGTTGGTGGTTACACTAGTTCCCACTGTCATCGCTACACCCAGCATCAGTGGCATAATTCACTGAACTCTTTATCACCACATCGTCATTTTCTTCCAAAAAGAGCCATTCACTCACTTATTTCGTCAGGGGATACTCCCTGAATACTTTGTACATGTGCGCTGTGTATGGGTGCACTTGTTCACGTGTGTATGAATGTGTGACGTGGGCACACATGGGGAGAGATAAGAGGATGGTATAACATGTCTTTGTCCTTTGCTCTCCACCTTCTCCTTTGGAGCCAGGGTCTCTCACTGAACCAGGATCTTGGAATCTGGCTAGAACAGCCAGCCAGAGAGATCATCCCAAGCTTTAGAATATAGACTTGCACTGCTGTGCCTAGCTACATTTGTAGGTGTCAGGGATTTGAACTCGGGCCCTCATGCTTTTATGACAAGCATTTTACTGTCCGGAGCTGTCTCCTCGGTCACTTAAGCACCTATTAATTAAATAGGGTTTTGAAGTGATGTGTTCTCATGAGCCACTTCCATTTTGGGGATGGGAAGAAGAAAGTTGGGGTGAAGCCAGTAAGCCTGAGGAGGAAAGCCTTCCCCCTGCTGCCACTATCCAGCTGCACCTCACTCACCTCCCAGGTGAGATATGCTTGATGTTAGTGCACCCTTGCTATGGTAAGACTCGAAGCGAACTGTCTTCTGCTCTTATTTTTTTTAAAACTAGAAGAAAAAAATAAAAAAAGCTCTCCCCCTCCCCGTGTGCTCAGATAATGCAGAGGAGCAGGCGCAAAGTGCTCCCAGGCAGCCCCTCTAAGATAATATACTGGAAACATTTTGGTGGGTGTGAATCACTCAGACAAGCATTCTTCACTCAAAAATAGAAACTTGTCTTATTTGTTCCAGATGTTGTACAGCTGCAGGGAGGTTAAAGCCAGTGGTCCTGTTTTCAATGCGACCAATCTCTTAACTGCATTTGGAATTTCTTAACCCGTGAACTCAAGTTGCTTGTTCTGAGACCTGCACGGTTTTCTGTTTCTGATCCCTTCCGTTTACAAACAACTGGGCTTCGTGGGAACTACACTGTAGAATTAATGAGGCTACATCTGTTGTGCAAAGGACATCCTGTTTACCACTGTTCCCACCTCTCATTGATTGTGACCTCTTTAATTTGAGGCATCAAGTACTTCAGAGACAGTGCACAAACGGGCAGAACAGGAAGGACGAGCCGTGGCCTCATGATGCGTCCCTGCACCTCATCCGTCCGAATCACAAAATGTTTGTTTTGGAAAAATCGAATTGAAGTAAACTGACTACAAGAAGCACCAAATATAAAAATGTGATTCTTATAATTCCTTGTTATTAAAACATACATTTTATCATATTCCTTAGTTCCTTGGTAAGTTTATAAGAATTGTTGTGTTGGGCTCATGAACTATAGAACATCAGGGCACTTGGAAATGGGGGATACAAATTATATAGGGAACATGCCTGCTAATTTAATGCCTAGCCTCACTTAAAGTCCGCGTTCTCCTACCTACATTTGGGAAGAGGGGGCCAGATGTCTTAGGTTACTGCTTTTCCAGGGAGAGGCTTCTTGAATTGTGGGTCATGGGCAAGCTGTGGAATCACAACTGAAGTTTGTTCTTCTTGGGCTCTGTTGAGGCTGATCAAGCTGGTGCATCTGAGAGGCTAGAGATGAATGAAACAAAGCAAATGCACACAAACCCCTCACATCTATCTGAGCATGTTAACCGGGGAGCCTCTCCAGGCAGTGCCCTCAAGTGAATAGCGGCCCATAAGTTTGTTTCTTGACATTGAGACCATTGTTTAATTCTAGAAAGTGAGTGTGATATTAGTTTCATCTTTCTGAAGATCAAAAAGATAAAATTAATCTGCAATTTAAATTTTTAACATGAGGACATAATTCAGATTACTCAAAGTCCATAATTTTTTTCATGCCATATATCCTTAAAATACACCATTAACTAAAATAGAGCCCCAATGTAGGTCAAATAGGTTAAGTATTATACTGTTCAAACATTTTTTTTTTTATTGTTCAAAATTATTTGGACATCTTTTCCACAAAAATCTTAGTGATGGTGTTAATTATTTGAGGTTTTCCTTAAATATACATCCTAGCTTCTAAGAGAAAACCTCTGTAAATGCTGCTCAGTCGGTGTTCTGAACTAACTTGGTCTAATCACATTTCAGCATTTTACAAAAGAGATCCTTCTACAGAGACAGCTTCTACCAAACTTAGTAGCTCTCAGCTATTCCTGATCAGTGTGGCCCCAAAGAGTTTCCAGGTCCTCATTTCACTAAGGACAGACTTGTGACAAAAAAAGGGGTAGCATTTCCTCTAAGGACGCAGCATTGGACAGAAGTTCCTTAGTTCTTTTTCAACTATCTCCTTTCCTGGTCCCAGAACGCATGGTCTTAGTTGGGTATATGGGCACCAAAAGAAAAACAATGCTACTTCCCAGACTTTCAGATGCCCAGGTAAGCCACACATGAGCCATGGGACATGAGAGGATTTATGCACAGAAGTTCCTGGGCAGTTTTCTTCGAAGGCAGTGGGAACGTTACTTCCAAACAGTTTCATGTCATGAGGTGGTCTGCTTTGCCCATGCCTGGAGACCATTTGGGCTCCAGAAGAGCTCACCTTGGCCCTGGTTCAGGCAACCTTGGATGCCACTGTCTAGGCTGACAGGCAGGAGGGAAGCAGTTTCTGCCCAGACGAAATCTGCCCCTTCATCTGAATGTGATCACAATCAACACTATTTCTTGTACAATTTTGTTCATTCTTTCTTTGGACCCTTAGTTATCGAACAAGTTGCAAATGATAGAATCTGTATTAAGTCACACTAAATGAGGTTTTGGTTTTGTAACTCTAAAAACGTTAGCAAAAGATGTAGAACATGGCCTTCTATAAATTGCCTCTACCCCATACATATGACGCAGTTCTTATGCTTTTCATGCTTGTCTTTGGATTTTAGACTGATTTTATAATATGAATGAAGAGCACCAACAACAGATCCAAGTCAAAAACAAAGGCAAAAAGAGAAAACGACAAAAGCTACTCAAGACCCAAACAACTCTAGCATGCAACAATGTTACTCAAGAGTTTTAATCCCTGGACATAGAAATGATAACCAAAATTCAGGATGAGATTTTAGCTTTTGAAACTATATAAGACCTAAATAGTGGTCCTTGATGAAATTCAAAGTATCAAAAGACACGTTCTTATAATATTTTAATGAAATATTTTCTAAAGTAACAGTTAACATGTGTATTTATTTTTCGATTGCTGTTGGCCTTGTGACAGAGTCTGTCTTTGGCTAAGGCTGGTCTACGGCTCACTGTGTACCTCAAGCTGGCCTTACTTCATAGCAATCCTCTGCTTCAGCCTCCAAGTTGCTGGGATTATAGGTAAAAAAAAAAACACCTTTACAGGCTTTGTAGCCACACTTTTTCAATATTAGTCATATATAGAGAAGGATAAGAATTCTGGCTACAAATAAAAGATAAGATTCCTTCTCCACTAATAATGTACTTCCAATGGAAAGAGCTGACTCCTCAAGGATCAGAGCTGAGTGTCTACCTGCTCTCTAGTCTAATTCTGCTCTTAGTGGAGAGGAATCTTCCCACTTGGAAGGTCTGCCTCAACCCTGCCTAAACTTCTTTTTATAATCTACCAAACTTTGGAGGAATGCTTGCCTGCCCACCTGCTCGCCTGCCCACTGTCCCTCCCTCCCTCCCTCCCTCCCTCCCTCCCTCCTTCCCTCCCTTCCTCCTTCCCTCCCTCCTTCTCTCCCTCTATCCCTCTCCACTTCTTCCTCTATTCCCTTCTCATCTTCTCTTCTCTTTCTCTTTTAATGCCCATGTGTCAAAGCAGTTTTTCACCTCAAAGCTATAAAACAATTACAAACTTCTAAGCTATAAGGATGTTAAGCATTTAAGCAATTTTTGACTAGGTAGAAAAGCAGTACGTTTTTGAAGAGATATCTAAGTATAAATCATAATTACCTTTGGGTCCACATTGAGGATTTTTCTGTCCCTTTTATATTTAAAGAGTAAGCCTTCAGGGTTGTCAGCGATCACTTGATAATTTGGACTTGAATTGCAAACAGCAATATGACTGTCCCAGTTGTAAAAGCTATAAAAATAAACATTTATAAGTAATTAGGGTGCATAACACATTGAAACGACGGGCACTTCAGAAAATACTTGGGGTGCTTATTCTCAAGGAGGATAATCAGGAAGAACACATCTGAGAGTTGAATTCTAGCAGAGAGATTATTCAGGGTTATTCTCCAATCATTTGGGTATGCACTTAGAATGATTTTTACATGATTTCCGGGTTTGGACACTGTAAGATTTAGGACTTATTCCAGTATTACATTCGCAGGAAGTCAAGGAGAAAATTGATGCAATTTAAGATTATTTGTTCCTCTGCAGACTCTTTAGGGTAAAAAGTGGCTGTTTAGGGGAAGGAAGGGCAGACAGAGTCACCTCTTTCCATTCAAAACAAGTTCACGTTGATTTATTTCTTCCGGGATCTCTCCTTCAATTCATTTCCCAGGGAGTGGAGGAACTTTGAGTGGTCATCACAGGACAGGCATGCCTTGGTGTATTCTAAGAGGATATCCATATGGAGTTGCTCTCATTTCAGAGAAGGCCAGGAGGCTAGGCAAGGTGACTAGCATAGTCAAAGTCTTGACAGTCATGTGTCACATGGACAATATTTCGGCTCAGAATTGAGTGTTTCAAAGCACACATTATTCTCTTTCAGCTATTCAACTATTCTGGTGTTTTATCTTTAAAAACATTCAATGGAGGATTCCTAGGTTTTTCCGTGGGTTGCTTTTACATGTCAAAGCAGAATACATACAGCCCGCCGAAATGAGAGAAGCCTCAGTATATGTTCTTTAATGCGTCTCATTCTTATCAAGACATTTCTAATGTTAAACTCGCTTTTAAATTTACAAGTATCAAGGTAAGTGATTACACACACACATACACAGATACAAAGACACACACACACGGATACACAGACACACATAACACACACACACACAATTATAGACCTATCTATCTTGTAAGTATTTGTAGTATGTGCTTTTATTTAAAACAAGATTTATTTTGTGTGAATCCAGGTACAAGTGTGGGCCAGAGCTGTCGTTACAGGTAGTTGTGACTGTCTGAGTAGGTGCTGGGAAGAGAAATAGGACCCTCTAGAAAAGTGCTACGTGTGCTTCACTGTTGAGCCACCTCTACAGCTCTTGATGTGTGCCTTTGTAATTAGTTTTCCTAGATTCTACCTCTGGGTTGTTTGGCCCGTTACTGTCTTTTCCTTCTGAAAGACACGATCCCATTGATTACATTCTTTCTGAATTGCTGCATAGTTTAGGTGGCCTCAGTATTACCTATCTTGTTTCTGTTACTGTCTGAAAATGTAGTAACTTACTGTGGTCTGAATGAAATAAGTCCCCATAAACTCAGGGAAAGTCGTTATTGGAGGTGTGGTCTTGCTGAACTAGGTGTGGCTTTGTTAGAGTAGGTGTGGCCTTGTGGGAGGAAGTGGGTCACTGGGGATGGGCTTTGAGTGGGCTTCAAATGTTCGTGCCAAGCCTAGGATCACTGTCTCTTCCTGCTGCCTGAAGATCCAGATGTAGGATTCTTTTTTTTTTTTTTT
>CM052712.1:79379521-79427686 GCA_028551405.1 Uromys caudimaculatus
GGCTTCTTCCTTAGCTCAGAATGTGCTGATGGCTTTTGTCTAGTGTTTCTTTCTTGCTGAGTCCCTCTTTCCCATGTGTAGACACATGCACACAGTTACCAAAAGCATTGTCCCACACTTGACAAGTCTTCATTCAACTCCTTTCAAACTTACATTCTGATTTTCTGGTGGAAAAAGAGTGAAAGATTTTGGACTATCAGACTCCTCCTGAATCAGCCAGATAATGAGCCTCCATGAGAACCCAAATACTAGGGTAAGCAACCAATGTCATTCCCAATAATCCAGGAAAACATGCCAACAACCCATCATTTATTCTTGATGGTATGAATTTTGTGTTTATGAAAATGTGTTCGTAGGCAGCTTTTAGTGTGTATCAATTTGTTTATTTAATCTACCAATTCACTATCAATGCCCAATAGTCTAAATAAAATAAGGTTTTCTCTTTTCCTCATTGTGAATAGGAATGTGAATGCTCTGTTTTTATCTTATGAGCATTATGAACTTAATTAGAAATTTAAAAAATAATGAATTCTAAATCCTTAAAGTAACCTTAGCTATGAACAATGTAGTGGTGATGTCTTTCATGCATTGAAAAATAGGCAACACTCATTTTTTCCCACAATATTGAGTTTAACCATTATAGTACTGGAATCTAAGACTTGGAAGACATCACAAAAGTTATATTAAACTCCAGTTCTTCCAGACCCAAATCTAACAGCATGAAGCACACGGTGATATAGAAACTTACTCCCTCAGTAAGGTTTATGACTTATGATGCTGACTGACATGCAGGAGGTTTTATTACCCATCTTCCTCCTATGGCTATGAAGTTGAGACTCAAAGGTAAACAAATTTCTAAATTTGTATGGCAAACTACAATGTGCCTTTTATTTTATGATTATTTATTTTACGATTATTTCATTATTACTATTTCTTAATCCTGCAAGAATGTTTTGGACTCGTTGCTGTGCACTCTCTGGGGATACAAACACAAAGAAGACCCTGGTGGTGCCCACCCTAAAATGGCTCAATGTCTAGTAGATTCAACATGTGACTCAAGCAAACACAGTCTACAGAGTGCCAAGAAAGCCAAGCATTTTTCTACCTTCCTCAAAAATTCCCAAGATCTTGTGTAGAGAATAGCAATCTGCTACCTCTATTCTTGACACCTAGACAGTAGAGATGCTTGTTACTGTCTTAGGCTGACTATTGGAGAAGTTGCCTCTGTGATTTCCTGGCAGCTGAAACTAATTGTTTGGGGACATCTGGACATGGATCTCCTAAACATTTATTTATCATGTACAATATTCTAGACACCAGGGATATGGTATGATGTACACATGCTCAGAAAACCATCAGAGTCTCTCAAACCATTGCCCCTAAGTAAACTGTCCGGATTCAAGCTGACCTTAAAGCACCAGTCACTGTAAATATAGTGCAATTGAAGGTATTATATTAAAAATCTTCTAACCAGCATGACCATTTTAACTTTCCCAGAGATTGTTCCAGATTTCCTTTGTGCCTTGGCATAACTAAAGCAAACACACTTTCACTGTCAAAAATGATCTTCTTTGTTTAACAAATTATATAGCCAGCCAACTTGTGATTAATAGAGGCTAATTCCTGCTTTGCTTTAATACAGAGAATGGTTTGATTTTCAATTCTGAAACACTGGCTGTGTGCTATGCATTATACTTAAATCACCCCGACCTTCACCAGCATTAAATGTAATGATATTGTGCTGTCCTATAGATAAGAAAATTCAAAGAGTTCACTTATTCCTCAAGTAGAATGACACAATACCATACTACTAATGGTAACACTAAGATTCCAGAGCAATCCTGCCTGACTCCACTACAGTAATAGACAGAGTTAACTTTGGCCACAATATTAAGGACAGTGAATCCTATCTCAGAGAAACTGAGAGCTTAGTATGATGATTGGGCAGACACAATGGAATCAGAGAGAGACTCCAAGTGTAGAGAGAGAAGGCCCATGGACTCCTCGGCCATCTCCACCCTCTCCTTGTGTAGGCACAGCCTTCCTGAGTGATTTTCTCAGCTCTTACACTTGAACCTGAGTAGCACCAGGCCCTATGGAGCCTGTATGTACATGTTTAGAATGTAGACATGGGGGTGTGTATTCTTACCATGGAGATGTGTTGGTATGTCCCTCTGAGTGAGGCTTCCTGTCTTTACATGTTTCTTTTTAAACCCCCAAGGTATGGAACCTCACTACAGAGGGTCAGAAGAGAGCATTTTTCACCAGTGAACTAGATCTTTTGTGGTCTGAAGAGACTGAACCCCTTTGTTGTTTCCTTTATGGACCTCGGCCCTGAGATAAACTGAAGCAAGAGATTACATGGGTAGGTTAGGAAGCCTCATGGAAAATGTAGTTAAGAGACTTTGATGGGGATGTTACCAATCTCTTAAGCTTTCTTGCCCTCAATAAAAATCACTTAATTGGTTTATTTGCTAATAAGAGTGATTTGTCATAGCCTCGGGAGTATGTATACGACAGAGAAAGGTAAAAATGAAGGAAAAGCTTCTGTAGTCTCAGCACTGCAAGCAATGTTCCCGTGCTAATTCATACGAGCACACAGTTTATTCTCTGGACAGAGTCATCGTCGTCCTGTGCTGTAATGTTCTTCTGTAAGTTGTTTTCACTTTAAAATTAATATTCCTTATCATAATGTTGGACTTTCTTCCATGTGATGCTCTGTGTTTGCCTAATTATTTAGCCTCTACAACATGGCAACATACTTAGGGTTGGATGTTATTAGCTGTTTTGTCTGTCATTCCACTGAATGTTACCAAGAGATTATTACACAAACAGTTCTACATAATCACTCGCCTCATTGTTTCTTTTGCCCAGAATTAAAACACAAGTAAAAAAGTTGCTTATATTTCTTTGAGAATTTCATACAGGAGTATACTATATTTACATCATTTCTACCCCTCCCTTTGCTCCCCACCCCTCCCTCATCCCTCCCCCACCTGCTTCTCAAATGCATGACCTTTGCTTCTCTAATTATCATTGCTACATATATGCATGTGTTTCTACACAACCTACTGAGTCTGATTACTGCTGCCTGAACACACACGTGTTTAGGGCTGAGCGCTTTGCTTTGGATAACCTGTCAGGAGACTCTGCCCTAAAGAGAACTGATCCTGCCTCCTGCAGCCATTGCCTGTCTCCTCGTCTAGCCGTGCACGGGGCCTTGTGAAAATTTTCCTCATTCTCATCAGCATGTCACCTGGCGTGGTCACTGTGCAGCCGACCAAATTTCTGTGATTTCATGAGTGCCACATCCCTGTCATCTCCAAAAGATGCTCTCTTGCATCAGGTAGCAGCTTGTTCCTTTATCAAATTCCACAAACTTCAAGTCTTTCCCATTCTGACTCAGCATCATTAGGCTTCTCGCAAGCGCACCCTACCCTTACACCTTTGGTGTAATTACTAGTGAGTGTGGATCTTTTTGCACTTTGCTGCTTTAACTAGACTTCTTATTTTGTTGTTATCAACTGCACTTAGTTTAGTTAACTGGATAGTTAAATAGTAACCAAACTTAACTAATTAATAGATTTAATTTATATCATTTCTAGTAAACTGAAATGCATTTGCTACATGTTATTGATTATCTCTAGTTCTTTTATTGTTAGTAAGAAATTGGTATTTTTTGTTCTTATACGTAAGAATTCTTTATTTATTAAAACTATTTTTCCCAAGTGGCCAGCTATTTATTTTTATAAACACTGGGTTTATTGACTTTATATGCATGCCCATATATGTACATATGTGCAAGGAAAAATTATAGACACAGGCACAGATATGGATAGATAGGTCACCGCTACAGGTCAATATGAAGGGTATCTTGTCATTCTAACTCCTAGAAGTAAATTCTTCATCCTTAGTGCTCCAGGTGTAACTCTTGTGGCCATCTGGCTATGAAATTTAACACTTTCTTTAATGTGTTTTAAATATTTACATTAAAAATTTATCTATTCCCTTGAACTGTACGTCCATGGTGTCTCACAATGCACATAGTACAGCACTTGGAGGTTATTAAGTGATGGAGAGGAAGAAAACTCTGTGCTTCGCCTTTTCAGTTCAAACAGCAGGGACCCGTCCCACACAGCCAACAGCTGTCACTGCATGGACCCGCCAGTGGTCAAACAGTGGACATTTCTCCTGACAGTCACCTGTACTCATTTCGTGAATCTTCCTGGATCAAATAACAATAAAGTCCCCTCACAACGACTGTTCTTATGAGGCAGGCTTAAGGCAGCAAAATCAGTCACAAAAGAGGTGTCAGAGTGCCTCACGTGGAAGTTTGAGATTCTTTTACTTCATCTTTCAGAACCTCCAACAACGCCACTGCCGCCACTTAACCACCACAGTCTGTTTACTTTGGTTTGAAGTCTCTATATCCAAGCACCCAGCCTTAGCTTTTTCTTGTACCACTAGAGGGAGTCCGGTAATAAGATGGAGACACAAACATAGCCAAACTTTTGCATGAAGCAGTGATGCTCTGGTTCAGCTGGAAGTGGCGCGTGTGCGTGGAAGACGTAACGGCTGGAAGAGGTTTAGTCCTGGGCTACAAGGTTGGGTTTCTTGGCCATGAAATATTTATTCGTTGGTGAAGGTCTTCAGTGAAGTTTTGGAGTAGTAATCAGACGCTCATAAAGTATGTTCCTCTTTGACACTCTTTTGTTTCGCTTGTTCTCAGAATAAGAAATATACTCATGCAAAGCTACCAAATTCAATCACAAGTGAAATTTGACAGAGAGAAGGTCAGGGGGAACATGGACCATCACTTCCAACTTGAACAAAAGCAGATTGTCTAAGCTCCATCAAGTTATCCTATTTCTGACTTAGAATGGAAGAAAATATAATTTTACACATTATAATACAACAATATTATGTTTCTAATAATATGTCTAAATGGTACTTGAGCTGAAGAGCTCAACTTCATAACAAGTGAAACAGCAATAATCAAGAGGTTAAAGACAGGCCTGGCAAAGAACCAATCATTTAATACATTAGTATCTTAAGGGTGGCCTGGGAAATCGGGTCAGCTATATGGTTGAATCCCTCCGGGGTATTTTTGATATTTTAAAGAATGTACAATGCTGACAGCTTTTATAAGTCTCTTCTGCAAAGTTCAAGTGGAAAAGCTATACAGTATCATTCCACTTAGCTTGATTCCCCGTCAAACGCTATAATGCTTGACAGCGATGTACAAGAGCAGAGGAGCATCCAGAAACCCACTGTGATGGTGATGTCGAAACCCACGGAGGCAAATATCTATAGATAAAAAGCTAAATTCCTGGTAGATATTTTGAAATGGTGCTGTTCACAACAAGTTCAAGGAAAACCAAGGAAGCCAACACGGCTTGAATAGAGACAGTAAGACAGAGGACATTAAATCGGGGAGGGACAGAGATGACTGGGGAGAGCAAGGAGGCTACTTTTGCTGTGATGTTGCTGCAGATGCACAGCTGAGAGGGAAGGACATAAGAGGCTTCTCTGACAGCACCTACGCCCCTGCCTCCAAAAAGTAACAGCCTAGAAAGAAAGCCACCAAAGATCACTCTTAAAAAGTGTGACTGGGATGCTGAAGATTAGCTCTCCACATTTGATAGCTCCGGAAGGGGTCCAGGGATGCAGGAGGGGAAGGGCTCAACTCTATTTAAGAAGCAAGCCACTGAGAGTTTGACCTGCTCCAGTGAGAATATAGAGAACGCAGACTGAGCTTGCTTATTTTTATTTTTATTTTTACATTTTTGTGGGGGGGTGGTCACAAGGGTCGGGGAGCAGACACGGAAGGGCTGGGAGTGAGTGTGCTAGGTTGCATGATGTGAAACCCCAGAGAATCAGTAAACATGTTATGTTGAAAATTTACTTTTAATTGTCATTGATTATAATTATTGTATTTTCAGTTTTAATTTTTTGAGACTACAGTACATAGGTGGAATAAAATGTGGTTGTGTCTGCCCCATTTCCTCCCTGTAACCCCCTTTGTATTTCCTAACATGCTCCCTTACCAATCCATGTTTAAAATTGTAATACTTATGGAAAGAATTTTTTCAGTTGGATTTAAATTTTCTGTTGATAGTAGCACAGTAGTTGAACCAAATGGCACTGATTTACTTTTCTACTTGTAGATATTATCAGAATTGATTTACTTTTTCTTAATTTCCTCTCTCTGAGGCTTTCTCTGTGTCTCTCTCTGTCTCTCTCTGCCTCTGTCTCTGTCTGTCTGTCTCTTTATAAATCATTTTAGATAGTTTCTAACATAAAAGCAATAATGGACCATTCCATGTGGGTAAATTCCCTGAGTAGACAATACTGTGTTAAACATTAAAGTCTACCTTGAGTGCTCATTTTCTTACTTGCACACTGTACGTATGAACAGAAACTGTATAGGCAGGAGTGTCAGCAAACCCTGCGTGGAAGCAGAAAATAAATTTGATGGCCCAGTTCTGCTTGGGATAACTAGAATTAAACCTGACTTTGAAATATTCATGGAAGTTCAACAGTTAGCAAGGTGAGAACTTCATCATCCTGAGTACCATATCTAAGGCATTGGGAAGGTGTTATACACTGTTGCAGACCACTGGGAAAGACAGACATGATGTAAGTATGTATCAACTGAAGAGACATGTTAGTGTAACTGCACTAGTAAGCTTGAATCCCTTAGACCTGTGGTTCTCAATCTGTGGGTCCCTAAGATCATCAGAAAACACAAATATTTACCTTACAATTTATAACAGTAGCAAAATTACTGTTATGAAGTCGCAACAAAAATAATTTTGTGGCTGTGGGTCATCATAACATGAGGAAATGTATTAAAGGGTCCCAGTATTAGGGCAGTTGAAAACTATGATTCAGATATCTTGAATAGCACCCTGCTACCATATATGCAGTTCCAAACATCTCCCCCCCCCCAATTCTGTGCTGCCCTCCCACCCCTTTCTAGTGTGTGCAGCACTGAGAAGCTTTCAGTTTGATGGGACATTACTTGAAGCTTTTCCCTATGTGTTTGTTCTTTTAAAGATTTACATGGCTTCAGGTCTCGCTTAAATCTTTAATTCATTTTGAGTTTATTTTTGTGTTTGCGGTAAAATACAGATATTTTTGGATGCAGATGTCTAGTACTTTCAATGTAATTTGCTGAAGAAACTATCCTTCCAGATCAAGCATTATCAGCACCCTTATTAAATATTGATGATGCATGTGGTTTGTTTTAAGGCTCCCTATTTGGTTCTGTCGGTCAGTGTATCTGCTTGCACACACGGTCAGCCGTGTGATTGTACTTTACGATCTGCAAGGTTCTGAAAGTCATAAATCTCTTGCTTTGATTGTTTTTCTTCTTAAGATTTCCTTGCTCAAGTCTTTTGTAGTTCCATGTGAGTTAAAAAATTTTCTTTTCTATTTCTGAGGAAAATGTCTTTGGGATTTCAGTGGGGACTGCATGGAAACCATTGACTGCTTCTATCACTATGATCGTTTCAACAGTTCATGATCACAGGCTATCTTTCCATGTAATAATATTGTCTTCAGTATCATGTTCTATATTTTTTATGTTCAGTTCTTCAACATCTTTGGTTAAATTTATTCTCAAATAATTACTTTTTTAATGCTATTTTAAAATGAGATTGTTTGCCTGATTCTTGTTTAAAATGCTTTCCTTAATGCATATGAAATAAGGATTTTATTTTTTATTTCATTTGTTTTTAAATTGAAAACATATATTTTTCACATGATATATTCTGACTGCATCTCCTCCTCCATCTCATCCCAGATTCTTTGTACCTTCCGACCCCCATAAACCCACAACATTCTTTGCTCACTTTTATTAGAAAACCACTCATCTTAATACTATTACACTGCTGCTGCTGCTGCTGCTAATAATAATAATAATAATAATAATAATAATAATAATAAATAAGATACCATAGAAACATTGCTTTTCATTGAATGAACAATTATACTATATGAATCCTGCTGGTCCATGAGTATGATCTTTACATCTTCTGATACCTTCTCCAATTTCTTTCCTCAAAGAAAAGAAGCTTTTTTTCTTAGTCTTTCACTTATTTGGTTCTATTTAACCCAAGATACTTTATATTATTTGAGGCTATTGTGAAAGGTGTTGTTTCCCTGGTTTCTTTCTCAGTTCATTTGTCATTTGTATACAGGAAGGCTTTTGAATTTTTGTGTTAATTTTGTATACAGCTATTTTGCTGAATGTATTTATCAGCTGTAGAAGTTTCCTGGTGGAATTTTTAAGGATCCTTTATCTATAAGATTATAGCATCTGCAAATAAAGATGCTGTGGCTTCTTCCTTTCCAATTTGTATCTCCTGGATTTCCTTCAGTTGTCTTACTTCATTAGCTAAGACTTCAAGTACTATATTACATAGGTACAGAGAGAGTGGACATCCTTGTCTTGTTCCTGATTTTAGTGGAAATGCTTTGAATTTCTCTTCCTTTCAGTTAATGCTGGCTATGTGCTTTCTGTAAACTCTTATGATTATTTTAAAGTATGTGTTTTATAGCCCTAATCTCTCTTTAATCATGAAGTGGTGCTGGGTTTTGCCAAAGGCCTTTTCTGCATCAATGAGATTAATATGTGCTTTTTGTCTTTCACTTTGTTTATATGGTGGATTACATTTATCAATTTACATGTGTTGAACCATCCCTGAATCTCTGGAATTAAATTTACTTGGTTATAGTAGATGATCTTTTTGATGTGTTCTTGGATTTATTTTGTGAGCATTTAGTAGAGAGTTTTGTATTTATGCTCTTAAGGAAAATTGCTCTGTAATACCCTAGTTGGATCTTTATGTCATTTACGTATCACGGTAATTACAGCCCTGTAAAAATAATCAGACAATGTTCATTCTTTTCCTATTTGCAAAGCAATTTGAGGTGTATTGGCTCGCATTCATTCTTTGAAAGTCTGATAGGATTCTGAACTGAATCCATATCATTCTGGGCTGTTTTGTATTGGTATACTTTAAATTAGAACTTCTATTTGACTAGAGCTTACAGATCTGTTTAAATTGCTTATCTAAATTTTGATTTAACTATGGTATGTGGTCTTCGTCAAGATAATTATCCATTTCTTTTAGATTATCCAGTTTGGTGGAATACAGATTTTAAAGAATGACCTTTTTAGTGTCTGGATTTCTTTGGTAACTATCGTTATGTCTTTTTTATGCCTCTATTTTTGTTAAGTTGGATCCTGTCTCTTTATCTTTTAGTTAATATGTCCAAGGGTCTAGCAATCTTATTGATTTTCTCCAAAGATAAATTCTTCATTTCATTGATTCTTTTTATAGTTTTTATTTTATTTTTTTGTTTCAGCCTTGAGTTTGTTTATTTATTATCATCTTTACCTTTTGGGTGTTATTTCTTCTTTTTGTTCTAAAGTTTTCAAGCATGCCATTAAGTTACTAATATGAGTTCTCTCTAGCCTTTTATGTGGGCACTTAGTGCTGTGAACTGCTTTCATTATGCCCCATATGCTTATGCATGTTGTGTTTTCATTTGCAGTCAATTCTAAAAAGTTTTTACTTTCTTTCCACATTTCAACCTTGACATATTTTTTTATTTAGTAATGAGTTGTTTGGTTTCCATGGGTTTGCAAACTTTCTGTTGTTGTTGTTGATGTCCAGCTTTAACCCATGGTGACTGGATAGAATGCAGAGTGTTACATTAATTTTCTTATATCTGTTGAGACTTGCTTTTTATTAAAGTATATGGTCAACTTTGGAGAAAGTTTCATAAAATGGTGAGAAGAAGGTATATTCTTTTGTGTTTCAATAAAATGTTCTGCAAATATTTGCTAGGTCCATTTGCCAGTTAGCTCTAGAATTTCTCTGTTTAGTTTTAGTGTGGGCGACCTGTCAGAGAAAGTAGGGTATTGGAGGCACGCACTATAACTGTATGAGGGTCAATATGTGATTTCAGCTATAGCAGTGTTTCTTATACAAACTTGGGTGTCCTTGTGTTGGGGAATAGAAGTTTAGAATTTCAATATTCTCTTGCTGGGGTTTTCCTTTGATGAGAAAATAATGTAATTCCCCATCTCATCAGATTAGTTTTGTTTTAAAGTACATTTTGTAAGACATTAAAATGAGTTACACTGGCTTGCTTATGGGTTCATTTGCTTGGACTACCTTTTCTATTCTTTTAACCTGAGAGAATATCTATCCTTGATGTTGAGGTGTGTTTCTTAGACATAGCAGAAGGAGGGTTCTTGCTTTTTAATCCGATATGTTAATCTGTGTCTTTTAATTGAGGAATTGAAGAGTGCAAACATCAATGAGTAGTGTTTTTTGATTACTGTTATTTATTCCATTATGGTGTGCTTCCCCTATCTTTTAATTTGCTGATGTGGGATTATTTATTTCTTGTGTTTTCTTGGATGTGATTAACATCTTTAAGTTGCAGTTTTCCTTCTAGTGTCTTGTATAGAGCTGGCTTTGGAGATAGGTACTGCTTAAATTTAGATTTTTTGTTTGTTTGTCTGTTTTTCATGAAATGTTTTTCTATCTTTGGTGATTGAAACTTTTCCTGGATATAGTAGTCTGGGCTGGCATCTGAAGTATCTTAGAGTTTGTAGAACATGAGCAAAGTCCCTTCCGGCTTTGAGAGTCTCCACTGAGACATTATTAGGTGTTATTCTAATGGGTATGCCTATGTATGATACTTGGTCTTTTCCTCTTGCAGCTATTAATCTTTTCTTTGTTCTACATGTTTAGTGTTTTGATTTTTATGTGCCAAGAGAATTTCTTTTCTTTTCCACTCTATTTGATGATCTGTATGCTTCTTGTACCTTGACAGACACCCTCTTCTTTAAGTTTAGGGAATTTTTCTTCTTTGATTTTGCTGAAAATATTTTCTGTGCCTTTGATGTCGGTTTCTTCTCCTTCTTCTCTTTCTATTATTCATAGATTTGGCCTTTTCATGGTGTCCCACATTTCCTGGATGTTTTGTGTCTGGGTTTTTTTTTTTTTTTAAGATTTAATATTTTCTTTAACTGAAGTATTCATTTCTTCTATCTTGTCTTCAGTCCTTGAGAGTCTGTTTCCCATCTTTTGTGCTCTGTTGGTAAGGCTTACCTCTGAGGTTTTTGTTTGACTTCCTAAAGTTTTATTTCTGATTTATCTGAGTTTGGGTTTTCTTTAGTGGTTCTTTTTCTGCTATCATGTCTTAAACTGTTTTTGTCTGTTTGTTCTCATTTTTTATCATTTCAACCCACTGATTGTTTGTGTTTTCACAGACTTTATTAGTGGATTTATTCACATCATCTTTGAGGTCCTTAAGTAAATACACAATAGCTAATTTGTAGCCCTTGTCTTGTTCTTCAGGTATATTATATTTCTCATGGCCTACTGTAGTGGGGTTGCTGGGTTTTGGTAGAGGCATATTGTCTTTTATGTTAATGATTATGTTTTTGAGCTGGTGTCTAGGTTTGGGATGATTGTGATTCTAGGTAATAATATCTTGTCTTATCTTTGGTTGGTTGGAATCTTGGTCTCTGTTGCTCTCCCTGGATCTTAGGAACATGTAGCAGGTATGTGTTAGAGAATACTTCTGAGTCCTTGCATGTGTTTCTAGGTATTGGAAGCAGATACAAAAAATGGGGATTGCTAGAATTGGGGTGTTTGTGTGAAAGGGTCCACATGAAGGAGGAAAGCTAGGTCTGCCATGAGGCTTAGCAGTGTCCATAGGGAGTAAAATCAGAGAGGGCAGTTTCCTGTATGTGGTCTGCTACAGAGCTGGGGATGGGAACAGGGAATTGGAAATGGAGGTAGACAGAGAATCAAGATTAACTATGAAACAATGATTTCAATAGCATGAGTATATAGCTAGAAACTTCATTGAATGTGCTTGTAAGTTACACATCTTTTCTTGTTTGATGGTACCAAAAACTTTCTGAATGTAAGGTCATGTCATATGTATAGGGAAATAATTTTCCTCCTTGTTTTTCAGCTTGGATGTCATCTGTTTCTTTTACTGCCTTAATACCACTGGCTAAGACTTCTACTACTATTGGAATTAGAAGTGGTACAAGTACGCATAGTTACATTGTCCCTGATATTAAAGAGAATAACGTGCAGCAAGCTTGTCATATGTAGCTTTGTTGAGGTCAGTTCCAGCTATAAATAGTTATTTCTTTTTCTATTTTTGTTTATAGCGAAGGGGGTCAAATGATGTAATGCTTTTTCTGCATTTACTGAGATAATCATGCTGTTTTATCCCTCATTCTGTTGACAAAGTGATTCATATTAATCGATTTACATATAGCAAATTTGAATTTGGCTTGCTAAATTTGCTGTAGATTTTTAAATTTGTATTCATCAAGGATATTGGCCTCTCGTTGACTTTTTCTTGTGTGGTTGTCTTTGGTATGATAGTAATGCTAGACCCATGACATGATTTTGGAAATAATTTTTCTTTATCATCCACTTTTGGGCAATCTTAATAAATATTGCTGCTGGTTATTTTTAAATGCCTGATGGAACCACCAGAAAACTATTTGATTCTTGGTTTTCCTTAGTTTATTATTAATCCAATCTCCCTGTATTCATTTGCTTTTTGTTGCTGTGATAAAACACTAACCAAAACAACTGGGAGAAGAATGGGCTTATTTTAGCTCAAAGATGGTACTCCACAACTGAGGGACCCCAAGAGAAGATCTTGAAGCAAAAGCCAACAGAGGTTGCTGTCTACTGACTTGCTGCCCCTGACCAACTCAGCTTCCTTTCCTACACACCCCAGACCCACCTGCCCAGGGATATTACCATCTACAAGGCCCTTCTACATCAACTAACAACCAATTAAATGGTCCCATAGACACATCCACAGGCAAATCTGATAAAGAATTCCCCAACAGATTTTCTCTTTCCACGTGTGTCTAAGTTTGTGTTTAGTTGATGAAAACTAACCAGCACAGTGCCTTCAGTTGTTTATTTATTCAGATTTTTTATTCTTTCATGAGTTAGTCTGGACAACGTATATGATTCTAGGAGTTTGTCCATTTCTTTTAGGATATACAGTTTGTCTGTATAGAATTGTTCATCATTGACACATTTCTGAGATAACAGTTGCAATGTCTCTTCTTTAATTTTGAGTTTAATTATTTGAATCTTGTAGCTTAATAGAAAAATAAAAAAAAACAGGAACCCTATTAAAAAGTAGAAAAGAAATTTCTCCAAAAGAAGAATAAGAAATGGTCACAGGTAAGAGAAGAGATGGTCATCAGGAGGATGGTGACCAGAGCCAGAAAGAGGTGTCACCTAATATGAGAGCTGTGTTAGAATGATTGTCACCAAGAAAATGTAATGAAACAAAGAGGCTTAGTGAAAATGGCTTTTAACTTTCTTTTCTTTCTCCAAGTATTATACAATGACTTTTGCGTTATATTTTAAATTTCTACATAATATAAAAAGTATAGTGAACCAAGGCCAATTTATCAGGATTCTGTACAAAACAATAGAACTCTGGAAAGAAAATATGTAACCTGCAGACAATCTGTAGAATCCATTTCAATCGCTGTGAGCATCATCGTGTGCTTTAGCACTAAAACCTGTTAAACAATATTAATAAATGTTGGGTTTCAGTATAAGAAAGTTTTACTACCAAAGATAGAAATTAAAGCTGGTTCTGCCACTTGTATGTGAAACACCCTCAGTTCTGTCTTGTTCCAGTGAAAATTTCAACGGTAGCAGAAACTGAATTTGCCATAGGCAAGTTAGAAGATGAGTTTGAGACAATCTCATGCTCATGTGTTTGGACACATGGTCTTTAGATGGAGAGATTGCCTAGGAAGCTGATGGGACCTGTAGAAGGTAGAACCTTGCTAGAGAAAATCTGTCTGTCACTAAGGGTAGTTTTGCAGCTTAGCCATGTTTTCTGTTCTCTTTCTCTGCGTCCTGTCTGTACTCAACTAGTCTCCTGCTTCTGCAGCTTTCGTTTAAAGTTTCCATGCTTTTTCACCTGTCAGAAAGACCTTCTGGCCTGTGGATTGATAGGACAAGTTCAAGGTCAGACGAGGGCCTGTTACCCCAAACTTGTGGCCCTATCAGCTTCCCTGTCTTTGTTCAAACTGATCAACCTTAAATTAGAGGAGGAAGACCCTTCAAAGATCCTTCGAACACCCAGCCCTTTAGGAAAGACTGATCTTCGACTTCCTGAGTCCCCCTGCTGCTTTTCAGGAGGTTTTCTTCCTGTGCAGCACTGTGTGTATTTCTTCACCCTACTGACAGCCTTTCTTTTCTGGCTGATTCTTCCTGCTGCTATTTCCTATGTCTGTGTCCCCATCCCCACTGACACCTCTGAACAAGAGTTCCTAGACAGAAGCTGTGTCTTCAAAGACTGCTTATAACTGTAACATTGTGCTGAGAGTGGAATATGTCAGGTCTACAGGCTAATTACCTTATCTAGGGTTAGTTTCATCAGGCACACCCAATGGCCATTCCTTAACCACTTTTGTGTCAGAACTAATGTCCAATGACTAATGGATAAAAAAACTTTTTTGAAATCTATTACCTTCACAGACTACGAACAGCTACCAATCCCAAAGCTAAGAACATCATCAGATAGCATCTTAGGCCTGTAAAGAATCCTTCCCTTGTCACAGTAACCACCACGATGACGTACCCACCACGTGTTTTAAACTTGCCTTGATTATAACATTCTTTGTTCTGTGGAACTCGGAACTGTTTCCATATTGCACCATAGAATTTGGGGTAATCTAAAGCTGTATTCTTGGGCTGTGTTCACGAAAAATGTCTCCAGAATAAACTAGCTTTTACTCCCTTTAAGATGAAATCTGTGGTTCTTCTCATTGATATACCTGGTGTACTCGAGATTTATTTTCTGCCTCTTAATTTGTTAACTAGCAGAGAAAAGGGACTCAATTAAGTCTCCTAAAAGGTAAAAGTATCTTATCACAGCAATATAAAAGTAGCTGATATGGAAATTAGTGTCAGTAAAGCAGAGTTGTTGAGGTGATAAACATGACTATAATGGATTTTGGGGGATGTGGAAGCCTTTGGAACTTGAGCTAGAAAAGCCATTAAATACTCTGGCCAGAGCTTGAAAGGCTGTTTTGCAGGAGCTCGTAGACAGGAATACTTAGAATAGTGCAGAAAGTGTAGGTTCATCTCTGGAGGTCTAGAAACACAAGGAACTCTATCAGCAATATGGCTAGCGGCCAATTATGTGATATGTAGCAAGGAATCTGCATTCTGACTCTGTCCTGGGAATTTGTATGGAGCTAAATTATTAAAAATTAGAGTAGGCCTCATTGAGACCTCATTGAGTTTGTGGCATGGTTAGCACTGAGTATTCCCATGTAAATCTACAGAGAAACATAGCAACAGATGAAGGGGAAAAATAATTATTAAATATGTGGTTTAAAGAGGAAAAAATAAGCACTAGGAAGATTAAGGCAGTAGCTAAATCATGAGCTAAAAAGGAGACAGCAACTGTTAGATTATCACCATTAAAGAGAAGTCTCCTGTTCATGCTACAATCCACAGACCCAAGAAATGGTTCTGCACTGAACCAACAGAAAAACTGCCTTGAGAGCTCTATTTCCCCCAGCCATGGCTTCAATTTGTAAAAGACGTGAACCTGACACTGAAGCCTTCCCTCTTTTTAGATGCTAAGAAACCTTTTCATTAGCATCAGTATACTGAAGTTGCTTCAACTGAGGCCCAAGGAGGCAAGCTCGGCCCTGAGCTGCTTGCTAGAGGAACCTGGCAATGTCTCCCGTGTGGCACTGCTTGAAAGCATGAAATAATACAAAATGAGATTCTCTCCCCATGGTTTTAGAGATTCAATGAAGCTAGGCAACATGTGGCAAGGTTGGAGTCCCCGTGAGAAGGCTGTGAGGGGGAATTTTATAGAGCTTTTAAGGTGAAGCATAGTGCTGAGTCTGGCTTAGCCACATAAGGGACAGTGTGACATAGTTTTCTGCCCCTGAAGCAGAGCCAGCAGGGTGTTGATGGTTGCTGTGGGCATAAGTCTTATTTATATAATAATGTACATAGTTTCATATTCCTCCTTCATAGAATGTCTTTCTGCTAAGGTTAATGACTCCATGATAATCAAAGACAATATGAATCTGAGAGGTGAGGATGTGTCTTTGTCTCAGCAAAATGGTAGAATGCTGTGACCTTCAGGACAGACTGTGGGGAAAAAAACTCTGAAAACATGAGTTCAAAATATATAATTTCTCAACTATGCAAAATATAAGCATGCAATATGAATTATATGAGGGTCTTCGTGGACCTTAAAAACCAGAGACAACTGCACTATGAGCCAGCTTGTCAGAAAGATACAAAATCAGGCAGATACAAAGACAATAGATTCCTGAGTTCAAAGTCAGCTTGTGACAAAGCAAATTTAGATCCAGGCATGGTCAGAATTGGAATCTCAGGACAAGGTACAACCCAGTTAAGTTATAAAGGCAGACAGATCTCTGAATACTTTTGTAATGTTAAAAAAAAAGTACTTGCTGTCCTTTTCCTAAGAGTCAAGAGGCTAAGGTCATGGAATGCTGATTCATAGGATGGTCAAGAGGGAACCTGGAACAAACAACTAAATTGACATATACATTTTAAAAAATTGGGCTTTTGGTCTACATGAGATGAGCTAGCAGCAGATAATAGCAGTTCTCAAGAATTTCTTCTAGCAAGAGCTGAGTTGTCTGGAGTTCTCTGGAGAATGAACATATCTCTTCAAGAATTTTTTCTAATAGTATTTCTGATTTTGGTTGGAAATCCGTGGAGAGCAAGCACAGTTCTTTTATAAATTTTCATAATTCCTTTAGACATTTTTCTAACAGGATTTGTGACCCAAGAATGACTTAGAGGGTGAACATAGCTCTCCCGGCATGCTTTCTAGCAGTTATCCAGAGAAGGCTATCTGAAGATGGAACACAGCTTCATTTGGAATGTTTTCTGGCTTTCTGATTTTGATCAGAAAACCCAAGAATTACTTTTAGAATTTTTCTAACAGAATTTCTGACCTGGTTGTAAAATCCAAGGTTTTTTTTAATAGGAGTTTTTCTGACTTTGTTCAGAAAACCCATGAGCTATCCAGAGAGCTTTTAGAAGTAGAGAGAGAGCTGTCTCCACCAGAGAGAGCTGTCTTGAGCAGAACATAGGCCGTAAGCTCGTACCTATGATTTGACTTCTAGCCATCTGTTTCCCTGCTCCCAGACACCACTTCTCTCAGAACCCCTCTCCAAGCTGAGGCTGGTCTTTAGTAGCATAGTTTTTGTGTGTCAACTTGACACAAGCTGGAGTTATCACAGAGAAAGAAGCCTCCTTTGAGGAAATGCCTCCATGAGATCCAGCCGTAAGGCATTTTCTCAATTAGTGATCAAGGGTGGGAGGGCCCATTGTGGGTGGTGCCATCCCTGGGCTGGTAGTCTTGGGTTCTATAAGAGAGCAAGCTGAATAAGTCAGAAGAAGCAAGCCAGTAAGAAACACCCCTCCATGGCCTCTGCATCAGCTCCTGCTTCCTGCCCTGCTTGAGTTCCAGACCTGACTTCCTTTGGTGATGAACAGCAATGTGGAACGTAAGCTGAATGAATCCTTTGTTCCCTAACTTGCTTCATGGTTACGATGTTTTGTGCAGGAATAGAAACTCTGACTAAGACAAATCAGTACCAGCATAGTGGGGTATTCCTTTGACAACCTGACCATGTTTTGGGGAGGACTGTGGAAGGACTTTGGAACTTTGAGCTAGAAGATTCATTGGGTGTTAAGAGCTCTGTGGGATGTTCTGTAGGAGATTGAAAGACAATGTTGAGAACAGTGCAAACAATGGAGGCCTGGCTGGTGAAATTTCAGAGGGGAGATTAAAGACTCTTATAAGGGCCATTGCTGTTTTGATTGTGAAGATTCTGAGATTTTGGTTAGCTAGGGCTGAAGAACCAGCTGTGATCAATAAGATATCAGAACTATTAAAGCAAAACCTTTGCACTACTGGAACTATTGATGCTGATTAGCTGGAGCTAAGAAATTAGTGGTGATTAAGAAGAGACCAGCATCACTGAGGTAAAATCTTCTGGGAAGTGTTTTCTGAGAGCACAAAGAGGCTGTGTTCCAGAGATAGCCAAGGTTGTACCTCGTACTGCAGCTGGACTTGGTAATGTGTAAGAGTCACCCAGATGGTACTGGTTTTGAAGGCATGATGGAGTCATGAAGAGCAGCTGAGGCTCAGCACTGTGAGAGGCCATGGGAGGCCACTGGTGAAGGTGCAGCCTCAGTTGCAATTGATGGCCCAGGACTGAAGGGATTATGCAAAGGTGTTGAGGCTTAGCACCATGAAGAGAGCCTATGAGAGGTTATTGGTAAAGCCTGCGTGCAGCAGAAGACAGCAGTGTTCTGAAGATGCCAGTACCGTGAGATGACCACCAAGAACAGTAGCAGCAGAGTGCAGGCAGCTGGAGCCTAGAAGACAAAGTGTGTGCTACAAAGGGCAGAGCTGGATAAGTGACCTAAGCTTTTTAAGGAGCCCAGAAGATCATGAGTGGATCCCAGACATTGGACAGTTAGAGCTTGATTTTGCTTTTGATTGTGACTGTGCCCTGATATTTTTCCCTTTTGATGTAAGAAATTATTTTAGTGGAGCCCACAATTAAGAGATTTTGAATTGTTAAAAGACTTTGAATTTTAAAAGAGATTGGATATTTTAAAGGGATTAAAAATTTAATATGTAAGAATCTGTAAAGACTGTGGGACTTTAAAGTTATTTAAATCTTGGGGATTAATAAAACAGTAAGGGTTGAGGTTTAAGAGTGATGTGTTTGTGTGTCAAGTTGACAAGGGGTCAATTGTACTGGCTGGTTTTGTGTGTCAACTTGACACAAACTGGAGTTATCACAGAGAAAGGAGCCTCCCTTGAGGAAATGCCTCCATGAGATCCAGCTGGGGCCCATTGTGGGAGATACTATCCCTGGGCTGGTAGTCTTGGGTTCTATAAGAGAGCAAGCTGATCAAGCCAGGAGAAGCAAGCCAGTAAGAAACATCCCTCCATGGCTCTGTATCAGTTCCTGCTTCCTACCCTGCTTGAGTTCCAGTCCTGACTTCCTTTTGTGATGAACAGCAATGTGGAGGTGTAAGCCGAATAAATCCTTTCCTCTCCAACTTGCTTCTCGGTCATGATGTTTGTGCAGGAATAGAAATCCTGACTAAGACACATAGATTGTGACAAGATATTGGATATGGTAGATCAGTGGAACATCTGCTGTTCACAAAGAGTGGAACCAGCCCCAAAGAGAAATATTTGTTGCAGGCAGTGAGGCTGAAGGCACAGACTCACATACACACATACACAGACACATGGAGAGACAGACAGACACATGCACACACATTTCAAGAAAGGGGGCCATGAGAGGAGTTGGAGTATGGAGAGAGAAGAGTGGAAATGATGATTCATGTTTGAAATTTTCAAAGAATTAAGAACAATTCAAGCAGAATGCAGAACAGAGGGTTGTTCCAGACCCTAAAATTCATGATCCAGTTGTCTCCCAGTCAATGTGTGTGCTTTTGAACGTCCTACCTTTCTTCCAGTCACCTAGAGAGGAAGCCCCCATTTTCTGCATCAAGCTCCAGGACTGGAGACTGGACATGGTCTACCTTAACTGAAACACATTTCTTTCAGCTTTTAGCTCCTGTTCAGTGCATGACTATTTTCATCCCTCACCAAAGAAATTTTAAAATTTCACATTATTTTCCTTTTTATAATTTTATATTCAAATTCATCAACTAAAAATTGAATAAAAGATCTTGGTTTTGTTTTTGCCTTCTAAAATTCAAAATGGCACAGCTGTGATTCAATTTTGAGTTTGCATGTCAGTCACTTAAGTCAAATTACTATTGTTGTTTCCAACTGAAATATGATGCTGACGTCCTCAACAAATTTTAATAAATATTAGATAGAAAAAAGGAAACCTCATTAATTAAAATGCAAATTAAATAAGTAAGCTATGTAGAGGAAGTAAATCATGTATTATGCATTTACTGGTTTTAAAAATAAGCTACTTTGTCCTCTATCAACTTAACTAAGGCTGAAGTATGTTTCCCAGACATCCTTTCTCAGCTTGGTTCTGAACTGGACCTTGCCACAAGACAATTTTGCTTAAGAATGTTGGTCTGAAAGGCAGATATAGGACCCAGGCTGAGCTGAACTCTGGGGTGAGTTTATGTGTAATACTGCTGCAGAGCCACAGGGCCAGTGACCAGAGGGCTCACCTTGGGAGAAGCAGCCATCAGACCTGTGGCTTTGGTCCAGACAGATTGACTAACCCCCGCCCCTCCCAGTGTCTTTAAATCCCAAGCAAGGAAGATGTGAAGGTTTGCATGTGAGCTGTATTCACCTAACATAACAAGATTGGTCATCATGAAAGCCAGACACAGGCTCCAGTTTATTGTCATGTGTTGTGTTCAAATTTTTCAGTTTTTCCCTCAAGAATTCAATGTCCTTGTTCTGTGTCTGCTTTATGGCTGCTTCTCCTTTCTGATTATTAACAGGAAGTTAGTAGCTTTGGATAACTCTAAAGAAGAATTAATTTTTGGTTGTTGGATAGTTTCAATGGTTTCATGATGCCCTGGTTGGCCTTGAACTCATGAAGTAAGCAATGGTGATCTTGAATTCCTGATCGTATTAGGGCCATCTCCCCAGTGTTGGAATTCTGGGTGTATGTACTACTACATATCCTCAAGAAGAGAGGATTATAAAGTGCAGATATATCATAAAAAAGGAGCTCTCAGGAGGTTTCTGAAGCTGCTTGCCACAGCATTTCAAATAGACTTAAAATGTCTCAAGCATGTGCTGTTCAGTCCTTGACAACAGCCTACGTCTAATAGAGTTCATTGTGAATTCACATACGGCAAATAACTGAAGAACAATTCCCAGGTAACATCAGAACAGAAAATGGCACCACAAGTCAGGCCCAGAAATCAGAATTATGGTATTCAGGAGTGTCCAACCTTTTGAAATTGGATCAATACATTGTCCCCTACAAATGTGTTGAGCCAGATTCACAGCTACTGTGAGATGATACAGCCCACTGGCTGTGGGTTGGATACATCTCTCAGAGTCTGCCTGTGCCTACGCTATTCACTATCTCCCAAAACAAATACGTGTACCAGTGGCCTTTGATCATTTCCCCATGCGATGCCGTGAGTGCCAAGGGAAGATGCCTTATTTACTTGTTTGAGTGCCTTTCAGCCCTGAAAGAATATACTGAAGGAAATGCACCCAGGGGCCTCCATCCACACCTGAATAGGATTCAGATGACAAGATCCTGGATGCTGAGCTAGAGTCTGATGATGTATTTATAGAGGCTCCTGAGAGGGAATGGATTTGAAGTAATGCAATTATGTGGCCAGAAAGTGGATTGTGGCTATTATAAGACTTGCTGCATAGGTTTTGAAAACGTATTTCATTAAGAAGTCACATCTATGCACCCCTCCTTCATGTCTGGGTGGGCCCACATTTCCATCAATAGAATATAGTAGAAATGATTTTGGACCACTTCCATGAGTTCATACAAAGTGGTGCAGCTTCTGTCTCATTGGCTAGAACCTTCTCTTTTGGACTGCAGGGCTGCTATAGACATATCTAGCCTAGAGATTCCAAATTGTTGAGGCAGCAAGCATAGGCTAAGTGGTGCAGTGTTAGTCACTGAGAAGTACCAGCTCAGGTACTCGGACTCCTTCGGATGCTCTGGTGCAGACTCCTCACCTTCCATTGCTACCTGTCTAAATTCCTGGCACAAAGGATGTAGGAGACAAAATGATGCTTCTTGGTGAGTGTTCTAAGTTCAGGGATAATTTATTAGACATGAGTAGCAGTGAGCACTAGTCCAGGCAAAAGTATTACAAGTAAATTAGGAATGCAATAAGTATTTAGGAATGTAATAAGTGTTTAAGGCCAATATGGGGCTTTGGGAACAGTCAGCAGTTGGTGTTTGATAAAACTGGAGAATCTTATGTAAATGAGACGGTGCATATAAGCGCTCCTAGTATGGTGTCTGACAGTCAAGATCAGGATGTATTATTAGGTTAAGAAGCACATGCACACGTTTTTAAGTGGTTATTCTCAGTAACCTGCTACTACCAGTACTTTGGTCCAATGTTTCAACACTTTAAATGCATACTTTAAAATGACCGAGGTGAGGAGGTGAGGAGGTGAGTTATTGTTAAAGTCATGCAAATCTAGGCCTCGTCCTTTCTTTTCTGGAGTTTACCATCCATCAGGATTAATACTTGGGTAAAAGTGAAAAGGAAGCTATAATGATGAAAAATGGACTGCACACGGAAAAATCTGATGAAAAAAATTATAACCTAGAAAAGACAAGTTAGAAATGATTTAATGATAAAAGTATGATGGCTTTTCACATATAGGGATAACTTCCCATTTGTGTGTGTGTGTGTGTGTGTGTGTGTGTGTGCATTTAATTCATAAATTTTAAATGTAGGTCAGTTCAGTAGAACACTTCACTTTGGTGATAATTAATGCTTTTTATGCACCAAAGTTTGATCAACTATCTTTACTGCAGAGACTTAATTTAACTCAGAATTTTGCACACAGACACCATTGACACACATAGTTCAGAACTAAATAGTTATTAAGGCCGCTTTAATTTCAACAGAGATAGTAACAGGAGCTCCCATCTATGCAGCAAGGACCATCTCACAGACACCAGGTAAGGATCTGTCTGTAGATACCACTTTACCTCGCCTTTGTTCTATAAGTGAGAAGCTAGTACCCAAAGGCAAATCATTTTCCCAAGGTCACTGAGCTAGAAATCAAGTTGAGATTAAAAGATAATTCAGTCTCACATATCCTTGTCTTTATAAAGGAAACACATTAAATCATGTGTGGCAATTATATAGGATATGGCCACTCACAGGAAAAATCAACCTCTGTGGTGTGTTTAAACTCTATACATGTAGGATTTTTCTTTTCAATTACAATAATGGAACACCCTTGAGAAAATCATTGTTACTGTAATGGTACAATCCCAATGGTCATCCAATATATCCACTTTCTACCTGCATATGTTGGTGATTATAAAATATATACATGGAAAAGCATATAATACATAGAAACCAAATGCAAATAAGATATTTTTAGACTTTAGAAATTCTTTAAGCATGTTATATTAATCCTAGTAAAAATGGCTTTTCTATATACAATACATAATCTTTAAAAATCTACCCCAAGAAACAAAACTCTTTGGTTCAGCAAAGGACTCTAAATGTGTAAATATAATTTCTTAAGGATGCACTTTCTTATTCTGGGCTTTGCTTCTCTGGCTTAAGTCTTCAGTAGACAGACAGCTGACTTTCTCTAAAGAATGAAAATATGTCTGTGGAGTGGATGGCTTGCTTTCACATAGAATATTATCATATGAAAATACAGTCAGAAGCTTGAATGATACAGGAATCAGGATATCAACTCTCCTCTTGCAGATTAAGAAGATCCAGGGACATCTGCTGTCACTTTGGAGGGAAGGGAGGAAGTGGAACACCTACAAACACCAGGGAAGCCCTCGGGGACAGGTGTCCAGTGCACTGAAAGCACTCTACATCACTTCCAGTTTGGAAGATTGCCAAGAGGAAACAGGAAGAGGCCAGATTCTGGGTGTTCCTTTTTCTTCTAAAATCCCATCATATCCCCAGTAGCCTGGGTTGTAATTATATATATGACTCAATTGTGCCCTACAAGCAAAGCCATGACCTCTACAATGATTACAAATCTCAAAATTTGCCAATGGCCTTTTCATTAAAAATCACATGTGGTCTTTCTGTACATTGGGCTTACTAATAGCAGTGATAATAGGATTGAACAAAATATCTCAGAGTTTGCAAGAGTCAGCAACTTGAGCTATCAGGATTTGTTGTGCTTTGTCTTTGGTGGGAAGAAACTGTCCTTAGTATTTTATTCCTCTGTGTTCTCTACTGTCCTTAGTATTTTGCTCCTCTGAGTTGTCTACCTTGGGAGTAGAAATTCACTTTTTTAACATTAGGTAAAGCCCTTTCCAAAGGCCCATTATTTAGCTACACTTTCCACACTATTTTTATCAAAGCTTTTGATAAATCTCTGCAGTATCAAAACCGCCCAAAGACAAAGGAATGATTTTGCTTTATTTTTTTCTAAGTTATTTAAAATGATATAATTATCTGATTTGATTGACTGGTCTTCTTTAGTAACTGGCACCACTCACTAATATCCAAATGTTTCCTTTTTCCTCTATAACATCAGAAAAATAATTTAGTGTATTTGTAAGTTGAAAGAAACTGACATTCATGGTCTTCTATTGACTACCCAAGATGTCTGGAAACCATAATTTGAGGATGTCACATATATCCCTGGTGTCTGTTGAGCCCTGGAGAGATTCTTCTAAAGTTGCTCACTAGTCTTCCTTCTATCTGGATAACTTAGGTGCTCAAGGACAAAAGCCATACTAATTTTATTAGGATTCTTGGCAGGAGAGTATGATTTGGAGGAAGCAACATATTTAAGAGAGAACTATGCTATGCCAACAAAAATGGATCAGACCACGGAAGTGGAAACACCTTTGACATCTGAGACAAGGGCAGAATGGAGTACAGGAAGGATTCACAGCAGCTAAGGGAGACGTTCTCACTCAGAACCACATCCAGCCACTCTCCTTCCCTGTCTACCGAGGTTCTCTTTTCCGTAATTGTCTTCCAGGAGATCTAACAAGGCTTTGAAGAGAGGAACAGTCAGCACTGCATCACCGATCCTCACAGTCCTCTTCCGGGGCATGACGTCACCGTTTCCTCTCCTGTCAGAAGTCTTTATCCCAGCCTGACATTTCATCTGGAGGTATTCCCTTTTCAGGAGGATACTTGTCAAAGTAGCTGTGATCTATGGGGCCACTGAGCTAATAGAGAAAGGATAGAACAAAGGTGAGGACAGGGGTGACCAGGCATGGCAGGACATCCAGGTGAGGCTTGTTCTACCTGAGTGCTGGCTTCACGCTGGAGACTACTACATATATTACATATTACATGGTACAAGTTACATATTACATGTTACATGTTGTAAGTTACATATTATATGTTACATGTTAAAAGTTACACATTACACATTACATAGAAAAGATGGCCAATTATCTGCATTGTGTCACAGTCTCAGTGTGGTGAGATCATCTCATTAGCTGCAAGTGATTTTATTGTTGATTACATATGTCAGGAGCTATAAAACATGAGGAATTATTGTCTAAAGAAAAGGTGAAATAAATACTATCCACCTTCCTGTATCAAGGTAAAAAATGTTTTCAAAACAAATATCTTTTAAATATTAAAATTTATCAGAGTTCCTCTTACATTTAAGTTTTTTGCCAGTATTGAATTTGAGCAGTTACTATATCCCTGTAAAGTATGCAAAATAGTAAACAAATGGACAGTCCTAAATCTTAGCGGTATTGATATGTCACTAGGAAAATTAAGTGACTGTGGTATTAAACTATTTTGTAACCATGGTTTGAAATTCTTTACTTAAAACAAATTATAGAACACCTAATTCTCCTTTTAATGGAAAATAGTTTTATAGTTGATGATGATTCTTGATCTTTCCTTAAATACTCTATATTTCAGTTTATTTTTCCTATATCTGAAATAATAGTAGCATTTCTCTTAAGTATAGCTATAGTTACATTTTTAGTAGCATGTGTTGTCAGATGGCAAATATATTATAACTGTCTTACTGTAATAAACAATAAATTACATTTCATCTGTGTACCTGAGCACATCTAACTACTCTGGGATGTAGGTGATACTGGCATATAATTCCTGAGAGATACATCACATAGGCAATTCTATTATTTTTATTTGTGTGTATTCCTTAGTGTCTGTGTGCTTGTGCATGCATGTGTGGGTTGTGCTGCACACTGCCCTGTGTGTACTTGTCTGTGGATGCCAGAGGCTGATGTCAGCATCATTACTCAGTTACATTCTACCTTACATTTTGAGACAGTGTCCCTCACTGAAGCTGGCGCTCATCACTGGTGAGTTCCAGGGATCATCCTGTCTCTGTCTCCTCAGCATAGGGTTATAGGCACACACTAGAGCCATGGCTTCTCATACAAGCACACACACTACAGTGCACAGCTTCTTATGCAGGCACACACACTAGTGCACAGCTTCTCATGCAGGCACACACACTAGTGCACAGCTTCTCATGCAGGCACACACACTAGTGCACAGCTTCTCATGCAGGCACACACACTAGTGCACAGCTTCTCATGCAGGCACACACACTAGTGCACGGCTTCTCATGCAGGCACACACACTAGTGCACAACTTCTCATGCATGCACACACACTAGTGCATCTCATGCATGCACACACACTAGTGCATCTCATGCAAGCACACACACTAGTGCATCTCATGCAGGCACACACACTAGTGCACAGCTTCTCATGCATGCACACACATTATAGCCACAGCTTCTCATGCAGGCACACACACTAGTGCACAGCTTCTCATGCAGGCACTGGGTCTTCGTGCTCATGTCTTAAGCACTTTTCCCACTGAGCTTGTGCTCCAGCCCGAGCCACACTATTTAAGTCTCTAGATCCCAACCAGCAGGACAAACTCACCCAATAAGAAGTATTTTTTTTTTATCTAAAATCTTTTATGTATGTTCTCTCTCCTCTCTCCTCTCTCTCTCCCTCCCCCCTTCAAAATTTGCTTTACAAAACTAGTTCCTAGAAACTAATCGAGGGAGTGTTCTAGCAAATACCATACCTCTCTCCGTAAAGGGGACGGAAGGCTCCGTGCTTTCAGCCCCTCCCAATTAAAACCATTTAACCACCTGAAATGAGAAAAATATGGAGAATATTACTCACATAATCCATGAATAGCATGTTAGAGCATGTCGGTCGATCTGCTATGTCGCCCCCCCACCTCCACAGGTGCTGCTGTAAGTAGCTGAAGTTAACAGGGAAGGGCGCCTTGACCCATTTCAGATTCAACCCGTGACTGGGCACTTGCACTGCCTAGCAACCACCCCAGGTCTTTCCCTGTCACACTTAGGTTTAGAACTTATAGTGTAGCACCTCCTCAGACTCTCAGAACTTTATGCCCATCTGTATACGGTTTATTTATTTTATGTGCACAAGTTTTTCCTTTTGCCTGCATGTATGCAGGCTCATGCACACATGCACCCACTTCTGAGCATATCTGGCTCAGAAAGGGGCGTCGAGTTCCCTTGAACCGAAGTCATAGGTGGTTGTGAGCTACCGTGTGGGTGCTGGGCGCTGAATCCAGGTCCGCAGAAAGAGCAACAGGTGCTCCGAACTACAGAGCTATCCAGTCCTGGTGGTTCTCAACCTTCCCAAAGCTGCGACCCTTTCACACAGTCCCTCATGTTGTGGTGACCCTCAACCATAAAATTATTCCATTGCTATCTCTTAACTATAATTATGCTACTGTTATGAATCATGATGTAAATATCTGTATTTTCTGATGGTCTTACGCGAGTGTGAAAGAGTCATCCAACCCCAAGGGGGCTGTGAACCATAGATTGAGAATCACTGCTTTAGACTCTACCCTTGATTCTTAATTCACTGAGAGATACGAAGTGAAACAAAAACACAACAGAATGAAACTCCGAAGGCCATAAAAAAAATTCATTCATGATCTGTCTTCAGCCCATTTGCACTCCATCCCTGCATTCCCTTCTCTCCTGAACCACAAACTGACTTCCTCATCTTCTCCCTAACGCCAGTGTCTCTGCTATGGGCTTGATGACATCATCTCTGGTGATTGCTGTGGATCTTCTGTCCTGCATTGTCACTGCTGTCACTGCTTCATTCTTACAATAATGAAACACATCCTTTGACCCAACTTCCACTTCAATCCAGTCTGCCTCTCTCCACTTCGGAGGAACAAAGTCCCCGGGAGTGTTTTTCCAGTCCATCCAACCATTTTCTCCTGAGCCCTCGGCAGTCAATTCCGGTTTCCTCCACTCCACCTCCTCTAGCGTCTACACAGGTCCACCAGCAAAGTGCACTATAGCGAGTGACATGTGGGAATACTGCGTAGAACTGACAGATGGAATTTCTCTTATTCACATCTATCTCATTAATGTAAACGAGTGAGTATGGCCTTCAGCACATGTGTCATGGCAGACGGTGGGAGGCTCCCTTCTCTTGGAGACTGACTACTCTATCTCTTGGAATCTTACAAAGAGTTTGGAGTAAGGCTACTCTCCATCTATTGATCATTATTTATTAGGGTATTGATGCCAATTTAGCTGGACAGCAAACACTTATGGAAAGACAACTTGCCCCAAGTATGAAAAAAAAATACTGTTTTTATTTTGGTAAGGTGGTAGACAAAATTAGTAAATATCAGAAATGCTTGATTTAAATTTAGACACTAATGAGTGCTAGGAAGATGAAAGGGAACAGAGTGGTAGGTGGTATTGGGATGGGGTGCGCTTGGAAGGGTTGCTTCCAACTGGAGTGGTAGTTAAAGGATGAAGAGAGGAGAGAAGCCACTGTGCAGCCAGGACCTCTCAGATGGAAGGGGCAGGAGTCAGGTGAGATACAAAATGTAAAGAAAATAGGGATGGGGGAAAGATACCCTGGGGTTGGAAAGGTCATTAGAGTCAGAGGTGGCGAGTAAATTCAAGGAAGCAGTGCATTTGTTCATATGAAGCTCACGGTGATTGTGACAGCAAGCTAAAACCAGAGGAAATCCAGCATGGGGGAGGGAGGGAGGGAGAGAGGGAAGCGAGAATCCCATTAGCCGAGGCATATTGGCAAATGGTAGCTGCAGAGGGACAGACAGTCAGTTTTCTTTAATAGGATGAGCCCCTTACATCAAACACACTCCAGGGCAGGTCCTACCAAGAAAGCCGAGAAATGCAAATTGGAATTGATGGGTAAAAAAAAAAAAAAAAAAAAAAAAAAAAAAAAAAAAAAAAAGATGAAGAAAACCCAAAGCTGGAAGGGTAAAGAGTTGAGGGTAAGGAGGGTGGGTCTGAGAGGGGTCCTAAAAGGTGTATATGATCAAAATCCATGTCTGACATTCTCAAAGAATCAATAAAAACACAGTTAAAAACAAAAGTAAATCGTAAAAGCAAAGATGTCAAAAGATGGCAAAGAAACAGTGAAATGCCAGATAATGTCGGGGGACTCTGATGGAGTTTAGGGCACAGTAAGTTTTGGTGTGGTAGGAAGCCATTACAAAACGCCAAGGAACAGTACAATCTGGTTCTTGAAAGGTAACTGCTGTCATCTGGAGAATGGCCACAGGGGCACAGCACTGTGAGTGGTGGCAGCTAGGGGCAGGGGACCTTCAGAAGCCAAGTTTCCCCTTCTTTCATGGTGTTGCCGCACTTCGGAGTTAGTTTGGGTTTAGCCCTTAGCAGGATTTCCCAATCCAAATGTAAGTTTCGCAACAGAATGGTAACCCCTGCCTGCCTTCCACTTCAGACGCCATATTGGTAGAAGCTCTTACAACTGTAGTAAATGCAGGAGTCAGACAACAGTGTTAGCTGGCGTCTGCCCACCCTCTGTCCCTGTGTGAAAGCACATAGGTTTTCTCTGCCACAATCCAATCAGACTTGGCACTGAGCCAGGATCCCCTTCAGACGTTTCTGGGTACATATTTCAGCAGGATCTTATTTGCCACCAAATACAAGAACCACGCTTAGAATAACTTACAACGCTCTTTTTCCAAGAGCCTCCAGAAGTGTTAGTACTAGTGATTACTGCTGGTCTAGCGAGGAAAATGACCTTGCACTTCTTAGAGTACTTAGAGTGCATTTGACTAACAGTGACATTTGCTTAGGGTGAGTGGCCAGTCACTTAATTCCGCTGTTCTGAGACAGGCTGCATCCTATGCAATGCAGGAGACAGGCTGTGTTGTATGCAGCGCAGGTGCAGAACATACTGATACATGAATAACATTCGGCAGAGCTGTGCGGACATGGACAGAACAGAAATGGCTTTCAGGAGATTTATAGACACTGTTCTCAAATGTCATGGTAAGGTGTTTGGTTTATCCTGCTACCAGGAATGCATAATCCAGGTTCACCAGCCTCTCTTTGTCTTTGGCAGAAAAGACTGATGCCTTGTTTCTAGGTTAGCTAAGAAACAAGGGAGCAAAGATGATTTAATGAAGGACACACAAATTGGGCATATTTATAGAGTGGATGCCATGTCTAGGCATATTTTTATTTTAATACAGCGCTAGAGTGAAACGTTTTCTTTTAAAGACTAATTTTGTTTTACAGAGGAGTAGGAAAATCTAACACAAACGTTAAAGAGATTTTGAAAAGATTCACTTTATTATTTTAAAGGGGGAGTGTGGGGAGGGGTGTGTGTGTGTGTGTGTGTGTGTGTGTGTGTGTGTGTGTGTGTGCACCCAATAAGAAGGCCAGCAAAGGGTGTCAGATCCCCTGGAGCAGGATGTAGAGCTGGTTGTGGGCTGCTGACATTGGTGCTGGAACTGAACTCATGGCCTCTGCAAGAGTGGTCTGTGGTCTCAACCATTCCAGCCCCTAAAAGAATGCTGTTAAATTTTAAGAATATACTGTGTGGTAAGAGAGCTATAGATTTGGGAGATTTGTATGAGTTTAAAGAGCTCTTTATCTAGAACAATGTTCCTCAAAGCTAACACTGTGACCCTTTAACACGGTCCCTCATGCTGTGGTGACCCCCGACCATAACGTTATTTTCCTTGCTACTTCATAACTGCACTTTTGCACTGCTATGAGTCATAATGTAAATATCTAACATTCAGGATATCTGATTTGCAACCCTGGTGGGGGTCATGACCCAAGTCTGAGAACTGCTGATCTAGCCTGATACACCTAGACACACACCCCCCACACACACACACACACCCCGAGCTTATCCCGTAGCTTGGAAGCTAAGAAGAAAGCCCCAGGAAATGAGAAAATTAGGATGAAATTCCGTTTTTCAGTTCAGAGAACACCATGCAATCTGTGGTACTTTGCCAACTGTCCCCTGTACTCTGCCCCTGAAGCTGTGTGTGGCAGAAGAAAGCCTCTTACTACAGAGAAATGGACCAATCACCCTCACTGGAAGGAAAAGTCAAATCACACCAAATGACTTACACATCCCACCACAGTCTGCCTCGTGTGTTTGGACAAGCCTCAGGTAAAGGAGAGGAAGAGGATAAGGCTGGAGCGTCTCAGCACTTAGGATCACTTCTGTTTTCCAACCACCCTACAGCAAGGCGTGACAACTCCTTAATTAAAATTGGGGGCGGGGGGAGGGACAATAGAATAAGAATCACTGTAATTGGTGGGATACTTGTCAATATGAATGGTATGCTTATATGTCATTTCATGATGAGAATAGAAGCTGGTAGCAAGTATGGGGTGCAAGGAGAAGATAAATTGGATTTTAAGGCAAATAAAGAGCTTTTATTGACAACAGTGATTCCCAACCTCTATTGAAGGTAACCCAGAGAATGACAAAGAATAAAGTATTACAAGCACTTTAATGCCTATCAAGTTCCAAATATGTCTGTCTTGTGTCTCCCTCTCTGCTGTCCCTCGCCCTCCCTCCTTTTCTTGCTAATTCACCCTGTGGGGAAGCTTGGTTTCACAGTGGCGAACACATGGCTTTATTGCAAGAGAGAGCGTGAATTCATACAGCAGGACTGGCAGCTTAGGATTTACTCAGTTATTTATTTACTCATTTTGCAGCTGCAGTTAAAGCGAACGAATAGCTGCCATATGCCTCCTTCTGTGTCCAGGCTGCTGATGTTCCCCTAATTCCTCAGTGAAAAATACCAGCAGAGTGCAGGGCGCGTCAGTGTTTAACGTGCACAGAACTCCAGATTTTATCCTGATTCCCGGCACATACACACAGAAACGGCAGTCCTCAGTCGGAGAGGAATAAAACCTTAGAGACGTTTTCATTTTTGAAAGTGAACATATCAGCGTATTCAAAGGCTTACAATAATAAAATTCTTACATTTATATGTGGACCATCACAGTAGAGCCACAAGTGATGTTTTCTGTCTGTAGATTATAAGCAAGACGAAAACATCCTGAAAATTCTAGGACTTGCCAAAGATTGATTTAAAAACCATAAATCTTAAAGGTTCAAAGTGCCACATTTGAATATTTAATCAAATTAGAGGCAATATCGAGGAAGTTATCAGGGGTCTAAAAGCCATTAATGGGGAATGCTGGATCAACATGAGATGACTTCAAATTGCGGGTCTGTGCAAATCACTAGACTTCAACAGAAAAGTAAATTGAGGTTTCAGAGCTTAAAGAATCATTCAAGGGAAACTATATTTTAAACAAATATGCAGTGTTAGTTAAAACTGAAATAGAACAGGGGTGACTTACAATAAATCACACACTGACAAAAACTGATGTAATTTGAAGATATATTAAATAAAAAAGATTTAACAATCTAAAACTACTAAGCGTCGTAAGTAATACCGTAGTCAACGGCTCTCCTGGTCTTGGGTGCTGTGGTTCACAGCCACGGCCTGACATCTTAAGAGAGCCCTTTATCACTCACTGCAGAGAAGGTTTTAAGGAGTTGGGATATGGTTTCTATGGGGGAGCTGTTTAGACATTAGCAGGCTTTAAGGACTTTGGCGGGGGACTCCTGCCTCATAGTGCACAGACTGTAAAGCCAAGAACTAGAGCTGCAGGACTTCAATTACTTTTAAATGACCTGAGTCATTTCTCTGCCCCTGGAGATGTGACCTCCTGAACTGCCCAGAAAACCATTAACACTATCTCAGACAGGATCCAGGAGCCTCAAACCGTGTAAGATTGCTAGCTAGCAGGAGCCTTGGCAACTCATTGCCCTTTCTGTAAGATCGAACCCAAGCGAGCTTGTCAGTCTGGACAGGAAAACACCCCTCGGGGAAGCTGTTTGCTCATGGGATGTATATTCATAGTGTATACACACACAGGCAGAAGCAAGGGTCCTGCTGGCCACTCTCTGCTCTCACAGTGACGTGAGGTGGTCTGCCCTGCAAGGGTCGCTTTGGCCCTTGGTGTCCCACTTCACTTAGTAATAATGGTCCCCTATCTTTTATACTATACTTTGTCTCTTGTGAATTTTTTCAATAAAGTTGTGAGGATTGAGGACCTAGGTAAGGCCTAGATCCTGCCATAGTTCCTACTAAATGCATTGCTTTCACAGTAAAGTAAAAACTCATTCGTCAGTGATGTTTAATAATGGGTTAAGTTGTATCGTTCTCTTCTACATCACTACAAGAATTATATCCTGCTCTACTTATAAATTCAAAGCCAAAAAATGTTATTTGATTCCCCTACAGAAGGCAGGTTAATAATAATAATAAAAATAACAGCGGATGATAAACTGCTTCTGTGACTGAAAGATGTGGATTTTATAGCTTTTAAAATAACTTTGCTCATTCTTGACATGAATTTCCAGTATTAAGGAAAGCATATTAAGACCTATTTGGGCAACCATAACTAGCAAACTACAAAAAAAATCCTGCACCCTGAAACACCCAAAAGTTGAAAGCCTGCAACTGAGCATGGTGGTCTCCTGAGAGAACCTGTCATGGTCATCTCATATATTGGTGGCAAATATGTCAGCTTGATACAAGATAATATCAGTTGGGAAGAGGGAACCTCAACTGAAAAGATGCTCTCCACCAGATTAGCCTCTGGGCAAGCCAGTGGGCAGCACTGTCCCATGGCCTCTGCACCAGCACCTGCCTCCAGGTGGCTGCCTTATGTCCCGTTCCCTGGATGACGAACTACAAGCTGTAAGATGAAATAAGTCCTTTCCTCCTTAGGTTGCTTTGGACCATGGTATTTATCACAGCAAAAGAAAGCCTATATAAGACACCTGGTTATTCTACATATTCCTATGTTTATCTCAGCAACAAAGACAATCAGTACCTGTGTTTCTTAATGTCGTTGATGCCATTCTTCAGATTCCCCAGTCTTTCTGTTGGGTTTTGCCTAAAATAATTTATGGGAGAAGTTTATAATGATAATACATGAGTGGTCTTAGATAAAAGAGTAGGGTTTGCATTTAAATTCATTCACTCAATAACTTTCATCAGATCCTACTACAGGCCAGCCACTTGACCGTAGGGAGAAAACAGTCATGGCCCTTTCACAGAGGAGCCACAGCTGAGTATCTGGATACGGCTACCAGTTCTTTACATGAGCTGTGGATAGACTTTGAATAAATACTAGCTTGTAAACTTAGTTGCAAACGCTGCTAAGAAAACTGGGAAATGTGTTAGAGTTTCATTTACATCTAAGCTGCAATCTTAGAAGAGTGTAGGTATTCCTATTTGCAATTCCCAAACTAGGTTTGCTGTTCTAGATTTGCTAACTTTAAATCCTTTAAAAACGTCTCCAAAGGTAGGGCAGGGGAGCAGCAGCGCATTGGAGTGTAGGCAAAATAAAACAAAGCTCTGGAAGCCTCCAATATTTCCTTGAAAGTGATGTTTTCAATAGTAAGCCGAAATAATTTAAAAGAAGACTGGAAAAGTACAATTTCTTAAAGATGATTAAGAGGCTGGACAGATAGCTCAGTGAGTAAGAACACTGACTCTTCTTCCAGAGGACTCAAGTTCAAGTCCCAGCACCCACATAACAGCTCACAACTGTCTCTAACTCCAGCCCCAGGAGACACAATGCTCTCTTTTGACTTCTATGGGCATGCACATGGTACATACACATACATACAAGTAAAATATCCATATACATAAAATAAAAATAAATAAAATCTTTTCTTGAAAGCTGTTTTAAAAAGCAAAAAGAAAAGAAGAATGCTAGGGAGTTGGAGACATGGCTCAGTACAGTGGTTAGGGGAGTTTGCTGCTCTTCCAAAGGCCCTGTCCTGGGTCCCCAGCACCCACATGACATCTCACAACAATCTATAACTCCAATTCCAGATATGATGACATCTCCTAGCCCCCGAAGGCACCAGGCATGCATCTGTGCACAAACACACATGCAAACCTTTTTAAAAAATATTTTTTAAACTTAAAAACTGTCTTCAGTTATAACAGCAACATACGATGCTCAAGTAGTGCATGTGCAAACCTAATTGTGAAGCGTCTACACACGCATTGCACAGGGAGCGGGAGCCATCACACTTCCTCCGCTGAGAGGCGTTGCCCATGGTCATTCTCACCTGCAAAGCCTCCGGATCAAATCCTCAGGTCGCCTTGTTATCTTTCTGGGAAAATCCATTTTCTCAATTCCTTTGAGAATCAAATTGTAGGTCATCATTTGGTCTATCCCAGAAAAGGGAGGGCTGGAGAAGACACAAAATAAGACACTCTTCAGCGAGAGTCTGGGAGGCTTCTGGAACAGACTCCTCTTTTCTTACTCCTCTTTCCACTCTGTTCTGTCATCCAATCCCCACCTCCTTCCTTAGTTACTTTACAACAAATTGGGGTATATTGTGGAAAGCCTTCAGCCAATTTCCCATCACTTGAGTGACACACACAGGTCATGTCAAGCAGTGATAATCCCTAAAATGGAGAAGACAGAAAGGGAGGAAGGCGGATGTGATTTCCGTGTGTGTGTGTGTGTGTGTGTGTGTGTGTGTGTGTGTGTGTGTGTGTGTGTGTATAAGAAGGCGAGTAGGAAAAGCCTCCTTTCTAAGATGACAAAGGAGGAGTCTGAGTGCACAGAGGGAACAGTTGAGACGGAGTTGTCTTGTTTGCGCTTACTGAGTTCCGAGACGGGAAGTGTGAAGGAATGTGTTGGGCGTGGGCAGTAGCAGGCAACGTAGATGGTGGAGTGAGTAAGCCTGGAGGGACGTGAGAGATTGCGGCAGCATCCTACGTATCCTGTGGGCTACAGTAAGGATCTGGGCATGGATCTGGGTCAGTGGCAGAACTTATAGCAACTCTAGCCATCTGTTTTTAATACAATAAATACGGGGAAGTCCAGTGTGAGGTGAACCTGGCAGGCTGGCTATAGGAAGCTGTGCTGAAGGTACTGAAATAGACATGCCTCTACCTAGTCCGTGGACTGTACTAATTGTGTCCCTTTCTCAGATTTTTATGTTGAAACCATAATCTTTTTTTTTTTTTAGTTTTTCCGAGACAGGGTTTCTCTGTGTAGCCCTGGCTGTCCTGGAACTCACTCTGTAGACCAGGCTGGCCTCGAACTCAGAAATCCGCCTGCCTCTGCCTCCCAAGTGCTGGGATTAAAGGCGTGCGCCACCACTGCCCAGCTGAAACCATAATCTTTAAGTGATAGAATTTTATAAAGTTAGTTAGCTTGAGAGTGTGGCCATCAATGAATAGGATTGGTGACCTTCTAAGACAGGATGCTGGCTGGCCATCTTTTTCCTAGTGAGGATCCCACAAGAAGTCTATAACTAAAAGGGAGTCCTCACTAGAGCTCAACTCTTTGCTGAGGCTTCCAGCCTCCCAAATGGCAAGAAATAAATGAGCTTACAAAGAAAGTCACCAGCTTATAGAATTTTGTTATATAGCCTGGGCGAAGACTAATGGCAAAGCTAATGGGATTTGCCAACATAGTGAACGAGGTGGGGAGGAGAGAAAAGGAATTCAAGAATGCTGCTTGGCCACGGTGCCCACAGAATGCAACTATTTCCTCTAAGACAGTCAAACTAGGGAAGAGGCAAGAGCTGTAATGTGGGTCTGGGCTATCCCCCAGAGGCCAGGTCCCCAAGTTGTGTCATAATGGAGAACTAACAGGAACTTTGGGGAATGAGGCCGGAAGAAAGGACACTGAAAAGATGACCTTGACTGGCATACTGGGATGCTCAGCTCTTCCTCTTTGTGTTCTGGCCACTACATAGTGACAGACCTCCTTTGCCACATGCTCCTGTCATACTGTACCATGTTCCCAAGTCTACACGGTCAGTGAGCCATAGACTAAAACGAGGAACCAGAATAAATCTTTTTCTTACTCATAAGTGACCTCGGGTATTTCGTCCCAGCCGACTGACTCAGTGGTGGTGCAGCTCATTACAGAGGAAAGGATCACAGCTGTGTTCCAGAGCCACATGGAACTGACAGGCAGGTCATTGGGTTTATGAGCCTAGCATTGAGGAGAAACACTAAGGAAGTATGATGTGGGCCATCTCACAAGGTTTATGGCTGTAGGACTTGAGGATATGACCCAATGTGTGTTAGACAGAAAAAAGGCCCAGGTCTGACTGGTCCAACATGAAACTATCAAGAAAATGAGAAAACTCAGAAATGAATACAGAGAAGGACCTTGTCACTGCAGGGTGAGAAGGAAGAAGCAGATCCAGTAAAGCACCAAAGAGAATACTTCAAAGAATATCCTGCTGGGTAAAATGTGGTTGAGATGTAGCCACCAAAGTGGGATAACATTTTAATTCGTTATCACATTGATTTCTAAAACATTTTTTGGTCTGATCTAGTACACCACTTCAATTTTGAAAATTAAAAATGGTCTAACCACTCTGTTGTCTAGCAACTCTGTCTGTGCTATTTGGAAACCAACTATACTCACCATTGGCACAACAAAATAAAATAATAAAGCCTCAAAGCAAAGGTAATGCTTCAAGTTTCCAGTAATATATGCTTCCCCTGTGAAGAAAATGAAGCCGGAGGCAGAGCTATTGGTTTGGCATCTTCAGTTCACACAGATACACGGATGCGTGAGCTTATTTATAGCTGAGTAATTGTTTTCATGGCGTTCTTTCCCTGACATCCTGAAACACTGGATCAGGAAATTAAAAATGGACTTTTCTTCTGCCCTGAAAATGTCTGGCAAAATATTTTCGTAACTTCTTTATGATGGCTCAAGGTCCCCTTAGCAATTCCAAGCTTCTGTGATTTCTCTCCCTCTGTTATTTCCCCAATTTATTGTGCTATTCTGCATGACACATTTCCCAGGTGACAAAGACCAACATGTACTTTCTAGAAGCTCCAAGAACCACCATGCCAGTACCTCTCGCCTAGAAATCTCTAAGATGAGGTAAAACAAATATTGGGAGCAGCACCGGGCTCTCCACACCTTAGACGATTCGTTGTTCTCAGTTACTACCTGGAAAAGTCCATTCTCCCATCTAAATCTTAAATAATGAATATCTGAACGTGGTTATAGATAATGATTAGTGATTCAGATCAAATAGAGATTTTTCACACCTCTTTCCCCAGTGTGTGTGGAGAAAGATGCAAATCATGGGTGTTTTAACCTTTTTAATTTATATTGAGGCTTGTAGCACTTAAGACATTTAAGAAGAACACAATTCAGTGATAGATTGTGTCTTTAGAACGTGGAAAGTCCTATTTAGGTCCTTACTGTTGCAAAAAGAGGAAAGATCCAGAAGATTCTATGCAATTGCTTCTTCATGTCTATGTTGATGTTTACCTCCCCGAATGGATCCATCTCAGCACTGATTACACAATTCTTAGTGCAAATTAATGTTGAGCCCAGCTGGCTATAAAGGGTCATAAAGCATGCATGTGTCATGGAACGTGCGTCACAGACAGAGCCAGGAGACCTAGAGTCAAGTTACTGATCTCAGGCAGATAGCTTTGTGATCTAGTTGTCTAACTTGTAAAATTTAAATCATAAAATAATCAAAAACATTTGAATCATAAAATAATAATGAAAATTCCTATCTTATCTTCCTCACGTGTGTTTGAAATCTAAGCCAGGTTGTACTTATATGTGCTTTGTAAGCGGTGAAATATTTTGGGAATGTGGACTATCTTCTATTGCATGTGCACGTGTGTGTGTGTATGTATGTGCATTTATGGATGAACAAGCACACTGTACTGTGTTAAATATTTAGGACTGCAGATTCATTAATCCCATCTTTTTATCTCTTTGGGAATGACAAGTCACTCTTAACTGCTGAAACTCATGCTGTGTCTTGGTTCTGTTCATTAGCACCTTGTAAAGGAGTTGTCAGGGGATTTAAAATTTAAATTTAGCATTGTAGCTTTCTCTTAGCATTTGTGGTTAATGACATCTGGGGAAGATGGCAGACTCTAGCTAAATTTAGTTTGGTTGATCAATAAGTTTTACTGAACTAGGAAAACAGCTTTCATCATTTGTTTAAAAAGAAAGAAATTCTAACAAATCCAAAGTTTTCATTGTTTCTATTTCTGGATCATAAAACTTTCGCACACTGAACGTCTTTCTGTAACAATGAAACCTGCCACTTTAGGTAAACTCTAAGACTTCTATACTCCTTTGCGTTAGTCTTCGGAATCCTTCATGTTTAGATTTTAAGCTTCCTATTCAAGCCCTGTGTTTGAAGCAGTATGAAGACAAAAAAAGCAGCATTCTTAAAAATATTTTTAGGTAGGTTTTAAATTTTGTATTTTTATCATTAGTGAATTATTCTGCTCTGAAGATGAAACTGAGAGAGACTGGACTGAGCTGCAGGTTCACACTTACTTGCCCGTTAGGAGCTCATAAACTAGAATTCCCAGGGACCAGAAATCCACACTGAAGTCATGTCCTTTGTTAAGAATAACCTCGGGGGCCACATACTCTGGAGTCCCACAGAATGTCCACGTTTTCTGTCCAGAGCCGATCTTCTTGGCAAATCCAAAGTCAACCTAAGACAGGACATCAAAGAAAACTGAAGATGTTATAAAACTTACGCTGCTTTTAAGTTTCTGCTAACTTGTATGACCTTTCATACAAGCCCAAACTTTCCTTCAAAACACAGCACACACATGCGTGCATGCACACTCATACACACATATGCACACCCTTGTGCACACGTACCACACATACAGACACATATACCACACATACAAGCACACACATAAACATGCATGCACAGACACACACCCATGGATGCACACACATACACCATCTCAGATATTCCTTTGTAGATCAAGTTGTTGAGAAAGGTCCAACATATGTACCACATTGCACTTAAAGACAATTCAAATTCATCCTTGGGCTCCCGGCAAACAGGACTAAAGCATATTTTAATTTGTTGGCTTCTCTGATGGATTGAAGGGAGGAGAATAATAGAAACAGGTATCTGTAAAACTCCTCCAGGGATTAAAATAATCGCAAAGTTGAGAGTTAGGGAGTCTATTGCTGAGAAAAGAGCTAAACCTCTGCCTGTCCTAAAGATGCATTGTTCACAGCATGCACCAATTATCTACTTCTGCATCCCAAAATTTCTGCATCCCAAAGCAAAGCCAGCACCATCTTTGCCTAGTTTGATTTGATCGCTGAACCCTCGTGATCCCACTAGTGAGGAGGGAAGTAGATTATTAAATTACATATTCTGAAAGAGTAGTCAGCACCCACTCTAGCTTAGATTTTGCTCCCTGCTTATCCTATGGAGCTGACAATGAGACCCTCAGAGTACTGGGCCAACTTAAGCATACGTGGTCCATACAACATCCTGTGAGACACAGTGGGGAGAAAGTATAAACTCATAGTGAGAAGAAAAAGCTAGCATCCCAGAATGTTAGGGAGATAGGGTTGGGAGAATGTGGGTGCCACAGGGAGGTGACACTTCAGGCTGTCCTTGACTGCGGATGAGGACCTCTCCCACAGTCTGGTCTCAGGAGTCCCCATCTCTGCCCTTTAGAATGTGTCTCTCTCACTTTTCCACGCTTTACCCAGTGAACTCTGTAGAACAGACGAGAGAGGAGGCCAGGGCTTCAGCAGCCTCTCACTGAATTAGGTAGTGTGTACGACTGAAATCCAGTCCTGCAGAACAATAGCTGGCTTCTTCACACAGGGAAGTGAGCATTTAGCCAATTGTCTCTAATGTGCACTAAGTTCACTTTAAATTTCTTTCCCTTCCACAGGTAACAGGCATAGAAATTGTTTCTGGGCTCACCATACCCATTTCAATAGCTTTTTTGCACATGGGTAATTTCAATAACATATCAATAATCTATGCTTAAAAATGGAGAAAGTTAATAACAGAATAAGCCCCCACTTTGACAAGCAAGAGCCACAAACCAAAACATCTACCGCATTTGCTTGTTCAAATAGTCATGTTTTAAGCATTCGTTTTCCGTTAAAGAAGTCTCTTAGAAACTCTCCCTTTTTCTGAGACTCTTTCATACTTACCACATAAGTAGCAAAGATTTCGTTAGTGAAAAAAAAAAGAATGCAAATAGCATGATTCAAAATGGGTTTCTTCTGTTTGCCTTTATCTACGCAGCATGACTCACAAAGATTAAATCTGAGAGATGACTGGGAATATTATAAAATTAAACTCTGTAACCCAGCAGAGAGGAGAACAGCTACATATTCCTCAGAGAAAGAAACAATAATGAAAGTCCTAACTAATTTTATAAAGGCTGAAATTTAAGAGTTGAGAAAGCGGTGATTATAGCTGCAATTGTATATATGCATATACAGAAATGTATTTGGTTGGGTTATAACAGCTTCTAGACTGTTTTTTAATTGCATTTAATTTCCCTTTTAAGAATTACTAAAAGTTCATTGGCTATTTAGGAGAGCTATTCTAATTTTTAAAATAATATATTTTAATTTGAATTGCCAGTATGGTATTGCAATATTTGCATATTGGCTCAACAGACTGGTAATAATTATATTAACACTCCAAGATTTATAAAATTGTACCCCTTTCTTCATCTACTCGGTTCATACCAACTTCGATCTAATGCATTTGGCCAGAATACATTGGCATTCAGAGCCCCCCAAAGTTGTGTCACTAATGTAAAAGATTCCAGATTTTCTACGTCAAGTTCTGTGCATTTTCTATAAGAAGCAAGCTCCCCTACACCTACCCCACCTCAGTACCATGGCTGCACCAAATAGACTTTGCCCTCTCCTCTGGCTGCCGAAAGGAAGTTCCACTTTCTTTTATTCAGAGACACTCAGTGAACACCATTCTATATGAGGTACCAGGACACACACAAAGCTTTAGTTCTTAAGTTTGTATCAAAAAGAAAAGAAAAATGATGATCATGGGAATATATCATAATGATGATATGTTGTCACGTGATAAGACGCTCTGTGGAGAAGCAAACGGAAGATTTAGGTGCTGAGAGCAAGATGAATTCACTATAAATAGGAGGGCCAGGAAAACACACTTCAGTGAGGTACACTTGGGCAGATCTGAGCAGATATCTGAATGCAATAGGAAGAGGAATCCCGTAAATATCTGAGAAAGAGGGTCCTGGCAGGAGGAAGAGACAGCACAACGCCTGAGAAGCAAATGCTGGTGGTCAGTTCAAATCCTGCCAAGGGCAGTGGGACTCTACTCTGGTCCATAGGGGCATGGGAGGCAGAGAGGGCATGCAGGTCTGCATGGGTTTGAAAAGCATAAGGAAGAAAGGGTATATGACTTACGTCCTCTAGAGATCATGCAAAGAAGAAAGTTGAGACCCTCTCTTTTCATTTTCAAATTCTGCAAGCAAAAACCTAGTCTTTTGGGGATCTCTAGAAAAGCTATGCCCAGTTTTTTAACTGTCTGAATTAAATTTTCCACTACTAAAGATGAATGGTAGTGGGCTGAGAAGTTTAAACATATTTATAATGGCTGAAGTGAACTAGAAGGATTTGAGATACTTCCAAACCTGAAGCTGGGGCTGTATCATTCAGAAGAAAAAAAAAAAAAAAAAAGAAAAATCACCATGTGACTTCTTAGAACTGGTATCCATTAACAATGACATTTCTTCCCCCATAAGTTTCTCTTTGGGTCAGTAACATTCCTCAGATATTGGTTCAGTCACATAAAAAATGGGCACAAAGTGACTAGTCTAATTAAGACAGATGACTCATGGAGACATAACATTCCACAAAAGTATTTATGTGGCATGTTTGGGGCACTGTCTTTACCTCAGGCTAGACGAGGTAAAATGGAATCTCTGTCTTCCTGCCAACTCCCGCAATTGATTTAACATCCTTCTCTAATGGACAGCGATGGTGCTTTCCCCTAAGAGACTGGGGGAGAGGCTGAGGTAGGAGTAGAGGAGCCTTTTATGAAACATCGCCTTCTCCATGGGGCAGAGAGAGTCACAGAAACAGAGTGCTGACTTTCCCAGAAAGGGAAGAACTTGATTCACAAGGGAAAACTTAGGAAAATCCCTTGAGACTCATCTCCCAGCACCATCTCCTTGAAGGTTTCCCTGAATCATGAGTCTATTTCTCTCTCCTTCCACATTCTTTACTGCCGATTATACCTCCTAATCACACGCCTTTGGGGAGCAGGTTCTAACTGGATCACTAAACCCAGCTCACGGAGAAGAGTCCTCATACATCGTTTTGTAGTCAACTGTATTTGGAATGTGGCAGGTGTTCAACTTGTGGTTATTGTAGAAAAAAAAGAGATTACCCGTTAAAGTCAATCTAAATAAGATATATCGTGGTAAGAAAAGACACCACACACACTTGCATGATGTACGACTCCATCCAGCGCTCAAAGATCAGTCTCTCGGGACAGGTAAATTGAGGCAGAAGATGTTTGAAAGGAGAAGCAGCTGCATGTGCTCAGCGTATTGATGGAACAAGCTCAGTCCCCACTAGCAAACAAGCTAGTCATGCTGTGTTAGTAGAAAATGGTTGGAGCTAATCATTATTTTCATATTTTACATGAGGAAATTCTTGATACATAAAAATGTGATGCAAATGCAAGAGAATCAGAGGCCCCTGTGCCACACCAGTGCAGTAACTGGAAGAGAACGGAGATAGAAGTCTGGCCCGTTGTGTTCTTGTCCATTGCCGAGAGACCACCCACACACAGGCACACATCTATCAAGTGGCCCCACTCATTTCTAACTTTACAACATACCTGATATCACCAATACGATATTGCTTCTAGGTTTTAATCTTCAGATCAACATTATCATATCTATTTGGGGCAACATGAATTTTTTTTCATTCATTCAAGCCCATAGTGGTTCCTTTGTACAATGAAGTCTACTTATATTGTAACACCATTTAAATAACAAGCTGTTACTCTCTGTGAGGATGGAACTTCTACCATTCCAACTTGAACTTCCTCTGCTGAAGTATTTGAGCTATAATCAGCTCGCATAACCAAGGACACAACTCCTTCCTACCTTGGTTTCCCTGTGTGGCCTCATCAATACCTTGGCTATTCTGGGTGCTTGGGTACCCGGACATCAGTTTCTAGCATCAACTTGTTAACATGAAAAGCTCTGGTGGTGATTTCATTAGAAGGATGTCAGACTGTAGATCAGCTGACAGAGCACCCCAAGGATGAGAAGCCTTCCTGGTTTTAAACATGATGCATCTGTCTGAGTCGGGATAAGTAAGGCTGGATACTACAAAAATAGATTCAGGAAGACATTAAGATTTCAACTGTACATTAATTAATTCTTACTTGAATGATGGATTTCCCCGGGAGGTAAGTGGGTCTTAAAGCATGGATTCAGGCCACTGACTTCAAATCTTATGGCTCTGCCAGCTCTAGTTGTCTCTTTGTTGACAAGCCAGGAAGAGTACAGAGACCCACTTCACAAGACGTTTGTAAGCCAGATCTTCTAGTGGTGTGCATGGCATTGCTATGATTTCACAAGCTACAATGATGTCACTTGGTCACAATGACCCAGAAAGAGGGCTGAGAAGTTGTGTAGCTCTGCCCAGAAGAGGGCATGAACCACCCCATCTATTAATTTAGCTCTTTTAAATGTCTTTCTTTAAAACTTTGTAAGTTTCTCAGTAAAGCTGTGAAACACTTTATTTCACTTGGTCCTAGATACACGTTTTCAATTTTGTAAATGGTATTTGTATCCCTATTGACTCTCTTTCTGATTATTTTAAAATACACTGCGTACCAAGATATCCTGCAACCATACAGTAAATCCTCCATTTAGTTGTTTTGTTGTAACTTTTTAAAAAAGTTTAGTTATTTATTTAAATGAGTATTCTGTAGCTGTCATCAGACACACAAGAAGAGGGCATCAGATCCTATTTCAGACAGGTGTGAGCCACCATGTGGTTGCTGGGAATTGAACTCAGGACCTCTGGAAGAGCAGTCAGTGCTCTTAACCTCTGAGCCATCTCTCCAGCCCTTGTTGTGACTTTTCAGTGTGTCTTTTAAATATATTTACATCTTACTGCATTGGGTAGAACATTCAGTAAAATAATGAATAGAAGTGTACACAGCAATGATTTTAAAACCTTTTCATTTAAATTTTTTTTCACACGGTATACTTCGATTATACCCTTTCCAGCTCCAGTTCTTCCCAGATCTTCCCTACTTCTCTAGCCACTGGACTTCACATTCTCCCTGTCCCTGTCCCTGTCCCTCCCTTTCTCCCTCTCAATTAAACAAACAAATAAACAAATTACAAAGGAAAAGGAAAAGAAACAAAACAAAACACACAGTACACACAAAGAAGCATGGGGTCTGTTTCATACAGGCCTCCTGGGCGTGGAGCCCTGGATTGTGGTTGATATACACTGTGACACTCTGGCGTTCCCTTTCTCAGCAGGCATCAATTGCAAATGGCTTCTGGATTGGGGGTGGGGTGGGGCTTTGTGTCCACTTCCCCTTCTCAGTACTGGGATTTTGATTGGTTCGAACCTGTGCAGGTCTTGTGTGTGCTGTTACATTCTTTGTGAGTTCACAACTTATACCACTGATCGTTTACGACAATACTTTTAATGCTTTAACCATAATGCATATGTTTACTCTAGGTTTTGTTAGGCACCTTTTACTGGATTAACAAAATAGATTATTTTTTTCTAGTTTTCTAAGAGACTTTTGACATATATGAATGGAGAAATCTATTAAGGTAGTGTGTGTTTGCTGATGCTTTTAAATTCGTCATTAAATTGTTTCTATCCTAATTTGTTGAGTGTGACTTTTGAAATGTATCTTTTTCTTTGTTTTAAGCCTTTATTTTCTTCAGATCAGTGAGTGACACTGAGAGGGATGATACAGAGTTTCCTCATAAACTTCCTGTCCCCTGCATGCTCAGCCCCCCTCATTGTCAACACCCCACACCACAGCAGGACAGGTTTTGCAGATGAGCCACCACCGGTGTTGACAAGTCATCATTCCCAAATGTCCCCTCTTTACACTAGGGTTCACAACTGATGTATATTTTGTGGGCTTGGGAAACTGTGTAATTGCACGTGTCTATCATTATATAGAATATTGAGTAATTTTGCTCTCCTAAACTATCCATTCTCATGCCTCTCCCATATCCTACATCTTAGCAGCTACTAATCTTTCCACTGTCTCCAGTAACTTTTCCTTTTACAAAATGTCTTACAGTTGAAATAACGCAGCATGAAGCATTTCTAGCATGGCTTTATTTTGCTTAGTAATAGCATTTAAAGTTACAGCAAGTCCTTTCACGAGTAAAGAACTCATTTGATTTTAGAGTTGAATAGTTTTCCATAAAAAAAGAAAAACTAGGTTAAACTGGCTTTACCATAGTTTATTCACAGCTCAGCACTATGATAAAGGCATAGAATGATATCTTAGCTGCTCCCAAGATTCAGCAATTATGATAAAGCTATAAACATTTATGCCCAGGTCTTTAGGTGATCATGTTTCTATCTCTCTTCAGTAAGTACAGAGAGTATAATTGTGTGATTGGTCCATGAATATTTAGCTTGTGAAGAAACTAACACTGTCTGTCAAGGAAGCTCTACTGTTCACACCCTCCAGTACTGAATGAGAATTCCTGACCACTCACCTTCTCCAGTGCTTGGGGTCCTCCATGTTCTACACTTTAGCCACTGTACCATGCACGTGGTGGTGGGTGCTGTTTTAGTGTCTAACTCCCCAATGACCCATGATTTTATATTTCTCCCATGTCTCTTTCCTATGTGTAATTTTCTGTGGTAAGCTGTCCATAGATGTGATTAGTCAATCTTTAATCAAGTTGTTTATTATTTTGTTTTAAGTATCCTTAATTCTTTTTTACAATGATCCCTTATCAGATATATCTCTTTAAAATGCTTTTTCTCTGGACTTTGGCCTGGCTTAAACAGGTCAGTTCCTTTTAATTTCAGTGAAGTCTAGCTTACCAATTATTTCTCTCATAGATCATAGCCTTTCATATGTATTTAAGAAGTCTTCCCATTCTCAGGGCCATCCAGATGGGACCCTATGGTATTTTCTAGGAGTCCTGTGAGTTGTTATGTAATGTTTATGTCTGTGACTTATTTTTACCCAGTTTTTATGCAGGGTGTGGGTTCGATGTGTGAGTTCCTTGGGGTGGGTCTTAGATGGACCATAACTGCAGCACCATTTTTTAGACAACTGTCTTTGTTTAAGGATCACCTTTTCTCTTTTATCAAATATCAACTTATTTATGTTTTATTTCTCCCTAATATTTGGAAGATAATGTCTTTTCAAGAATTTGCTCATTTCATCTAAGCTTTTGACCCCCTGGGGCTGCTGACAGAGTTCCTTTATCACTATCTCTGTATCCACAAAGCATGTAATAATAATATCTTCTCCTTCATTTGTGATACTAATTTGTGAGCCCCCCTTTTTTTCTTACTATTTAATCTTTTTTTGGGGGGGTGTCAAGACAGGGTTTCTCTGTGTAGCCCTGGCTGTCCTGGAACTCACTCTGTAGACCATGCTTGCCTTGAACTCAGAAATCCTCCTGCCTCTGCCTCCCAAGGGCTGGGATTAAAGGCGTGCGCCACCACTGCCCAGCTTTTATTATTTAATCTTGAGATTTATTGATTTTTATTGATCACTTCAAAGCATCAGTTTTTGAAATGATTAGTTTTTCCTCTAGGAATTTTCTGTTGTCAATTGTAAGAACACAGATTATTTTCAATTATTTTCCAATCATTTAGAATGTGATATTTGGCCACAGGGCTCCACAGCTAATCAGCGCCGGGACAAAGATCCCTCTCAGGAGATCGCAAGACCCAGGAGAGGGCCAAAGACACGCCCCACAGCTCACCAGGTCCTGCCCCGAACTCGAGAGACACAGGGACCAAGATCAGACCTGGTGCCACAATTCTCCAAACCCAAACACCTCTCAGAGAGAGCTGGTCTTCAAGGAGTACTGACACAGAGACCTGCAGGAGGGGCAAGCCACAACCAGACAGAGTAAGATCAGCTAACAACAGAGTCAACAAGATGGCAAAAGGCAAGGGCAAGAACATAAAGAACAGAAACCAGGAGTACTCTGCACCATCAGAACCCAGCTCTCCTAC
>CM052712.1:79428186-79468621 GCA_028551405.1 Uromys caudimaculatus
GGAGGAGGAATTCCCTCACAGAGGCGGGGAGGGGGAGGGGATAGGGGGTTTCCAAAGAGGAGACCCAGAAAAGGGGAAACATTGGAAATATAAATAAAGTATCAAAAATAAATAAATAAATAAATAAATAAATAAATAAATCGTATAAATCAGTTTTGAAAAACAGACATCTTTATATAATTTAGCTATATACACTATTACTTTCTACAAATCATGAACATAGTCTATATTACCATTTAATTATTTTAATTAATATTTTATGATTTTCAGTGAAGAACTGTATTATATCTTTATGAACATATTTTATTATTTTTCATAATGGTGATACTATTTTAATATAATATTTTATAATTTTGATGCTATAAGTGTCATTTTGTTTCATTTAGAACTTATCATTACTATGTAAAAAAGAGAATTTTATTTGTTTATTGATTTTGGGCCAACGATGCTTCATTTACATACTCTAAGTTTCTCTTTGGTGGATGCTTTTAGACTTCTCTAAAGAATAAATAAATTAAGTATATAATAATAAAATAATAATAAATTAAAATTCATGCTATATTCAAATAAAAAGAAGTGATTTATTTCATTTTCTGACTTGCAGCCTTTTGTTGCCCTTTTTTGGCTTTATTTCATTTGATGAAACCTATTACCATGTTAACAGTGCAAAATCAGATAATCTCTTTTTGTTCTCAATCTAATGAAAAAATGTTCAGTATTGCTCATTGGGTGTGATGTTAAATCAGGTTTAATCTTACTTCTTTATATACTGAGGCATATTCTCCATAAACACCTATGCAGCCATTTTAAAGTGTGGGTCTCACCTAGCAGGATGTTCTTTATCAAGGCTTAGATATTAATATCCTCTGATTGCTCTTCAGAGCCTTCACATTTTATACATACATTAGTCACACAAGGGCAGTCCAAGGCAAACTACTCCACCACACATAAGAACCCCCATTGTGTGTTAATTAATTATTATAGTCTTGTTTTTCCCAGCAGATATCTAATTTGTTGGATCTTTCTCCCCACTTCTTAGATCACTTTTGAGAGCCTCAAGGAGCTTCAGCTTCTACTTCTGCTCTTCGTTCTCTCAGCAGCTAATGCCCATGGTACTTAGTATTTTTTTTTCTCATACATTTATTGTTAATATATTTATCAAGGGCTTGACCTTCCTAGAACTTCACCTCCAGGAGTTCTTTGTGTCCTGAATTGACAGAAGATTCTTTTTAAAAGAATCCGCAGTGGTACTTAGGACCGTGGGAAAGGTTCCAGCTTGGATCCATCTTCATTTAAATACGTGCTTGGATTTTTTTTCATCAAGAGCAGCTTGTGGCCAAGAATTCTTAGAGGAGACTTTTTCATTACACTCCCATGAGCTAATGATGAGGTGAGAACATCTGTCTGCTTGTACTGTCTTTATAACTCTGATATTTGTTTAACTTGGTTGGCTCCTGCCTCTGTAGAGAGTTCTCCAGTTCATTTTCCCACAGTGCCCAGATCTAAGGTATGGTCTCCTATTCCTCAATGACACAGCCACTAAATCAAAATTCTAGGTCATTTAGGCTTGCCGGAACATGCAGCTTCGATGGCAGCGCTGAGGACTGATCCTAACATTTTGCCCAGATGAGGCAACTGCTGTAATCTTGAGCCCTCCTGTGCAGTGCAATAACCATGCACTACTGTTCTATCTTCTTTCCCAGCCCCATAGAAATCCTATGTTGTCTAAGGAACCCCTCCGTTCATGCCCAACACTCTTCTTCATATCTTTCGTGGTATTTTCAAACATTTTGTAGTGAAAGAAATTCAGGATATGTACTTGAAACTATAATTGGTAATTGAAAAATTAACACTGACATTTTAGATACCTCAAATCACTAAATAGCTGTTTATTTTGCTCCTTGATAAATAAATGAGAAGGCTAGATAATAATGGCAAACAGGAAGTCCCTGCCATCTACTTCTGTAAATACTAAATATGCTTTTCGGGATTTTGGGAAAACAACTATGAAAAGTAAGAGATACACTTAATAAACAGTCTTCAGCCCTCATGATAATTTCTCTTTCTTCTAGAATATTCCAGAGAGTTTCCCTAAAGACCTGGGGGAGGCACAGTCAATGGATGAATTGTGAAGTCTCATGTTCGGACCTCGCCAGTTCTGAAAGCTGTCTTTCATGGGCAAAATAAAGCTTGAATGGATCAAAATGTTTCTTGGGAGTGTGCCAGGTCTCACATGAAAGGCCTCTTATTTTACCTCATAGGAAAAGATCTCTTAGAAATTAAACATAACAAACTTAATCACTTGGGCTAAATTTCACAGTTATACCAATTAAACCTATCTCATACATTATTGACCAGATTCACTGTTCGAAGTTTTAACATAGCATCTGCATCTGATAACTGATCAGTAAATAATGCTATCTCCATACATCGAGACCCTGAGGTAGCAATATCTTTGTAAGTGTTAAGTTCAGATATGGCTAGATGTTTGAGGAGCTATCAAAATGGATGCTAGAGAGCCGCTTTGATTTCCCATCCTGTAGGTTTTCTTCCTGAGGTCCAAAGTGGCTTGATTTTCCCTCAGTTTGACCACCAACTTCTATTAGCATCTCACTGAAAGAAGTTTATACCTTTTATGATCTTGTGTGGTCTGCAAGGGATTCCTATTAGGGATAAATGGACCACAGAGATGGATAGCAAGAAAAAGCTGACCCTCCTACAGCCTGGCCTCACAGCTTTGAATGCTCACTTCCTACATGAACAAGTAGAAAGATTTCAAAACAGCTACCAGTGGTCACATGTTTCCTTCTCTCCCTACTTAGAAAGTGGATACCTTGAGACAGAAGTCACACTAACTTCTTTATTCCTTACAAGGCAGCTCCTATATGTAGCACCAAACGAAACACAGTTAAAATGATTGAACAATACTAACAAACTCGAAAGGCATTCCATGATGTGAGTCTTCAGAAAGAGTTGTAGATATAGTTGAAACAGTGGGCCAAAAAAGAATGTATACATAGTTAATGGAGAAACTGCTCAAAGGTTAAGAGCATTGGCTGCTCTTTCAGAAGACAGGAGTCTGTTCCTAACACCCACATGACAGTTCACAACTGTCACAATTGCAGTTCCAGGGCCTTTGACCCCCTCTTCTGACTCTTCAGGCACAAGGCATGAATGCATGGCACATACAAATATGTAAACCATCCACAGGTAAAAATATATTTAAATAGAATATACATGTAGCAAGGTATTAAGCATAAAGTATTCTAGGGCCACTTGTCCCCCAGAGTAAAAGTAGCAGCTGCCCCAAAACAAAAAAGAGATGGCAACTATAGCACAACTTCGTTGCAGGAATATCTCACAGGTTTCTATGAGTAAGAGAATGTGCCTTACCAACTTAAGGTAGCCATCTGCATCCAGAATTAAATTCTCTGGCTTCAGGTCTCTGTAGATAATGCCTAATCTGTGCAGATAATCAAATGCTTCTGTTACACAAGCAACACAGAATTTGGAGGTGGGTTCATCGAAGCTGCCTCTGCAATGACATGGGTTCTCTTCTTAATAAACGGAATAAGTTCTTGGTGCTATACTAGGTATCTAGATTGTATTATCATTTACACGTGGTCATGTGCACATACGCTCTTAACCCGACATTTATTTACTTATGTCCCTAGCTCAGTGGGTCTCCGCCATGAAAGCACTGATCAGCCTTTAAGCAAGTTATGATTTACTGGACCACACCCCAGGAAAATGAATCACAACGTGATATTAAGACAGAACATTCCTGGCGTGTAAGAACTCCACATGCAATTGTGTCATGCAGCCAGTAGAGAACTACTGTGCCAAAGAAGAACATCTAAGGGCTTGCCTGACAACGACCCCCTGGCCTATAGCAGCACGCCCTCACATTCCTCTTCTGGTGCCCTTGTCTTCTTGCTTTCTGCGGCTCAAAAGTCCACTGCTTTCCTGCCTCGTCTTTTCCCCATCTCTCCGCCCTTCCAAGTCAGGCTTTGTCATCTTTAGGGCATCCTTTGAGTTACCATTTCCTTACAAATACACAACTAATCTGTCACTATTTGGATTTCATATTAGTGGGATTCTTTAATATCACCCCCTTTCTTCAGATAAACCCTAAACTTAATTTTTCTAAAGTTTATACTTTTATAGCCTTTTACATACAAAATTCTGTATCGTCTAGGAATCTTTCAAACTTTTACTGTTATGCCTTCCACACAGAAGCTGCTTCGTACCATCTGTATTATGACTGCCAAAATCATCCCATTAATAAAATCAAACCTTTGTAGACATCCCGTTCTGCTGTGTTTGGTGAGGACCTAATCGGTCCCCATCACAACCCTTGTTAGCATCTGAATCTGAGTCTGTCTCTTCCTATCTATGTGACCTCAGATAGCTCATACATGCTGTATGCCTGAAACCCTTTAGTCCACACACTAGGATGGCAGATTATCTAACAAGACCCACGTGTTACTTATGTAACGTTAGCTAATAAAGCACACCAATTACTGCCCTGTTATATGTAGTGACAGCATTGCCCTATAATCGTGTCGAGTCCCATCTTTATAGCCCAGTCCAGATGTGAGTTGGTAAGAATTATTGCTTACAGATCTTTCCTTACCTGTCCCTTAATATACTCCACAGCTCCCCACCTAAGCAGGCCTCCAGAAGCATGTATACATATTTATTGTCCTTGAAAGTACGATACAATCTGTGGAGACAGGTGAAAACAAATGGTTAGAAATGCAGCTCCAACATCTTTGAAGCTGGTTAAGCCCCCATCAGCAACATGTGAAACAATGACTTCATTTCCACATAGACATCTGTGCTGGTTTTAGCACACTTGGCCCAGAGAGTGGCACTATTAAGAGGTGTAGCCTTGAAGTGTGCCACTGTGGGCATGAGCTTTAAGACTCTCCTCTTAGTCCCTGTAATCCTGTCTTCTTCCAGTGACCTTTAGATGAAGATGTAGAACTATCAGTTCCTCCTGCACCGTGCCTGCCTAGATGCTGCCATGCTCCTGCCTTGATGATAATGGACTGAACCTCTGAACCTGAAAGCCAGCCCCAATTATATGTTGTCCTTTATAAGAGCTGCCTTGGTCATAGTGTCTGTTCACAGCAGTAAAACCCTAAGTAAGACAACATCCAACAGCAGCACAGGGCTCCTCACCGAAGCCTCTCTGATTATTCCCTGGATCTCTGTCTTTATCCTGTATGTATACAGCCCTGCCTCTGCCCACAGACTGAACTCCCTCATCTCCATTTCTTGAAAGGCTGAGCACTAGACCACCTTCGTCATAAAGTGGCTCATTATGCCACCTTCAAATAGGACCTCTCCTTCTTCCCCAAAGCCACAGGCCCATGTGAATATCACTTAATACGCACTCTCTATAACAGTTCATTATACGCATGTCGTAGACCCCTAATTGGTTAGTTAGTATTGGAACTAGACTGGGAGACAAGCTTTTAAGTCGTAAGGCTAGTGGGGAATGACTTGGCAAGGACCCCTGGAAGTGGAGAGCAGTCTGAGTGAGGAGTATGTATGATCCAGGTTCAACAAAGGCCCACCTCTAAGAAGCTCTGCTGCCTTGGCTAAGTCCCCTAGAAATTAGATGGTGGGTAAAGTGGTTCTGAGCATTAAAAACGATGCATAAGAAGTGTGCTTAACAGGCCCCCATACTCCAAGCTGGGGGTAGGAGAGCCTCAGGCCTACAGTGGTGAGACTGGACAGTATGTCACATTCAAAGTCAGGTGCAATATTTTCAGGTGCTCAGAGTTCAAGAAGAATCTGTCTTAGGAGATGGAGAGATGGCTTGGCCCTTGCTGCTCTCAAAAAAGATGTAGGTTCCGTTCCCAATACCCATGTGGCAACTCATGGTTGTCTATAATGACAGTTCCATCACCCTCTTTTTGGCCTGGGTGGACATTAGCCATGCTTATAGTACAGATACATATGTGCAGGCAGACATTCATACACATAAAATAAAAGGAAGGAAGGAAGAACAGAAGGCGAGGAGAAAGAGTGGGACTGGAGTGGTGGGTGGGGAGAAGGACAGGGGACGGCACGGACCCTTTTCTTGGTTGTACCACGACCAAGGGAAGCAGCCATGAGAGCTCCCAAGTAACACACAACACAGGAACTGCAGTTAACTCAGCTCTTTAGAAACTGGGTATGGTGTCACACACTCGTATTCATGATATTCATGAGCAAGAAGATTTCTGTGAGTTCAGAGCCATCCTGGGCCACACAGTTAGTACCAGACTAGTCAGAGTGTAAAAGCGTTTCAGAGTGTGGACTCCAGAGCTAGAGACCAGGCTAGATGCCCCGTGGCATACCCATTTGGTCTTTCCTATAGGCCGCACAGCACCGGAAGTCACCGAAACTACACTTAGGGGTCGTTAAGGAGTAAACGAAAGTTTAAACTGGCTTAGAGCAATGGGCCATGACTATGCAAGTAAAGAGGGTGATGCCCTAGATAGTATCTCCTCCAAGCTGCTAACAAACACAGAGCAAAAAGAATAACTGTCAGGAGATGGCCACTTTGGAGTTTTGAGCTTCTAGGACCAGGTATGTCCCCCTTTGGTAACTGCGTGTACTCAAATGCCTTCTCTGCAGAGTTTAACACCCACCCACCCTGGGCAGCTGCTTGTTTCCTCTTTCCCAAATTCCACACTAGCTCCAACTATTTTATAATATACCCTAGACACACACACACACACACACACACACACACACACACACACACACACATTTTAGCAAGGTTTCCTTAGGCTAGGGGCAATTGGAGACTCCTACCCAAGGTCCCACAGGATAAATCGGAGTGACACCTCCTGGAATGCCTGCTGCCCACTTACTTCACAATGAAGGGAGAGCACAGCTCCTCCAGGATCCTCTTTTCCGAGTAGACGTGTTCTTGCTGTTTGGTATCCACAATGTGCTTCTTCCTTATACACTTCATGGCAAAAGCAACATTCTCGTTTTTAACTTTAACCTATGTGAGAAATGGAAGCATTCGCATGCTTAATGTATCACGACAATTTGCAGTATGTACTGTAACATATTAATTGATGAAAGTTAAGTTGTTTTACATTTAAGGACTATATTAGCTTTTAGCCATGTTATTTCTCAAGATTTGATTTCTATATAACTTTATGCACTTCCAATCACTTTCAAAATACTTCATATAACTTGGTTCTAAATTCTTTCTACTGAAATAAGAAAACAGATTCTCATTAACTTTCATTGACAGAAATCTTCAGTTTTCGTTGTGCAACGTGATTGTTTGATAAGAATTGCCAAGGCTTCTTATTTCTTAATATCATTTCTAATTTTCAAAGAAACTCGTATCAAATTAATTCTATTAAGTCCTATTCAGTGGGCAGCCTACTAATCGCATGAGGTTTTTTAAATTTAGATTAATTAAAAGTAGAAATTCATTTCCTTGATTGTATTGGGCACATTTCCAAAATTCAACAGATACAACAGATAAGAGAAGCATGTATCCATCAGGGTGGAGTTTGGTACTGGAAAGTAAGAGAAAGTCTTCTCTGTATGCAAAACTCAGAACTTGTTCTTAAAGGGAAATCAAAATTGAAAACAACTATTTTTTTCTGATAGGTATAAAAATCCATAAGCAGACAACACTGAATAGTAAATGGAAATTGACTACATCTTATATTCTCATCATAGTTATCATTTGTAATGTCTATAGATTTTTAAATGATTGGAGGAATTACTTCTTCAGTAGTTATTATCTAGGAGAGCAGATCTCAGCACTGTTAACTCAATCTTTTAGCTGTGCTCTTGGGTAGGAAATATCAGTGCACAAAATATCTACATAGAGTGTAAGACTCACTACAAATATTCTTCACCCCGTTAGGAGAGGGTTTTTCCCTTTCTCCATCAGAGATGAGTCTGGAGTTGGTGTGAATTGTTCTATAGGGGTCTGTAGCAGCACACCACAGCTGCTTATGCCCAGCCATCATGCAGACAGAGGCCTTGATGTAGCTCCAGGAGGTCACTGTACAGTGAACTGTTCAAAATCGCCGGGGCATAGAAGGGCGTGGTGATGGCCAGGGGCCAGCCATCTGCACCCCAAAAGAGCACACTTGTCTATTCCAGGGTTTTCTCAGAACACTTGGTCTAACCTAGGACCTCTGCTCCTTCTCGGGAACTGAATATTAAGCACAGTGAGGTGGTGCTAACTGACACCAGACTCTGGCTCCCAGTTGCCTGTTGAGTGCTGTGGAAGGCTGCTCTTCAAACCTCCTCTTGCTTTCCTCTTCTTTCCTGTTTCTCTGATGGAAATTATTACATAACCCCAAAGCAGGGTAATGGAAGGCAAGCACCAACATAGAAGCAGGCTTCTTAAGGAATAGGACTAGAATAGTCAGGGTTCCACCTAGGGTGTTTCTGGTGGCCACTGCAGAGAGATACTGTGCTTTGACTGTACACGTCTATGCACATGTGAGTGGTTGTATGAAACACATTATTTTACATTTCATAATCTTTCAGAATGCCTACTTGGTACACTGTCCAATAATTACTATCAAGAAGGATTCATCATGGGACGTGGTGTAAGAGATCACTTAATTACTATTTTCAAGCACAAGTAGACGGAAACGTTTACTTCCTCAGATTCAGAACACTTTAAGATAGCAGTGATAACTCATATATTCCTCCAACCTAAGCTGGGATATAAAACAGAACAAAACAAAAAGTCAAAATGCTTCTCTCAGATGCTTGAAACGTAAACCCCTTACAAGCTCCACTCTTCCGAACCCACCAACGCCCAGTGTTGCGATAATCTCAAGGTTCTGGAATGGGGAGGTTGAGGAGAATCTGGCCACCTTCTCTTTCAGCTGAATCATCTCCAAAGAAAGGGCTTTGGACAACTTCCAGCTAGACATGGAACGCCTGAAGGGAGAAGGGAGAAGTCACAAACACACCCTCAGCCGTGCTGGTACCCTACTCTCACACAGCCTATCGGTGCCACAAAGACTGTCTCAACCTTTGACAGGGATGCCTTTCTTCATACCTGGATCACTCGGTTGGACAAAAGTCAGTCAATGAGAGTGAAGTGGGGGGATTTTGTAGCATTTGAAAGACATCTCCAAAAAGCTGGAGAGGAGTCAGTGGAAGAGAACAAAACCAGTCATGTTTGTCATTCCCAGAAGGCCACACTGAGAATTTCTGCTGTTTGTCACCAAAGATTTTCATGTCTTAGGCAGAATGACTGCTTCATAAGACATGAAGGCACACTTCCTATTTTACATCTAAGTGCCGCTGTTCATAAATACCTGTTTCATCTTTGATGAAAACTAACTGTTCTGAGTTCTGTATGGGTAAGCTGTTACTCTAAAAGACTATAGGCACAGAGACTGAAGGTGCATGTCTTGGAGAAAAATAAAAGTACTGACTGAACACTTTAACTCAAATTTTAGTCTTTCTAGAAATTTTGAGTGTACCTCATGAGAAGTCTGTCTCAAGAACATAAGATCCCGTTTTCCCTCGTAATGCCTTAAGGTCTGGGGTTAGCAGAGTGGGGGATAATCCACCTTCAATGTATGGGGCCCTAGGTTCAATTCTCAGCACAAAAATATTACAATAAAAATTTAAATGTTTTATCAGGTAATAAAACATTGAACAAAAGTTCCTTATTTAAAAACAAAAAAAAAACAAAACAAAACAAAAAAAACCCACTATTACTGATTTGAAGTAGTCAACCCTTCCTACTCACAAATATATCCTTGGAAACTTTCAAAAAAATTCATCTATAATCCTGTTCTTCACCTGTAACCATGTCTTTTTGGAGTAAGTTAACATTCTAAAGTATTCCCTTTATCAGAAAATTTCTCTCAAATTCCTACTCAACACTCAAAAGTGTTTACTTAGAGGCTTAACAACTCCCCATTCTAGAGTTGAAATGGTGTCTCCAGAATCCTCTAGCCAGGGCACATGGAGGATCACTCCGCGGGGAATTGCACCCCGTCCCAGTTGCCTCTGGCGGGGAAACCCCGTCTCACTTACTTTGCGTGTCTTTTTTCATCGTCGCGGTTCAGGTTGGCCACATACCCCTCAAGGTATTTTTGGAGTTCATCAAATGTCCCGACAGTTTGGTTGAATGTTCTAAATAAAATGAGACAAAGTGGTCTGTTGGGAAGGAATCAAGATGATTTAACACTCTCCGTTCGCATTTATCTGTGTGTTTCTGTGTGTGTGGAGGGGATGGTATGCATGTCTGTGGTGGCCTAGCCTTGTGTATGATTACTCAAGAGCTGTCTACCCTTAGGATAGGGTCTCACTCTGGCTCAGAGCCAGCCAATTAGACTCAGCTGGCTGGCCAGCATGTCCCAGAGACATGACTCCCTCCACGTTCCTCATGGTGGGGTTACAGGCACATGTCTGAATGTCTAAAATTTGTATGTGAGTTCTGAGGATAGAAGTCAAATCCTTGTAGTTGCACAAGAAGCACTTTGTTGGCTGAACTATCCCCCAAGCCCTACAGTTTTCCTAAATGCACACACACACACACACACACACACACACACACACACACAGCCCTAAGCCATCCCCCTAGCCTGGGAGTTTTACTCAATGTACATACAGTCACAAAGCTGTCTAAATGTTTGTTTCAACTTTTAAATGGCTTTCAATAAGTTATGGTATATTAAAGTTTCTATGCCTATGACTAGTCATTGGAAGTTCTGTAGCTGCTCCTTTCTGTTAAGGACACACAGGGAATTTCAGTAAGGTAGCATTTTCCTGTACCCCTGTTTGCCATTCCCCAGGTTTTGGCAGCTACGAGGCCATAACTTCAAACAAGATGTCCTCACTCAGATGTTAGACCCCAATTGGTAATTTATTGACCATTTGAGATTTTCCTCCACAGTCCATGGTGGAGATGTCACCAGGAAGCATGGGCTTTTTAAAAATACAGTTATTATTACCTTACAGTTAATTCACACATTTTCTCACAATTTCAAAATAAAAAGAACAACTCAAACTATATTCTTCTGGCTCTATAATCAAGAGTTTGTGTAAAATTGGGAAATAGGGAATGAGAAATTAGGATCTATAGATTCTCTGTCACTCTGTTTCAGTGCAAGTATGGCACCCTTTGGCAAGCACTGGTGAGCACTTCTTATATGCCAAGGACTATGGCAGACACTGGCTCTGTAGTCACCATGTACAAAGGACATCCTTCTGTGATCATGAGGCTAACGGGAGGTTGGTAAGGCAGGTGTTATATAAACTAAACTGTGAGTACCACTCAAACTGATTAAAGTCTACAGAGTGTCCTGAATGGTTCTATTGCTGGGGTCTAATCTATTCCTTTAGTCATAACTAAAGGAATCAATAATCATCTATTATTTATCACCTAAACTGGAATAGTGTTCACAGGGCAATGAGACACCACTCAGAGATACATAATCCTAATGACCACAGAAATCTAGGTTGTAGATCAACCTCCGTGTACCTTATGGTTCCCCTGTCTCACCCCTAATGTACATAACGTTACATCTTTCATTGTGTCAGGTGTACTTCTCAACCCTCATTAATATGCATATAAATTAAACTTGTAAAGTTTACATAAAATTATTACATTTTTTCCATAGACTCCGAGGGACTCTCTCTGACATGTGATTACAGATGAAGTTCATTCATCTCTTTTCTCACAGGTCGTAGCTCCTGGAGTAATTACAGCCCAGCTAATGTTATTCAGCACACACACATACTTTTAAGGAACTCATAAAAAGCAAATTTGTTGGTGGGACGATATTGAACTAATATATTTTCTATCTGACAGCTGTCGTCCAAGAATTGTTTGCATCTAAGTACATTCTGCACTTTCTCAGCCCTGTGCCTTTGCAAGTTTACTTCCCCTGGAGTGGCAGCTACATTTTCTCTTTGCTTAGAAAAAGTCCTGTTTTGAGGCCCATTTGCACACTTAAAAATAAAATAAAGCCCTTCCCACCCCACACTTCATGAGTGCTTCTCTTTCTGCCAGGATGCTACGGGAGCCTTGGGGCATGGTGGCAGGATGCTGAAATGACTCAGAAAACCTGGGCAGTAGTCCCTGTCCAATCAGAGGGCACGGAAGGAGAAGACCTATAACCTAATTGGGTTCACTTGACTTATCTGCAGGAAAAATTCAGAATAGCTTGGAGAAGTGTTAAAATTACGGTTAACTTTTTATGTATGTTGGCACTAAATTGTAGCTGGCTTTTAGAGACAATAGAGAAATCTATAGACAAACTAATTGTGTGTTTTAAATTTCCTTGAGTGGACTATCAGGATGGCATGGGTCTGTGGAAGGGCTGTAGATTAGCCATGCATTGACAACTGATGAACTTCTATTATGAAGTTGACAAGGTCATATTCTATTTTTCAATATTTGAAAATTTCTCTGGTAAGTGTTCTGATATCCTTCCTAGTGCTTCACATCTATGACTCCACTGACAATACCTTGCCATTTTACTGATTTTGTTAATATTTCACAGGAGTATGTCTTACTTCTTTGACAACACTATGGCTTTACATAGACGATGATTCAGTTTTTGTTTATGTGAGTTGTATTCTTTGGATTGGCTACATATCCAGTGAATATTTAACTGATTAATGAAGGGTCCAAGGAACCAGGTTAAAATGGGCTTTGAAGTAGAAAAGGATATTAAATGAGGCTTATTTTTAAAGAGTAACCTAAGAATTATATCAATATTGGTGCATATTATTAAAAATTACTACATATGGCCTTGCCTCTCTGGAATGATAACTATTTTTACTTCACAAGAAGATTCTGGGCTGGGGAGATGGCTCAGTGGTTAGCTGTTCTTGTAAAGGACCCATAATTGGTTCCCAGAACCCACATCAGGTGGATCACAACATCCCGTAGCCCCAGCTCCAAGGATCTGAATCTCTTCTTGTCTCCTTGGATACTTGCTCTCATATGGCATGCCCACAGACACACAAATAAATCCATAAAAGCACTAACAAACTGAGTTCCCTGAAAGACACAGAATTTAAATCAGCCCATTGCTGATAATTATGTATCAACTTTGCACACAAAATATTTAGCCTGCCAGCATCTGCCACTGCAGAGACAGACTCTGATCAGAAGGCCTGGTTCCTGCTCATGAATTTTCATGGCATGTACTTGCAGCTGAGCATTGGCCAGCATTTCTAAGTAGTGATGAATCTGAAAACAGAGAGGGCCTCGGAGTAACAGACGCCAAGTCTTCGAAAGTAACAGGTGCCTGCCTTCTCCGACACTGGGGCACTCACTCTCGATCTATCACGAGGCATGCGACATCATTTTCTTCGGCAATTATATTGGCTGATCTGACGTCATCACTGCAAATGAAAAAGGGAAGTCAGCTTTCACCACAATTAGAAATTAAAAGTCTGTTTTGGTTAGGGGACCTACAACTTTATGTGAATTCACATCTAGTAGCTAAACCATCCAAAGACTGCAGTGGATAGATATATAAAAAAAAACAAAAACAAAACAAAAAAACACGGGATTTTATATCCAACCCTTCTAAGAAATGGATTTGAAATGTGTCCCAATAAAGGTTATGCACACAAAGAATTCAGGGAAGGTAACTGAACTGGGAGAATCACCAGCTGTGACACAGACCTCATTTGTGTTTGTCACAGTCAAAATAGAATAGCTGTCCCCCACCAAGGGAGCATCGCAAATGAACAAGGAGGCAGCACAGAGACCAACAGATCAGAGAAATGTACCGGGAAATGGCCAAGTGCGTACCCTACAACAGAGCAGTTAAAATGGAATCCAGGCCTGCGAGCACAGAGCTACAGCAACAGATTAACTGAATGCCGAGCACTTTTATGTCATAGGATAGAAAATGGATATTTTTTCCCTCAGTAAAATCTCTGAAATTATTATCTCTTGAAGATGAACCATGGCATAATTAGTACCACAACCTTTCTGGTACATAATGAAATACAGACTCTTACCATGGGTCTCTTAGACATAATGAGTCATTATATATGAGCTGAAGGCGATGTAATTGTCTAAGTACTACTAATGGGCCACGAATCAGGTAAAGTATTTCCTCAGTGGCCCTGACTAACATATTAGTTTTCTCCTTCTATTAGTTATAAATCAGAGCCTAATGAAAGGCACAGACATAGTATCCAGTGCTCAGAGACTCATTTAGAGTAACCCAGGGGTACCAACAAAATGTGGGCATCACAGGGACAGCTCTGGACAATTCCATTAAAAATACCAACCATGTGTTCCTTTATATGTCCTTAGTAAGAGGACAGAGAAAACTCAAGCAGCATCTCTTGTGTGGCCAAGGAGTGTCTTTCTTTCTAGATGATATCCAAAGGCCATCTTATGTAGATTACAGTTTGTCTTCAGTTTATAGGGTTCCCGCTAGAAGGTTTCAGTGAAAACAACTGAGCCTCAGGGAATTTTAGGCAGAGGTAGGATAGCTTTGGATCAGTTTGCACTAGCAATTAAAAGCAGACCCAGAGACAGAGGTATGAATAGTGGTAGAAGCAGAAGTGGAGTAGAGAGAACCAAGTATGTGTGAACTCACACAGACACAGGCACAGCCATGACCTTGGGTTGTGAGTTCAGAGCAAGGGAATGCATAATGCATTTGCCTTAACATGTGTACTCCATGATTGTCACAAAAATCATTCTCAGCACACAGTACAACAGGGTCCCACATGTGCCTTTAAAGTAACTGTATGTTAAGTGCCATGGATTTATTTTTATGAATAAAAGTCTGAAAGAACTCCTGAGACCATTTAATGTCATTTTGAAGACATAAAATGGAAGTAAGACTGAGAGCTGCCATCAGCAGCTCTAAAAAATGGGGCCATAAAAATGGGCAAAAAAAGAAAAAATATTTGTATCAACATTCCTTCCCATTCATTTTAGCTTTGTGCTTTCAGATGCACTGGGGAGCAGACTGTCTACTTAAACATAAATCCTTGTGTCTCCTATAGGAAAAGAACTATAATTGGCTAGCTGCAATAGACAGCGCAAATTACCTCAGGTCCAGCAAAGCCAGAGAGCACACTAGCTCTCAAGAGAAACTTAATATCTGTACTCCATTTATAGACTCTTTCAAATCTGCAAGGTTTATTTGTTTTGCTTGAACGTGGGAAGATAATTATGATAGTGCAAAAAAACCAGGTAATTTCATTATTATCAAAGTAAGTTCATTACCAGCTAGAAATTAAGAAAGAAAAACTCAGCCTGTCTTTAAATTCTACTTGGAAATTGCTTACATAATAGCTGAAGCCCAGTTTATTATGTTTTACCATTTGAGCTTTCTTTGAAAAATAAGAGATGTAAGAATTTTAGATAATCAGATGCGTCTCTGGGTGACTGTGCAGCATTTTCCCTCTGCTGTAATTATGCGGCCTGCCAAGCAGAGCAGCAGCAGCACAGGAGTTTCTTGTGTGAAAGGGAAGAAAACAGAGCAGAGAGAACCTGTTTTTCAATAACTCTTTTCTTCAAACACAAACTTGTAATAAAACCATTTGGTGGTAATATAAAATTTAAGCGATTCCTAAATAACTCTGAATTATTCACTTAAAAACATGCTACTCCAAAATTTCGTGTCTTTCTCTGAACCCTGTCTTGTTATTTCATGGAGCTACTTTTATTTAGAAAAAATATATATTTCTTTAGATGTGGGGGTTTGTTTGTTTGACGAAGTACAAAGTTTTCCTTGATCCACTTATCGGCTTTTAAAAACATATTTCCATAACGTAGGTCAGTTGTAAAGAAGCTTATATTTCAAAAGATAGATGGGTCACATAGAAATTTCAAATGCACTATTTTGAGCTGATGCTAAGACTTGCAAATTGAGCTCATAAGAAAGTTCCTAAAAATTATTATTGGCATGATGTTTCAGATGTTTCAGCATCTGAAAAGTTGCGACTTTTTAAAAAATTTTATTCAGTTTTTTAGTGTGTGTGTTTGTGTGTGTGTGTGTGTGTGTGTGTGTGTGTGTGTGTGTGTGTGCGCGCGCACGCGCGCGCGCGCGCGTTTTTTGTGTATGTATGCCATGGCACACATGTGAAAGTCAGAGGACAGTCTAGGGGAGTCCATTCTCTCCCTCCACCATTCGGGTCCTGGGGACTGGGGTCCTTAGATTTGGCTGCAAGTCCCTCCACCCACTAGCCCTACTTATCAGCTCTCTTCACATTTTAGTAAAAAAGAAAATTGTTGAGCAGGATACTTTTTGCAAACCTTGCTCTAACGTCCTTAGGTTAATAATTTCCTCACTTTACGTTCTTTTGCTAAGAGTTAATCTAATACCATCTTGATCTTACTGATGTAAGAATCCATGGACTCACCTGATCAGAGCCTTTTCTCCAAAGTACTCTCCTTTCTGCAGTGTTTTGATCAGCTGTGGCTGATCATGGCCTTCTGTGCTCTGTGTGACTTTCACCTAGACAAAGAGAAACATTCAAAGCAGAGATCAAAGTAACCGAGAATGCACAGCCATCACACACACTCAGAGAACCATCTGACGGAGGGAAAAGAAGAGGCCGCATTAGTGGTACAGAAGTCAGGATAACACACTAAGCTCTGCTGACTCAGGCAGGTATGAGACAACCCTCTGTAGCAGAAGAATCTCTTCCCAAATCAACCACTCATATCAACTCCCAAAGTCAGTTTTTATTTGCATTTTTATTTATTTTGGTTTTTTTGAGGCAGGGTTTCTTTGTGTCGCCCTAGCTCTCCTGGAACTCACTATGTAGACCAGGCTGGCCTCGAACCTGGACATTTGCCTGCCTCTGCCTCCCACGTACTAGGATTAAAGGTGTGAGCCACTATGCCTGACTCCAAAGGATGATTTTAAGAATGTAATCCAGCGATCCTTCCTGAGAGATCCTCAAAGCAAATAATCTTAGTCTTATAGGGGTTTTGTTGCTTCAAAATTTCCAACAGACTTGATGACATAATCAAGAATCAGTCTGAAGTTGGTCCACAAGGGAGGCTGAATCACATGGACCTCCAAAACAATGCAAAATGATGCCACAGAAGGGCTCACAACTCAGTGTCCATCTCAAAGGGAACCACAGGCTAGAAGGGCACAACATAGAAACTCAAATTTACGGTGTTCTCTATTTGAGCTAGAATTAGTCCTCTTTAATATGTTATTGGGCATTGTTTCAGGTTGGCTAGCATTCATGACTGATATTTATGTGTGTCACCAGGAATTAATATTTTGAAATACAATTCCTTTATTAGCCAGAATTCTCTCGAAGAATTAGACTCTGCTTGTTGAGTTCATTCTTCTGAATTGCCTATCATATCTGTTATATTAAAACATCTTTCTAGCCCCATTCATGGCTATTGGGCTGACTGATAACCAGAGGCTCACTCCTAAAAAGGGGACTCTAGAAATAAACCAGCCACTGTAGACATTACACACAGTGAGGCTTCCACAGAAGTAACCTGTGTGCGTTACTGACAAGGGACTATATCATCTGTGGTCAATCAGGAGTATTCTGTATGCTCATTTCTGATCCCAGGACTCTGAGAGAAAGCCAGATACTCTAACAGAGATGTCTCATTGCCCTTTCAGTCAGGGGCTTTCTCCACAGCCACACAGAGCACCACTACACTGTCAACATGCTGAACCCAGCAGAGGATTTTTGAATTAAGTTTTATTTAAAATTTACCTTTCCTTTTGCCAAAATGAAAAAGGTGCTTCCTTCTTCTCCTTCTCTGATGATATAATCTCCTTTGTCATAGTATTCCTGTTGGGATGAAAACAAAAAAAAAAAAAAAAAAAAAAAAACCAAACATCAGATCAAGTGAAGGCCTATGACTGAAGACATACAGGAAACAGAGTCCTTTGTGTCTTTAAGTGAGTGTGGACTGCCTGTGAGCTTACCCTACCTGTCATTAATGCTGTGGTAAAATTAAAGAGCATTGCTTTATTGATCAGCTAGAAGATTTGTGCTTGTTTTTATCTTTTTTCAGAGAACCTTCACTTGCAATATTCACTTTCAGTCATGGAGGTTGGAGATGCGGTGAGAAGAGAGAGCAAGGCAACAGCCATGCATACAGTGTGGTCTCATTGTCTAAAGAGTAGGTCAAAGGTTCAGAAAGGAACACATGATTGCATGATAGCTTGAAAGTATTTCCAGCGGGTATGAGGAGAGGCAGCCTCCGTTTCTAACTCTTCGTAGAACCACACCTAGAAAGAGTTCATATACACAGCAGGTAGCTCTGCTATGTGCAATATTTCTAAAGGGTCTTCATCAGAAAAGATTCCAGCAATATCAGAACCTACATGTGCAAATTCTGGCTTTAGTGTTGATTTATCCTCATGAAACTGCAAATGATCACTTCTTTCTCTTTTTTTTTGTATTAATTTTTCTGTCTTTCACACATAGTTCTGAGATTTGAGATTTCTTGGTGAGAAAGAAGTATCCACTTTTCAGAGCACAAAAGTAACCCAGCATCATGGGACAAAAACAGACCACATTGACCCCATCTATGTTGCCTTAGTGTGAAGTTCTCTCAATTCAGACAAGTAAGATGGATTTCTTAACGATTCCTACAACAAAATTGACAATGTAATTTCACTCATTTGAGTCCTTTAGACTGGAAAATACGTTCTAAACTAAACATATTTTAATGTATTTGCTTTTCAAAACATTCCTGGCCATTTAAGCAAAATGACCAAAGAGCAATAGAACAAATCTTTATGGACTGAATAGTACTCCTCACATCAATGAATACACCTTTTATTCTTGTAGTGTTGTATACACTTATTAGACATTTCAACATCTCTCAGAAGACACATGAAGCCAAAAGAACCAGATCCGAAGTCCAGTTCTACATGGAATTGCTTTTAAATGAATACATCAGCTGAGAACCTTGACCTCCAAAGCTATAGAAGTGTGTTAGCTTTCTGTAGTTTCTAAAACTAACAAGCCCAGACCTAGTAGCTTAGAGCAGCTCCCTTTGGTTAACTTAATGTTTCTGCAGATCAGAAAGCCCAAGGACAGAGAAGAGCAGCTACTTGAGGTCTTTGAAGATTGAGTTGGAGGTATCAGTAGGGACTGCATCCCATCCTGAAACCTCCATGTACAGGAAATCCATTTCAAGTTCACTGTGATGGTTGTGAACTCTGGGAGAGATGGCATTTCTTTCTCGGCTGTCTGTGGGAAGTCAGCAGGGATGCTCTGAGCCCTTGGAGGCCCCTGCCTGCTGCAGTACCCTTGGTATCTTAGAACAAGAATGGCGTGTGGGATTCTTCCTCATGGACTCTCCCCTAGTTTTCACTTCTGGTTCCACATAGAATGATTCTCTTCTCTCAAGGGCTTCTATAATTACATTCAGCCCATGTAGCCAACAAGGGATTGGGTGGCCATGTGTGAGTACAATTCTGTATATCCCCATAAGACAATGTTTTCTGAAACGATGGAAACATCTTAAACACAGTAAATGTTTATTTAATAACTGATGTATTAAGCAAAGGGACTGTGGTATGTGTTTTATGGCCACATCTCTGGACCTCAGTTTGTTCTTCTGTGTCTACGGCATCTAGCATTGTCTGAGGATGAAGTAGAAGTGTTCATAAAATATATGGTAGAAGTTTTCGTATGCACCAGGCACTTAGCGACTGTTAATTTTTGTGACAAGGTTGCAAGCTGGCTCTCAGAGTCATCTATGGCTGCCCAAGGAAGCAATGCTTCTGTTGTTGGTATTAACCACATGGTTAAATTATGTCCTAGAGAATAAGGCACAGGCAATGCATCTCACTTCCGAGCCAGACCCATGAACCATTCCATGTGCACATCCTTAATGCATGGCCTAGAGGGACCTTGAAAACCATTTGCTAAATGAAGATGGTAAAGTAGCCATCAGTTTACATCCCCAGATGATCAAGCAAACCTAAAATGCCCCAGGGACTGGTCTGTGAATGAGAGATGAATTCTATTTTACACAAACAATGAGGTTTTACATTCACTTCACTTAGCCCAACTCTTTGGTTTTTTTATTATTTCATATTTTTCAGAAGTCCTCTCTACGGAGATGTTCCATTTTACGGTGGCAGTAACTATGACCCTTTAGGATGACTCCACCCCTTCAATCCAAGGTATCCTCCTCCTGTAACTAATTAAAATACCAATCGCTTCACTAAAGTGACAGTGCCCTGCCAGGTGGACCATGGCTGAGGATGTCCCTTATCCCCATTTCGATCTTGGTCCCCATCATACACACGGAGCAGAAATGACATGATAAGTTTCTGATCACCTACCAGGCTGTTCTTGGACTATTACAAAACCTTTTACATGTACAGAGTTGTGGTCTTAATTCCTGACAACCAGCAAGTTCAGAGGGTACAAGCTTGAAAAGGGACATTGAGAAAGAGCCTTATTATTTCTTAAAGGGCAGCTTCTCCAGTGGAATCATCCCAGGAATGGTTGTCACCTCAAACCATGGAAGGAAGGCAAATAATACCTCCCTGTGTGTCGACAGTAACTCATGGATCAGGAAAGGCTGTGGAAATAGGTCAGACCAAAAATATATGGTGGTGAGAACTGGCCATGATGCTAGCCTGCCCAGTATTTGTCAACTGAGGAATGCAGCCAGTCACACCAGGGCGGCCACCGCAACCAAAAAGAGAAGTGCAAACAGTGCGGTGACTGCCCTGCGGTTATGTTGCAAAGGGTCCCTTAGAAGGCCAAGAAGCCACGGGCTCTGCCCTGTGCTGAATCGGTTTTCTAGCATTTTCCTTGTAGTAAGAAATTCACTTCACATGTTTGCTCGATATACCCATAAAGGTACACACACATAGACACTAATGTAAAATATAAACTGTCTTTGAAACCATGACTACACTTGTTCCTTTGATTCTGCAAAACTGTTCCACCAAATCGCTTCCCTGAACTAGTAATGATCTACCACCCATGGCCTGAAAAGGAGTCTTTAAAGGAAGAGGCCTAGAAGCCTGAAGAGAGATGTAACATACATGAAAAAAATAAAAAGAAGGAAATGAATTTGAGGGCAAACTAGAAAACAATACAAATGGATGGTGGCCCCTACAGGCATCACTTTTCATTGTAAGGAAGACACCCCTTTTGTGCTGATGTGGCAAAAGGCAAGAAATTGCGTTTCTATACAGAAAGCATAAGAACTGGGAAGAAACTCCAGAGTGATGGAGGAAAATCAAAGCCCAGACTTCCTCACAATATAGTGTTTGTGCTATAAACCTTCATTGCAAAGAGGTGTTGATGGCAGGCAAGCTGTAACCCTATATGTGCTCACACATACGTAGAAGCACACATGTATATCCCATTCTCAAAACCTATTTATAGAGCTGGGGAGACCATCAGACACAAGCATGAGTACCTGAGTTTGATCCTTAGAGTCCATATGTTTGGAAACTAGACATGGGGGCACTTGTAATCCTAGCACTAGAGAGGCAAAGGCAGTGGATTCAATTCCTAGAGCTCACTGGCCAGCCAGCTTAGTCTGATCTATGCATCCAGGCCAATGCGAGACCCTGTTCAAGAGAAAAGGAGCTTGGTGCCCGAGGAATGACACCCACCGATTGTCCTCTGACCTCCTCACACATGCACGTACACTGGGCTACACATAGAGCACTTACCAAAGGACGTGTAACACATGCAGAGAGACTTTTCCAAACATGATTTAAAATGGCAGTCTCTGGAAGGAACAGGCAGACACTCTACAAAGCAAGTTTCTCAATCTGTTTTCACTGCTCAAACCATAATGAGCGTAAGAATCCCATTGGTGAAATGCTAAAACTGGGAAATTAGCACTCTCTACCGGTTTCTGATTCAGTAATCATGAGGCAGTACTTGGGAATCTGCCTTTCTATTGACAACCCAGACTTGCAGAAGGATAAAGGCATTCACATTACTGTACTCCACTTCCCCTGCCACAATGGAAGCTTAGGAAGGGAGCAAAGGTAGGCGTCACGGTGTCAGTACTCAGGGCCACTGGGTCAGATTCCAGAGCTCTGCCACACACAAATCCATGCTTTCCCCTGCTGCAGACATGGAAGCAGACACTCTTACCTCCCCTATCTTCTTCATGACTGCCCAGATACACAAGGCAAATTAGAGTTTTCATTGTGGTCCATTGCTACCACCACTCCAAACTTGAATCCCCCTCTGAGTCTGTCATTAGCTAAATCTAAAGCATACCAGTGACTGTGTGCTGTTATTCCTACTCGTATTCTGGTCAGAATGTGAGCCAAGGCTTCCAGAAGATGGCTGCCTCCCAAACTCAATGCGCTGGGAGACGTGTGTTCAAGAAAACTGATAAAAACTGAACTATCAGAGCCACTTGGCATTGGAGTTCACAGTCTATGTCTTAAACACAAAAGATCTGAATGAAGATGAGGACATGTTCGTTTCTAGGTACGGGAGAGGAGACAGGTTTTATTGTAGATGTGAGGGAGAGTACAGCCAAAGGCATCTGGAAGAATCCAGAGAAAGGAGAGAAAGAAGTAGACTAACATAACTGAACCAGGCCATGGAAGTAGAGAGAGAAGAGTGAGAAAGGAAGAGAAAGAAGAGCAAGAGAGGGCACAACAGGAGCAGGGGTAAAGGAGAGAGAGAGAGAGAGAGAGAGAGAGAGAGAGAGAGAGAGAGAGAGAGAGAGAGAGAGAGAGAGAGAGAGAGAGAATGAATAAGGATCGAAAGAGCCAGTTGCCTAAATGACAAGATGAATAGGAATGGGATGCTAAGAGAAGGGAAGCCCCGCCCTTTAAAAGCCCCGCCCCGGAAGTCCTGCCTCTGGAAGCCCTGCCCCGGGAAGCTGGTTCCCAAGCTGGAGTGGTTTAGAGGCCAGGGTGAGAAGTGTTGAGAGGAGCCACAGGTACTGAATGGGCCTGGTGGTCACGTGCTGTGTCATGCTAAAAGGCACCAGAGTTAGTCCTGTGTTTCTTTGAATCTGCCAGCTCTACTGCTTGGTACAGGAAACTCTGATCCTCTTTTCTCTACCTTTCTCCCCACACACAAAGAAAGAAAGCCTTCCCTACCAACCTCTAAGCAGCCTTTCAGACACACCTCTTTTCTCAATAACCATGGAGATGAGTAGCAGGGAACTCAGCTGGGACTTCAGCACAGTTCCCTGCACTGGGGGTTGACAGTGGGGAGGATCTGTGTTGTAAATTGCTCTGACAGGGATGCATTTGTTTGCCCTTTATACATGGTGCTGCTGTCTGCAGAGGCTGGGATGTAATCAAGGTTTCCTAGGGCGTTTTAAAAGATGAAGTGTACAAACTTGAATTGTGCGCTAATTAATACTGAATTCCAGATCCATCTATGTATTCTGTGGCTGTTGCCTCTGGCCGCTATAAATATGTCTAATTGACCATTTACTTTTAATGACGCCAAGTTCTCATATTCGCTGTCAGTGCAGAATTTCTCTCTGGTGAAACCACTCTATTAGTAGTATATTAAAAACAGATTTTTTTTTTTTTTTTGGTTAACAACAACAACAACAAAACAACAAAATTTGTACATATATGGCTTCTCTGGCCTGAAAGGAAAAACACCCTAAGAAATTGGGATGAATTATTAACTTGTAACATCTGTGATTGGTTTATGTTACATTGGGAAAGTCCCAAAGGAATGCAGAGTACACAGGCTTGTTGAATCTGACTTCATATCTGAAGTCCTAGGGGACAGGAGGTGAGGCATGGTGTCCCCATAACCTGTCCTTCAGCTATTCGATGGGCTCCATGACTATACATGGAAACATTACTGGTGTTGCTTAGGTTTAGGACTTTAGGATAAAATAGTCCCTGCTTCTCTCTCAACACATCGGTGTTTGCTCTGTATGTTATGATTGACAGGGGCATAAATTAGTCAACAGATGGGTGGGCTTTTTTTTTTTTACTGTGTTCCCACTCACAGCAGCTCTTTCTAAGTGTCACATCCAGCAATGATATTACCACCAACCTCCTACCTCCTCTTAATTTCTCAAAAGTCGTTTTAGTTTCAACGAGACGGACCCCCAAGAAAGTGAGAGGGTTATTTGCTTTGAGTTACAATCTTTGAGATCTGAAGAAGTTTACATAAAATGTGCATCATTGAAAAACAAGGTATGTTATAAAATCATTTTTTCACGATAAGGCTTGACAGTCTTAAACTAAAACCAGCCATCTGGGGGATGCCAGGAATAAGCTTTTGAACACTTTCCAATCTGTCATTTGCCTCTAGTTATTGAAATAGGTAAAGTACACGAGCGTGAGCACCTCAGAAGTGTCTCCATGGCCCACAGGGCTGAGGATAGACTGCTTCAGGGTCTGGCTTCCGGGCACCTCCCCCACAGCACCGGCAAGCCCTTTCTGTGCCCTGCTTCCTAATTATGCCTCAGTGACTCCTTTATATTGTGGAAACTCTGCAAGGGATTGTGATGTTAATTGGAGAAAATCAAATGCCTCTTGAGTAAGGCAGATTAGTTGTATAAAATGTACTAAAAAGATTAAAATATGTAAATCAAATGTCACTTTACACATGCAAATTTCTTTCTGCAAGTTTCAAGACTGCCTAGCCCTGGCGGCCCCCTTATCTCAGTGGAGCTGGCCTAAGATTTCTCACAACTGGACATGGCTCCCGGTGCCTGGAGTTGAGTGCTTTCCCATCCTTTCCTCTTTATTCATTTAGAGTACTAATAATATGACTAGATCCTAAGACCTAATGATATTTGGGTTTTTTACTTTAAAATTTCTTACCACTTCCAAGCAGTCAATGATCTTGGTTAGTTTGTCTTCAGGTAAATTCTTCAACAAGGAAACACTTCAAAATTAAAAAGAAATCTTAAATTAATTATCCTTTTTAATTAAAATTTTTTTTTGAGATAGAGTCTTACAATGTAGTCCAGGCTACCCCTGAACTCATGACCCCCCTGCTTCGACCTTCTAAGCACAAGAATTACAGGCATACAACACCATACCTAGCTCTTACTTAATAATGTGTATATATGTGTATGTGTGTATAAATATATATATATATATATATTTCATACATACCATAACTAGCTCTTAATTATGCCTTAATATATATATATTTCATACAGATTTTAAATTCTTATATTTTCATACTATTATAATATAATGCACTTCAGTTTTTCTAAGGTAAGCATTCAAATAATTGAAATCACATAAATAACAGAATTTCTTGACAATGGAAAATGGTTCAAATATACTGTACTATTCCAGGCATTTGTCATAGGTGCAGAAATGAAGGTGTCAACATAGTAGAAAGGGAACAGTCACATCCCGCCCACTCAGGGAACCCAGTTCACACTGTCGTTGGTTTGCTAAGTGACTCATATCTGGAAAAGTGTTTGCTTCCAATTCGCCATGTCTCTTACAGCCCAGGTGAATTACTCTATTCAAGGTGGAAGGTCAGATTTTCATCTAACTTCTTGTAATTAGGTAAAGACTGAACCCATGGGAACATGAAAATTACCAGTGACATATTCTTTGATATTAATTTTACTGTGCTGTCTTTTAAAATCAATGTTTCTAGAGGCAGGTAATGGGAACATTTGAAATAGAATACTGAAACCCACTATTCTTTAAAAAAAAAAATCACGAATTTCTCTCAGCATGATTAAATAATCTATACGATTATTTTGTTTTATTGAATCAATTTCTTTCTGTTTTACACATTTTTGAGACCATTGATATCATTTCTATAAACAATATTTCTTTCCATCTACCATTTGACACCCTTACAGGAAATACTATGCCACTACCAAAATGCATGACTAAGTCTTGTGAATGCAGGGCTCTCTAGGCAGATTCTTGCACACATGTAGCATGGGGCACTAGGCCAGAAAACATGTGTAAGAGCTGTAAGAATAACTGCACTGGTGCATTGGAATTGCAAAACACCAGAGTGAGCCCAGCTAGAGAACATACGTGGAGACAGGTAAAGAATGAATGGGTTGAAGAAATAACACCATTCTTAACAAGTTCAAAATGGGTTAAATCAAGCCGTAAATACAAAGAAGACTTAAGGAATAGTCACTGAACTTCCAAATGCAGGAGAAGAGAGGAGCAGACGCCTGTGATGACATCAGGGTCCACAGGTACCACAGGGACATCACTAACTTCACTTATTATAATAATGATAATGCTACCATTCACTTATAATAATAATACTTATTATTCATTCATTTAAATGTATTTCAATTGAAATATGTGTATAAAATTGGACATATTTATAAGGTTCTTTGCAATGTTTCTATACACGTATATGTACTGCAATGTTTAAATATGGGTAAACACATATTCTCCAAGAATGTATCATGTTCTTATGGGAAAAACACTCAGAATTCTTCCTCCCAGCTTTTTAAAATATGCATCACATTGTTTTTATGTATAATCACCTTATGGTGCAATATCACAGCTTCTTACTCCCGTCCACCTCTAGCTTAGCACCCACTGGTCAACATTTTCCCATTGCTGTTGCAAGCATCTGGGAGGTGTCATTCCACTCTCAACGTCTATGCAATGAACTCTCTTGGAGCCTACATCTGAGTGCAATTATGCAGTACTTGTCTGTCTATGCCTAGCCCGCTTCACTAAGCAGAACATTCCCCACTTTGAGTCACGTCATCCCAAATAACGAGTCTTAATCTTTTTCTTTATGGTTAAACATCCTTCCATTATATGTACCACATTTTCTTTATCCATTCATGGCTGATGGTCAATTAGATTGTATCCATTTCCTGGTTATTCTGGATGGTGCTGCAAAGAACATGGAGACACGGATGTCTCCTCCGACATACTGATTCCGTTTCCTTTGGAGATATGTCCTAATGGGTTTGTTGGCTTTATGAGGTTTTGCGATTTACATGTATACCACAGTCCTTGTGTATTACATTCCATATATAAAAAGAGCCTATTATATATAATGAAACAAACAAAGAAAACAACTGCATTACCCCAACGTAGTGCCGCCCTGTTGAAATGATGAAAAGCAACTAGAACTCAATTTCCACAAACCTATGAAGGTTTTCCTTCTGATCCAAACTGGGATCTATGAATAGTAAGCCTGTCACCTTTGGGAGCAGTGGATAAACAGAGGAGAAATCTCAGCTCACCTCCCCTCTGTGTGGACAGGGGTCAGGTTTACCTTGTTCACCACTGAATCCACCATGTTTGGTGTCCAGAAATAAATATTTGTTGAATGGATGAATGAAATAACAAAAAGAAGGTTGGAGAAAAGAAATATGTGCTGGTAGATTCTCTGGGCTCCTTTAACAGAGCACACTAGGTTCCAAGGGGATTATGGCTCCATAGAATGGTTTGGGTTTTATCTCAGTCAGCTACATCCTGTGGCCACTGGTTTATTCCTGTACTCTTTTTTATTTAAAAAAAAAAATCTCATCCCTAAGTGTGACTTATTTACTTTAAATGCTGATCTGTGATATTCAGCTACAGAATTTTGAGATCACCTATATTTAGGTAGATCCTACCACATGACAGCTAAGGTACATGATACCTAGAGATGAGACTCCTGCTTCTCATTATTGCGACTCTTTGTCAAGAGTCATTATTGTCTCTGCGAGGGTATGTCAGGGAGATGCTCTGTGAGAACCTGCACACTGGCTGTGTTCTGCTGATTGTCAATGCGTTCGTGCCTATGTTCTCCAACTAAATGCTAGGTGTAGACAGTCCTAATACAACTGCCTTTGCAGGCTAGCTATGGAAGGTCAAAGTACTAGAGCGTACTTAGGAAAAACTGGAAGCTTACTGGAAGTCACATGATGCCTAATTATTGTTACACTTATCCTAAGTACATTTTAGCACATGCTGTGTCCCAAATCCAGAAGCTGTCAAAACTCTCAGAAGCAAAACTACTGAACATGGAGAGTGTGCAGTCTCAAAAACGGTTACCTCCTTAAGCTTGCTTTTGAAATTATATAGACACGTGTTCCTTATAAGTTGACTCAGTCATGATGCCAAGGTACAGGCATTTTACAAAATCAACTCTCCTAGTATCCATGTCATTGTGGCGACTTAATAACTATTTTTTAAGCTGCTACTAATAATGGTTATTTAGAAAGTAGTGTGGCTTTGCAAATGAGAAAAGTAATGTCACCTGTAAAGCAAGGAGAGTAAAATAAATTATTATTATTCAAAATGGGGCTGGTAAAACGGCTCAGGGTGTAAATGAGTGTGAAGCCCGTAACAGCGTGTCTGGAAGTGGTCCTCTGACTTGTACACATGATGTGGCACACACGTGAGTGTATGTACATGCAATAAATAAATAGATAGATAAATAAATAAATAAATAAATAAATAAATAAATAAAATGTAATTAAGATAACTAAAATTAATATTAGAAGAATTAGCCTTTTGGTATACTCTCTCAGGTCATAAATGTTTTTCAAAGCCCAGCGAACAAACTCAGGTGAAGTTTTTAGGTATTTTTACATGTTTTTTTCTACTGTGGCCCCTTCAACACTAAAGTAAAAGGAATAGCAAGAAAATAATTCAGCATACAAGCTAATAGGAAGCAAACACAACTTTTAGTATCTGCTGCCATTTACAGCAAGTTTTTTTCTCCTTGCTTTAATACTATAGAAACTGCTTAAATGGGGGAAAACCATTAAGGAAATCATTACTGTGGCCAAATTCAACCTGAGTACCAACTGCTGCACTTTCGCCTGCCGCACGGTTACTCTTACCTTCTGAGAAAGTTTCTGTACTCTTCATCTCGGGCTTGCGCTGTTCTCCTCATAATGTTCTGGAAAACCTCTCTATCGAGTGCCCAAGTTTTAACATTGGTAATAGCTTTAGAAAATTCAAGAAAACAATACAACAGTGTTTAGCACCAAAGTAAGCATTCCAAAATGTTAATCTGTGAGTATTTACTTATTGGAAATGTATTATTTTAGCGTGCAAATGAGAGGAAATACTGAGATAGTGGGTAGTTTCATATTACTTCAGCTTTGAAGTCTACCAGGACTTGGAAGTGGATAGGAGATTTCTTTTCTGATTATGTTTTAGGTAGGATGCTATTCAAATAGCATGTTTGTAATTTCCAATTGTGCACTGAATCCACCACATACCACAGGGTAGATTCTTGAATCATGCCAGCCAGCCTGCAATTGATTGCACATTAAAAAGTTCATAAGCAGGTAACTAAAAACTAAAAGTCTCTGTGTGCACGTGTGTGAATGTGTGTCTTTCTATGATATTTAGACACTGCTGCCTAAGGATCTCTACAGTTACTTTTGTATAAAATGCACACAAATGATTTTTAAGGATAAAAGAAAATTTGGGGACAAAAAATTTTATATGGGAGACTTTAAAAGCAAGCATAATATCCAAACTGACAGGGAACAGAAGAAATTTCTTGGGGAAAAAAGATGTTTAGATACATTATGGTTGGAAGATTTAAAAGCACAGGCTGCAGAGATGCCTTTGTGTTTAAGAACACTTGTTGCTCTTTTAGAGGACCCACGTTTGATTCCCAGTACCTACATGGTAGCTCACAACCATCCATGACCCCAGTTACAGGGGACTGCACAGTGCATCTGTGTTTGCAAGGCCAGAAGACAGCTTTAGGTGTCATCCTCAATACCACCCACCTCCTCTGAGTCGGGTCTCTTATTGTCCTGGTGCTCACCAATTAGGCTAGACTAGCCACAAAGCCCAGGCATCTCTCTGTCACTACCCCTCCAGCACCAGGACTGAAGGCTCTTGCAACACCCTGGCATGTCACATAGATTCTTGGGATGGACCTCTGGTCCTTATGATGGCAAGTCAAGTGCTTTCCCTACTGAGATATCCCTAGCCTAGGAAAAGGTCTTCTGAGCTTGCATCATTTCAATCAAAGCTCCCATATAAATCTTTTTATTGGAACTGTATTTTTATCAGCAAGAGTTTATGGGGCAAAATGAGAGACAAAGAACCACAAGCTCAGGTGAGGAGCCAACCTTGGACGCAGTAGTGATGCTGAGCAGCTCCTCTTACCTTTCACAGAGGCAGTCCGCGTACAATTATACAAAATAGCCAGCTCCCCAAACGTGGTCCACATCGGGATGCATGATAGCAATTTCTCTCCCTGGAACACCTCTAGTCTACCCTCTATCAAACAGAATTTGAGAAAAACACAAATCATCAAAATATACCTGGGTTCCATAAAGAAGAAAAAAAGAACCAGAAAGCATACAGAGTGTGCAGTTAAGTCACTTAGGAATCTAATTATAACAGAGTGGTTAAGAGATCAGGTCTGGCGGGGCAGTGGTGGCGCACGCCTTTAATCCCAGCACTTGGGAGGCAGAGGCAGGTGGATTTCTGAGTTTGAGGCCAGCCTGGTCTACAGAGTGAGTTCCAGGACATCCAGGGCTACACAGAGAAACAACCCTGTCTCAAAAAACCAAAAAAGAAAAAAAAAAAAAAAAGAGATCAGGTCTGAAACCAAATATGCCAATTACTGACCTTGAGAAGTCCACCATGGATGAGGGAGAGAATCATAGGTATTTCATACTTTTATCATGAGAATTAAATAAGTTAATATAGGTAGAGAGCTTGGAACAAGAGCTAGCACAGGCTAGATGTTATGTAAACTTTCACAACATTCATTCTGCCCTGTGAAAACATGCAGCACAGAAAACCATGTCTCCCAACAATCAGAGTATGCCTGGAAAACACTGCACAGCTGTTGCTATGAGGGAAGGAAGACGCGTCAGAGCCATGGTGTCCTGGCTGTTGGGTCAAGCCACCTAGTTCTACATCTGGGTTGCATTAGTTATTGGTTGTGCAACCTTGGATAAGTGACTTCCTGGTCCTCAGTTGCTGAGCCCCTCATCCTGGTGCAGGCATAAATGTCTATACCTATGCAAAGCTGAGGTAGAGAAAACAGAGTGCTGAGAAAGCCATAGCCTACAGTGGTTTTGCCCTGGAAACCACTTCTTGCCTCTTCAAGCAAAACCTTATCTAAAAAGTTTACTATTTTAAAGGATAAAATCTGGAGGAAGTAATGGCAATGGCAGTCTTTGTCCTGCTCTCAACAAGCTTGTGTCACTATGTCATCCTGTGTCATCCACTCAATTTAACATATCCGATAGGAGAATCAACATTATCCCAGGAACCATTACAGGTTCCAGACCAGAGAAGCAAAGATGTTTACTGGGATAGAATTGTATCTAACAAGAAAAAAAAAATTCTTTTCCTTTTGGTTCTAAAGTCCACAGATTACACATACAGTTTAGTAATTTCTTATTACAGCCAATTCTAACTACATCAAAACCACTTGGGGTTGATATCCTAGATCCTAATACATGTCTGAGTTCTTTTCTTAATTGGTTACGGCTCATAGGATTTGAGTAATACTGAAGAATTAGATGGAATACCAAGAGTCTAAGCTAACTATGCTGTAGCATTTGCCAGTCATGCTGTATCTTATAAAGGGGAGAATTCTAATTATCAAATTAATTTGCTTGGGCAGATAATTAAGCCAGGCAATTCAGTCTTTAGATGCCACCATAATTAATTCAAATAAGAAAGCATCCAATCTTCACTTCCTTGTATGCCGTATGCCTGGTCTCAACAGCTGTAGCACTGCTGACTCCTGTCTAACCTCTTCTTTCCACAAACCTTTCATCAGAGTCACTGGCAAGGATCATGATGGAGCTGGCATGCCTTTCTTGTGCTCTCTTAGAAGGTTCCATAAATATTTGTTGATTTAATGACCTATCTTCTCCTGCCAAAATGCTCTCGTGATGCTAAAATAGATGTGAAATGGCCAAGAAAAAAGTTGTAAGAAGAAAGCATTACTGTGGGTCACCTATCCCTGTAAAAATCGAAGGCTGGCTAAATTAAGACTATAACTCACTACAAGGGTAGAATAATCACTCTGACATGACAGAATCGTTTTGAAGTTACCTTTAGATTATATAACAAATAATGCACAAATACTTTTAAAACCTGATAGGCTTTTAGAATCAATATATGAAAAAAACAATCCTTGGAGTGTTATAAACAGGAACATACAAGTACATTAATTTGGTTAGATAGGCAACTTCTAAGTCTGCAGGAAACAGGAAAAATAATATTGCTGTTTGCTTAGATTATTGGGCACCACATTGCAAGGTAGAAGTTCACAGCATCAATCAGAATGCCATGCTACCTGCGTAAGGAAGTTTAATTTTCCTTCTTAAGACTCAAAAAGTTGAGGCAATTTAGGACTTTACATAACATCCAATGACCTCAATCCTTATCCAGGCAATTTCTTGCTTCTTAATATTTAAAACTCAGCAACCATTTAAGATTCATCAATGGGTCTGGTCTCCCAGCCATGTGTGCTCAATTGACCATAAAGCACAGAAACGAAATGGCTGTACAAAGAACAGTTTAATATGTAGGGCATTTGATTTGATTTGATTTGTTTGTTAGAAACTTAAATTATCCTTTGAAATCATTGGTCTACAATCAAAGTGGTTTCCGAAACCACAAAAATGAACTCTCCTTGGTAACAATGTCAAAAGTGTCAACCTAAACACCTCCATTTTGAACAAAAACTTTTCAATAAGCAGCATTCTGACTAAAAGTATGGAGCTCTGAGTCTGATTTCCTGTCTGTACTTTACACTTGCCATTTCTGAGCAGTGAGGCCTTGGCTATGTGATTTAAGCTCCGTGGGATGGGATATTGATCCCACCGACAACATGAAGAGAACTGTGCTTGCTGCTACAGTACAGATAAGACACAAAAAGGCCTCTTTATCAAGTGCTCAGTGGGCAACGAGAGACACACAGCACATTCCACGAACATCACCACTGCCGTGACCACATCATCAATGTCCTCCTCATGCACAATCCGTTTATTTTCTACAAACAGAGCAACTTGGTTTTGTTTTTTAAAATGCTTACAAAATTGCCAAGATAAACAAAAATGTTTCATATGGGAACTCAAAAAAAAAAAAAGAAAAAGAAAAAGAAAACAACTATGAAACTCACCACCCAGCACAAAGATATGGTTTCCAGGTTCCCCTTGTTTAATGATGTAACTGCCCTGTTGATAGCTTCTCCCATACATGCATTCCACCATGTCTTTGATCTGCTGGGGATCCAATCTCTTCAGAAACTGGTTCTTATTCAGGGCATCTGTGATGAGCTTTTTCTCACTGTTGAACAAATGAATGGTCATTACAGCTAAAAGAAAGCATGAAAGACCCATTTCATTCTGTGCTTTGATCTGACGATCTTCAGATCTACACGCTTGTAACTTTTTGCAAGGACATATTTGTTTCCTGGTCTCGCCTAAAGCTTCGTGGATATATTGTGTGCCAAACTCTTAAAAATATCTTGAATATTTTTCTGGTAGTTACATTATCAGTTTAATTATCATTTATAATCCCATCTCTCAATGGGAAATTCCCATGTCTTGCAATTGTCGGATGGAAGCAGATCTGGACAGCAGGAAGAGGTCCTCTTTGTGACATGACTAATCCCTTCATGGAGGCGTGTAGGCACACACAGTGCCAGTGATAGTGTTCTTTTAGATCTTATTTAGTCCTATATTCTTTAAGATAGTTACTATTCCCATGTTTATGAAGAAAGAGAATAAAAGGAAGAAATTTACTCTTCCTAGACTTTAAATCTGAGTCTGTTAATCACCATCTATGATACTTGCAGTCCATCCCACTACCTTCTGAGGGCAAAAGCTGGCTCCTTTGATTTATTTGATTGACATGGGTTCAGGGGTGTGGAAGTCAGGGTTTGCTTGAGGATGATTTTCTAGGCATGACTAGACTGGACAAAAACTTCGTTCCCAATGTTATACTTTTTCACTGCTCAAATTAAAGTCTTAACTTATTGACAATCCAAGAATCCTCTGCCTTCTGTTAGCAAAAAGAGGCAGCTCAAAATAGTTACTCAATTGCAATGTGTTTCAAATGTTCTAATTAACATACTCTGTCTTAGATGTTACAAAGTATTGAGCTGGAGGGAAAGCTGCTTCATGAACTGTGGGAATTTTTACTACTCCATTTGCTGTTGGTGTGATTTGTAAAGGCCATTCCCCCTGCAACATTCATTTAAACACCCTTTAACAGCAGTTTGGGGGTTTTTTGGTTTTTTGTTTTTCTTTTTGTTTTTTTTTTTTTCTATTAGGAAATGAGTAGCCCTTTCCTATACAAATGGTTCTCAAACACAAGCTAAAGACTTCCTGAAATGAGAAACTTCCCTCATGACCTCAGGAATAATTAAGCCATGGAAAAGAAGCAGATGAGCTCCTTGCTAGGATCCCCTTCGCCCTGAAAGCATCGTCTCTATCGCCAGAGCCACACAAACCCAGAGGCCACCTTAAGAACTCCCTTCATTCATCTAAACCGCCACAGAATTTTGTCATTTCTATTTTAAGTATAAAACTGCTTTTATTCGTCATAAATATAAGTATCTTGCAGCTACAATAAAGTAGACACTCAAGCAAACATTACCCAGATCCAAACTCTACATTTGGTTGAACATGTTGACAGTTAGAATAGTCATTTTGAAGCCACAGAGCGTCATTTAGGGCTTCATGGCTTCAGTAGAAATTATGTTTTTGTGCACTTATCCACCATGAAAAATCATGTCAGAGTTGAAACTAGCAAAGCAATTAGCTCGGTAGCCTCTTTCGTGGCTCCTGCATCCTTTATCTGCACACTACCCTTCCTCGTCAATTATTATAGCCCCTTTAGCTTTTCCTTCTAAGTGCCTCACTATAGCCATACACATATCTGCTTATATACACACATGCATGCATTATAGGCTGATCCATGTATGAGGGAAAATGTGTACATTATTTTTCTTTGGGGGATATCATGTCCCTCCATTGCCTACTAAGTCTGCGATTTCATCTTTCTGTAAAGCTGAAGAATATTCTAATATATAATTTCTGTATATTGTATGTTACTATGTTAATATAACATATATACTAAATTCTCATCCATTCATTTATTAATGAGTATCGAGATGTGTTGATTCTCTTTACAAAAGAATTACTGTTGTCCTTTTTTTTTTTAATTTCAGTGATGTCCCCATGGCATAAGAACAATTTAAAGTTCTGGACTATAAACTTAGCAGCTTCTTTACTGAGATTTAAGCTTCTTGGGGCCTTACATTTCAGGTCACCCTGTACTATATTATGAAACTAGTCTTGCTAGGAAAATTGGGTGTTTCACTTTGGTCCAGATTCTCCTCTACCCACTAACATAAATAAATAAATGTACTCATAAGTTAGCCCTCAGCTAACATATATTGATGGCATACTTTGGTTAGTCAAGGGTTTTGGTAATATATTTATTGTGCAAAACATACAGTTCTAAGTGCAGATCCTACCAACCGTGGAAAAGCCCGGGGGGGGGGGGTTAGTATGTATCCTTAACCGTAGTGCCAGAATGGAGAATTGATAAGCTCCAGATTCAGGAGAGACCCTGTCTCCTAATGAATAAAATGGAGAGCAACCGAGGAGGCCACCTAACACTCAGAAGTCATCTGAGTTCTGCTTGTATCGGCACATACAAATATAAACGCACACAAACATCATACACACTTATGGATACAAACTTTTTCAATCCAATGTTCAACTATGGTAGACCTGCTAATTATCAGCTCAACTTTCTCTGTCCCCACAAAGCAAGAACAAAAGATGAGACAGATGACAGATAAGTGATGACAGACAGACAGATGACAGATTCTGCTATTGAGAGGAGCAGAGCGATAGTAACAGAACAGAGACTCCACAGGACGAGTCTCAGCTACATTCTAAGCTTCTCATCTACAAGGTGGGATACTTTGCTGCTCCACGACCTCCCCCCACTGTGTTTTATCTCACTGACTACCTGGAAGAAGCAGAGTCAGCTGGCCATTGACTGAATCTTCTTACACACTGAACAAAATCAACTTTTTCTCCTTTAATCTGTTTATCTCATGTATTTTTGTCATAGAAACTCAATGTTGAGTTTCTATTGCTGTGATAAAACACCATAATCAAAATCATCTTCGGGTTTATTTTATGTATAGCTTGTAGTCCATCATTCAAGGAAGATTGGGCAAAAGCACAAGGCAGGAACATGGAGGCAGAAACTTCTGTAGTGACTATGGACGGTGTTGCTTATAGGCTTTTTCCCCATGGCTTGCTCATCCTGCTTTCTCATACAAGCCAGGACCACCTGCCCAGGGGTGGCACAGCTCAGGGTGAGCTAGGCCCTCCAAAACCAATCACTAACTTAAAAATGCACCACAAGCTTGCCTACAGACCAACCTGCTGATAGCATTTTCTCGGTGGAGATTCCCTCTTCTCAATGATTCTAGCTTGTGTCTGGCTGACATAAAACTTGCCAGCACAGTCAACTACAACAATCATATCTGATACTGTCATTAGATCAAGTAAAAGACATCAAGCCACAGAAAAGATACACTATAAACCCCAGACCAAATACAATTAAAATTATGTCTAGGCTGTGAGATAGATAAAAGTGAATAAAAGTGCTGAGCTTAATTCCTAGAACCCAACGTGGAAGCAGAGAACTGACCCCTGAACTTTGTCTTCTGACTTGCACATCCAAGCTATGGCACACACCCATATTCACATACATCCTACATACAGACACACACACAAACACACATACACTTTAATAATAATAATAATAATAATAATAATAATAATAATAATACATTTTAAATTAAAATCATATCTAGGCCTACCAAAGTTGAGTTTCTGAAAACAAAATACAATCAGAAGAGTGGGGGTGGGGAAAGCAGCCCGACATAAGAGACACATAACCTTCAAATGACCAACAACAGAACTAATTTACTCTTCCGCAGAAATAATAGAAGCCAGGGCACAATAGAAAGACTCTGAATGCCCCCACAGAGCCCATTCAGTCGCACTGCCCTGAAAACAGCCTTCAAGAGTAAAAGAGAAATGAGCACATTTTGAAAATACTTTCCCATTGGCAACAAACGTGTCATAGTGGATGGCTCAGGTAATAGTGGGCGTCTCAGTCACGAGGAATGGGATCCCCGATGAGAACCAGCAGATGTTACAGCGTAGAAAGAGCTTCAGGGGAAGCAAACGTGCAGGTGACTAAAGGAACATTGTCTTTATAAAAGAGTGATACCCTGGACAGCATAAAATACATAATAAATATGTGAGACAGGCGAGACATGAAGGAGACGGAGGTAACATCATAGAAGGCCCAGAAATTAATAAAAGTGTCAAGTGGAACATTTATAAATTACTGAGGCACACTATAATTTAGAACACTTGTTACAAGATTAATCAAAGAATATTAAAATTAAATGCTAAAAATAATGCAATAAAATATATAGTTAATCAGCACAAGGAAAGGACAAGCTGAGATAGCAGGTTAACAAACAGTAACATTTTAGGTTTAAACCAACAGTTGTATAATGACATTAAGTACCAGTGTAGCAAATATTTCCGTGAGAAGACAGGGTTGTAAAACTGATATCAAAACAACAATATCTTGCCGAGCAGTGGTGGCGCACGCCTTTAATCCCAGCATTTGGGAGGCAGAGGCAGTGGATTTCTGAGTTTGAGGCCAGCCTGATCTACAGAGTGAGTTCCAGAACAGCCAGGGCTACACAGAGAAACCCTGTCTCGAAAAAAACAAACAAAAAAACCCAAAATAAAACAAAAACAAAACAAAAAAACAATACGATGCATGTTATGTATACAACAAATGCTTCACAATGGTGGAATGGAAAATGGGAGGCTACATGATGTGCTGGTACCAGTTAAAGAGAATCTGTGCTGTTTCCTGATGAGAGCATCAGGGATCAGTCAATACTCTAAGGAAGCATGCACCTAGGAAGACTGTGTCAAAGTCACGGCAACAAATGTACCTACGAAGACTGTATCAAAGTCACAGCAACAAATGTTCCTACTAAGACTGGATCAAAGTCACGGCAACAAATGTACCTACGAAGACTGTATCAAAGTCACAGCAACAAATGTACCAACGAAGATTGGATCAAAGTCACGGCAACAACATTCAGAACAGAGGTTGACAAAACTCCCACAATAACATTTGGATACTTTAACACATCTCTCTAAAACCAAACCAAGTAGCCACAGTAGTTGGAAGTCATATCTAAGCCACTGGTTATCAAAGATTACTTAAGCGCTAGAGTCAATTGATATTTTAAGTCTATATTCACATGTGACACCCTTTTAAGCATGCACCAACCTTCATGAAGATTGATCACATGCTAAACCATGGGGGTGGGGGGGAAGCATAACACTTCCACACATTTCAAAAGACTGAAATGACGGAGTCTCTTCTTCAAATTCTGTAGACTACACAGAAATTAAAAACCAAAAGACCACAAAATCCTCACATGTGTGAGACTTGAGAGACACAGTTTAAACATGCCATGAATACTATGTTAGATCATAAGGCATCTAGATAAATGGAATATAGATAGAAATCTTTAGATTTAAGTAGGTATGAAGTAGAAAACAACAGAGATTATAAATGAATTGTCTCCACCTCAAAGAAAATCACAGAAGGGCCATGGTGCCTGCCTGTAATCCCACAGGAGGCTGAGGCAAGAGGACATCCATTCAAAGCAAGTCAGTATTACAAATAGAGACACCCTAATGCTTACACACACACAAGCCATAGGAAGGAGAAACAAGGAAAGAAAACAAATTGACAGAGGTAGGGGAAGAAGAGAAAGAGGGAGACAGAGGGAGAGAGAGAAGGGGAAGGAAAAGGGACTATCCAGTGAAGCAAGTCATCAAGCCAATAAAAACATTTGTTGTTAGACTAATGAGCAGGTGAAATGGCTAAGTTCCTGGCAAGATGGCGGCCACAAGGGAGATATAGCTAATCCAGCAAACAAGAACCATCCCTTCCTGTACTGCAAGCATGAGAAAAATAACTGAATGATATGCAGATGCACTTGGAAACGTCACATGAAATAATAATTTTTAAAATCCCTAAAAAATGACACAAGAGATAGAAAATTCAATAATAAAGAAATAGAATACAAAATTAAAACCCATCTCCTCAAAATTCTGGATTCCAATAACTGCCATTAAAATTCCCAGATATTTGAAGGAAGAATAATATTATTACACAATTTTTTCCCCAGAAAAAAGGAAAAAGATACTTTACACAACTCATTTTAGGACCAGAGAGTCTGATGTAAGAATAATATTAATAACCCAAAGAAAAAAAAGCTAATTATTTCTAAAAACATAAATGTGAAAAAGTAAAACAAAGTATTTCAAATAAATATTGAGGTTGAAAAGTAATGAATGTAGCCAGTGTAGTGGCAATGCCTGCAATCCCAGCACTCAAGGACTAAGTCAGAAGGCAGGTCTGAGACCAGCCAGAGCTACAGAGGAGACACTGTCTCAAGAAAATTAAATCACTTAGCCACATAAAAGGAACAAAGAGGCAAAAAAAAATATACCAAATCTAATTAGATGTTTTAAAGGCATTGATAAAATTAAACACCTGTAATCATTTTTAACTTAAAACTGCTCTCAGCAATCCAAGAATGGACAGGAATCTTGAACATGTTGATAAACAAAGCCAGAAAACAGTTTAGTAGCTGAAGGGGACTGAAATCATCCTTCCAACAACAGGAAACATCGTATTAGATCCTGGAGCTTTGGGAGGTTGCTCCAAATGTCAGGAAACAGTGTATTATATGGTGGGGGTTGAGAGGCTCCACATTTCAGTCAGCAATGTGACACTAAAGTCTAACAGAATTGGACATTTGAGTGAATTTTATAAGGCCCTTAAGAAAGTTAACCAAGGACAAGGAAGATGGCTCAGAGAGATGATTAAGAGCACTGACTGTTCTTCCAGAGATCCCAAGTTCAATTCCCAGCAACCACGTGGTGACTCACAACCATCTCTAATAGGATCTGATGCTTTCTTCTGGTGTGTCTGAAGACAGCTACAGTGTACTCAAATAAATAAAATAAATATATTATCTTTTTTAAAAAGATAAACAAAAGGAGAACATCAAAGATGTAGACATAGCAGCAGAAGAAAGTAAACTGTCACTCATTCCAAAAGAGATGACTGTGGTCGTGGTAAATGAAGGAAATCCCTCAAAACTAGCAAACCTTTTTGGCTTTGTAACAAACGCAAGGTATAAATTCAATTATATTCATATATTCTATGAATATTCAAACAAATAAATATTGTAAATGGCATCATTGAAGATAGAACTTAAGTCATCAGCTAGAAGGTTTCCATCTACATAGACAATTCCTCCTCACAGGAGACTACTAAAGCTTCTGTAAGGCAAAGGACACTGTCAATAGGACAAAACGGCAACCAACAGATTGGGAAAAGATATTAACCAATCCTATGTCTGATAGAGGGCTAATATCCAATATATACAAAGAACTCAAGAAATTAGA
>CM052712.1:79469121-79559094 GCA_028551405.1 Uromys caudimaculatus
AAAAAAAAAAAAAGAGAGAGAGAGAGAAAGAGAAGAGCAATGGGCCCAGAGAAGCAGTAGGCTAACTACAGATCTCCTCTCTCCTTGCTTCCAAACCCAGTTCCCAGTCACCTCCAGCTCAGTAGCAGACCAGCTGCAGCCGCCTTCCCTCCTTCTCCACGCCATCTCCAGGGCCCATCACACAGACCTTCCCCTCCAAACTTGCTTCTTCCCACTCATTGCCTTATTGAAGCCCCCAAATCCAGCAGGCATCCCCTGGGAACCCACGAGCCAAACCTACCTGAGAAGCAAGTAGACCAGAGAAACTGGGAGGCAAGCATCGAATCTTAACTCTCCTTGCTCTCCTCCATATCCAGTTCCCCAGCACTATGCCCAGCTCTGTAGCCGACTACCTGTTGTGATCTCTCCCTACTCTCTGCTCTAATTTGCAAGGGACCAAACAGATTCTGGTGCAACATTCTGCTTTTCTCCCTCCTACGGACCTACTCAGATGCACATCCCCAATCCCAATCCCTAAGTAACAACATCCTAATACCTAGAAACACATATTTGCAGACCTCCATTGGCCACACCCATCAGGATCCCAGAAGAATTTCCATACCAGGCAACACACAGTCAACAAACCCAAAGAACCAGAGAGGAAACAGAAACCAAGGAACAGAGCACCCATTCAGCAAAGACAAAAGCAGATATCAGCACCTAGAATTACAATTATTCCAGATGCTTAGATGTCACCATAAAAACACAATCAATCACAGCCAGGACAGTATTTCTCCACTAAAACTCAGCAACCCTACCTCTGTAAACCCTAAGAATTGTAACATGGCTGAAGCACAAGACAAAAATTTTCAAATAGCTTTTATGGACGGGATAAAGGTCCTTAAAGACTAATGAATCAATCCCAGAAAGAAATCTTTGAAAACATGAACAGTGGAAGAAAATGAATAAAACCATTTAAAACCAGAAAGTGGAAATAGAAACAATAAAGAAACCCCAAGCTGAGGGGAATCTAGAAATGAAAATGTCAGGAACTTGATCAGGACCCTCAGAAGCAAGCATCACCAATAGAACACAAGAGATGGAAGAAAGAATCTCAGGCACTGAAGACACAACTGAAAAAAAATGAATACCTCAGTCAAAGAAAATGTTAAACCTAAAACAAAATAAAAAACAAACACCAAAACAAACAAACAAACAAAACCCTCACATAAAATCCAGGAAATATGGGACACTATGGAAAAACCAAATCTAAATATAATGGGAATAGAGGAAGGAGAAGAAACCCAGGTCAAAGGCATAGAAAACACTTTCAACAAAATCATAGACGAAAATTTTCCTAACCTAAAGAAGTAGGTTCTTATCAAGATATAAGAAGTGTAAATACAAAATACACTGGACCAGAAAGAAATTCCCTTGGCACATAGTAATCAAAACACTACATGTACAGAACAAAGAAAGAAATTGGAGAAGATTTCAGAGATGGAAAGATCTCCCATCTCATGGACCAGTAGGATTAATACAGTTAAAATGCCCATCTTACCAAAAGCAAGCTACAGATTCAATGCAATCCCTATCAAAATCCCAATTCAATTCTCTACAAATCTTAAAAGGACAATTTTCAGCTTCATATAGAAACACGAAAATCCCACAATACCTAAAACAATCCTGAAATAACAAAGGAGGTGCTGGTGATGTCACCATCCCTGACCTCAAGTTGTACTACAGAGCTATAGTTTTTTTTGTTGTTTTTTTGTTTTGTTTTGTTTTTTAATGGTTTTGGCTCAAAAACAGACATGTTGATCAATGGAATTGAACTTAACAGCCAGACATAGATCCACACACTTATGGACACCTGATCTTTGATTAAAGAAAGAGCCAGAAATATGTGCTGGAAAAAAGATAGTATGTTGAGCACATAGTGCTGATAAACTGAATGTTTGCACATAGATGAATCCAAATAGATCCCTACTTATCACCTTGCACAGAACTCTACTCCAAATGGATCAAAGTTCGCAACATAGACCAGGTACGCTGAACCTGACAGAACAGAAAGTGGAGGATAACCTGAAACTCACTGGCACAGGAGAGACTCTCTGAACAGAACACTGACAGTATAAGCACTAAGATCAACAATTAATAAACGTGACCTTGTGAAACTGAGAGTTTCTGCACAGTGAGGAACACTGTCATTTGGACAAAGCAGCAGCCTACAGAAAGGTAAAAGAGGTTAACCAGGTACACATCCAATAGAGAGCTAATATCGAAAGTATACAAGAATGAAAAACAAAACTATATATCAAGAAAACAAATGATCCAATTAAAATATGGAGCACAAATCTAAGAAGAGAACTCTCAAAAGGAGGAAACTCAAATGGCTGAGAAACACTTAAAGTGATTATCATCTTCCTTAGTCATCAGGTAAATGCCAATAAAAACTATTTTGAGATTTCATCTTATACCCTTCAGAATGCTACGATCGAAAAAACAAAGGACTGCTCATGTTGGCAAGGATGTGAGAAACATTCTACTATTGCTGGCAGGAGCACAAACTTGCACAGCCACTATGGAAAGCAACATGTTGTTACTCGGAAAGATGGGAGCCAATCTACCTCCAGACCCAGCTGTACCGCTCTTGGGCATAAACCCATAGGATGCTTATTCTTCTACAAGGACACTTGCTCAACCATGTTCACTTGACTCTATTCATAATAGCCAGAAACTGGAAACAACCTAGATGTCCCGCAGCAGAGAAACATGGATAAAGAAAATGTGATACGCTTACACAATGGAGTATTATTTGGCCTTTAAAAAGATGACATCACAAAATTTGCATACTGAGTGAGATATCACAGCCCCAGAAAGACAACGGGGTATGTCTTTGCTTATATGTGGATATTAGCTCTTAAGTCAATGATAACCAATCTGCAATACATAGAGCCACAAAGGGTGGGCACAGAGTATAGAAGGAGATGTAGGGAGAATGGTTAGACTGTGCTGGGAAAGTGAAATGGAACAGACATAGTTGATGATGAACTGGAGTGGGGAGGACTGGAATGGGAGGGTCAGGCGGAGGGGGACAGACAGAGGACAGAGAAGACAATATAGGAAGAGACAGCTAAAAGTAAGAGCCATTTGAGGGATAGTACAGAAACCTAATCAGTTGAAGCCTCCTCAAATACATACGTGCATGAGGGTGATTTAAATGAAATCACCAAACAAAGGGGGAGACAGTGCAACTGGACATTTCTCATCACCAAATGAAGTGTCCGGCACCGGGAATGGGCTACATCTAATTTGTTGACCAAAGGGGTCCCATGGAAACCTCCAAATCACACATGCTGTAGTGGGAGTAGAGGAAGGGGAACTTAAAATCAGGATTTATTATATGAGGGAATAACCCTATTTTTAATAAATGCAAAAAACCAAAATTATACATTTCAATGAGACTGAAAGTGAAATTACAAAAATAAACACAAATCATCTATTTATCTATATATGTGTGTATGCATATATATATATAATCATATAAATCACATAGCACATATTTCACTACATAATGTAAGATATGTATGCAATAAAGGGAAATAATATGTATTTGTTTACTTCTATTTCCTCCGAGAAGGTTTGGGGCTTGAAAGTTAAGGAGGTAAATAAAGACATGATTAAAACATTGAAAAATAAAAATAAAAAAGAATCTGCCACTGGAATCAAGGGCCGCCTTGTGGGCCTTGGCCGTGGAGGAAGCGAGATCTGCATGGCCTGAAGCAGCCTGACCTTTGTCTTGAGTATTAGTTCTGAAGTAAGTTATCAAAGGCTTCATAACGCACATAAAAACAGAGCCTGTTATACTTTCTCCCATTTCCCAATGAAAATGCTGCTCTTTCCAAGTGGCAGAAGGAGAAAGCATGAATATTAAAAATAGACAAATATATTGAGGTTATTGATTTAGAAACTGAATTTTAAATGATATTTTATTGAGTGTGTGCATTACCCATGTGGAGACCAAAGGACAATTTTGTTTAACTGGCTCTCTCCTTCTCCCTTTATGTGGGCTGCAGAGGTCAAAGTCAAGTCCGTGGGCATTGGACTAAGTGCTTTTATTCACTGATCTGCCTTGCTGATCCCTAAAATAAAATGTTTAATGATGTCAAATACTTTCTAGTTGATAAAATTCTAATCGTGTTTTTTTTTTATTTTTGAAAACTGAGATGATTCTAAAATTCTTATAGCTATAAAAAAGGCTAAACAATGGTCTCAGAAATTTAAAGATGAAGCATTACGTTAATAATTACTATATATCAAAATAACTAATATGTTAGTGGTATGAAGATGGACAAAAAGACCTGTGGCATAAATTTCAAAGTCGAGGAATCAGCCTAGATGTGAGGACAGACATGGTAAAGGGTAGTAGCTCTAATGCAGTAGTATGATGGGCCAAAGCACACACTAGTAGAAAATGTATCAGAAGACGCTCATCAGTTTTAGTTGGGAAAGAAAAGCACACTAAAGCCACAATGGAACACTAGGACAGAGTCACCAGAGCGAGGAAGGTGGAAATTGCTAATATTGCCGAGTCCTGTGGAGAATGTGAAGAAAGGTAACGCCCTTACGTTGCTGGGGGGTGGGAGGTATTAGTTGCTTGGCCACGCTTTGGAAAACTGGATGTCTATGCTGAATTTCAATTTAGAGATACCATACTGCCAAGCTAACCATTTCTCGGTTCATATCCCCCAGGTCACACATTCACGCACCGAAAGACATGGCAGCAATGTTCATATGCACTAAACACCAGAAGTCCGGTACAGAGTTGGTCCCTTCCGTAGAGTCACACAAGAAACACTGCATAGCAATGATAATTCCAAACAAGTACTCTATATAACATAAATGAGTTTTTCTGTATAAAGAAAATTTTCAGAGCCTGTGGAGTTGTGATCTATGGCTCCATTTGAGTAAGTGAAAACATGTAGAAATTATAGTAAGGGTAGTTTAGAGAGTAACTTTGAATTGGGAAGTAGATAAAGTTGGGAGATGAAGAAGGCACTTCTAGGCTCTGCTAATGCTCTATTCTCAAGTAATAGTTGATAGCGACATGGATATGTTCGCTTTATTATTTGTGTGCTTCAGTGAGAAAGCATCTATGTGTATTGTGAGAGTATGTGCACATGTGGAGGTCAGAGATCATCTCCAAGTGCCTTCTTCCATTACCCTCCATGTTATTATATTGGGGTAGGGGGTCTCTCAGTAAACCTAGAGCTTCCCAATTGGCTCAACTGTCTGGCAAGGAAGATCCTGGGGTCCTCCTGTCTCCACGTCCCAGTGTTGGGATTACAGGTGCACATTATTGCACCTGGCTTGTTATTTCGGTACTAGGGATCTGAACTCATGTCCTCATGCTTTCCAGGCAAGTCCTTTAGCTGCTGAACCATCTCCCAGAACCAGCACTGCTCCCAAATTATTTTAAAAGGCATGTGACTCAGGAACTAGAAACCGCTCACTTCACATCTCCGCTCTGCCGTCTCCCAACTTCACATCCTTGGAGCAGCTACTTAACCTTCTGACTTGTGGGTTCCTCAGCTGTGATTAGGGCACGGCACCCACATCTGCCCCCTGCGAATACTCTGCACATTAAGTCTGATAACACATCAGCAAATCCTGGATGCCTAGCAACCCCAACAGCTGGCAATGGGAGTGATTATAGCATGTTTTCCTGGAAACCACAGAAGCATTTCCAAGACATTCTGCATTGTCCAAAGTCCTCTCAGTGAGCAGAATTTCAAACTCATACGCATCCAAGGGGACCCCACAACCTTTCATTATCCTTTTTATGGCACCAATCTATGTAATCAACATTCTTCAAAGCAATAAACTCTCAGCTTCTAAGTTGGCTCAGGAAATTCCATTTGTCAATGTTCACCCACATTTCTCCCTACTGGGATCTCAGGCCACCTTCTACATCCTGGATGTTAGAGCCCTCTGTTCTCAAATTTGGTCAGACCCCCTCATGACCATGTTATCTAGTGAGCTTCTTTACTCAAGGATTGGCCAATATCCCTTGTCTGCTTTCTTCCCACCAAGTCTTTCTCACAAGCATCAACTCTACGTCCGTAGCCTAAGTTGTATGGCATTGTATTTCACAGCTCGCCTATCCAATCAATAAGAATCCTACATAGGACACACCTTCTATGGACACGAGATCTTGAACGGGGATGCCAGAGTTTGATTCTAAGGCCTCCCATTTACACCCTCTGGAAACGTGGCATGTCACCTAGCTTCTTGGATTCTCTAAGTTGTAAAACAATAATAAACATAGTCCACAGGTCACAGAATTTCTGAGAATTAAATTATTTAACAGCATAATGCAATGAGAACAGTACGTGGGACATAAAATATACTGCTCAAGAGTTAGCTATTACCTAGGTGAATCAGTTACTCACTACCAATGGAAAAACTGAGACCTGAAAACCTTTGAATTCTTTACATGAGTTCTGCCTATACTCACTCAGGGAAATCACTTCAAAATGTTGGTAAAACTCCTAATGGTTTAATCCCTCTGCTTGTCCAGTCTCCTCACATTTTGGGGTATCCATACCCACTGAATTATTTGTTGTTCCCAAATGTGCCAGCTCACTTTATATCCCTATAGTCTTCCCAGCTTGAGATCTTAAGACAGGGTGTGGTGGTGCACACCTTTCATTCCAGCACTCTGGAGGTAGAAACAGAAGGTTACTGAGTTCAAGGCCAGCCTGGGCTACATAGTGAGATCTTGTTTCAAACTAAACAAAATATCTCGATATTTTTTAAAGTCCCTTCTTTTGTTATATCGATCTCTTACAGCATAGTATTCACCACACACGGGGGACATAATTTTAATTTCCCTAAAGAGACTCAGATCATCAAGACTAAGGCTACGTTTTCGTCCCTACCTATTACTTAACCTCTCAAGATGGACCTGGCACATATTAGGAATTTAACGATATTGAGAAAGCTGGAAAACATTCACATTTCTTCTCTTTGTTTAAATATTATAGACATAAGGGTAAGACTAGGTAAAAATGATTTCGGTCACCTAACAGAACACACATCTCTTTGTTTCATGGTTTTGTATTAAAATCCTACATTTTTGATAGATAAAACAACAGAAAGATACCTAATAAATGTATGTGTTTATAAACTGACAACCCTGCCTGGGAAGGAGTAAGGTCATTCCAGCAGTAACCAGAAAACAGCCAGGACTTTCTCCTGTGCACCCTCTTACTTACTGACCATGTGATCAAGCTTGGTTCTAATTGAATCACAATACTGGCATTTCCTGTTCACAACAAATTCTCTGTCTCTTTCTCACATTTCTGCGGATGGCTCTTTCCCCCATGAGTATCAAAGAACAGAGATTAATAATGAAATGTTGAAAACAACCAAAATTTACAAGGAGGCTAGCCTGACACACTTGATGATATGCATGAATTTGATGGTGTGACACGGTAATTAGGTATAAATGGTAAACAGTTCTAAGTATCTAATTAGCACTGATCTTAGATCATTCGGCTGATTATTTTGGAAGTCAGCGGAGGTGGGGGCACATCCTTGTAACACAGGGGTTCTCAGTGCTCGCAGTGAACAGTGTTTATAAATCTTATATCATAAGCCTGGGCTCTCACCTCACCCCAATTTAATCTAGCTCTCCCAGGGCTAGACCCAGATACCTTTAAAAATAATTCCCCAGGTGACTACAGCTATACTTAAGAACTACAGCTGTGGGTCAATGAGATGACTCAGTGTGTTAAAGGCACTTGCAAACATTAGTGCACATACGTTCACACACACTAAAAAAATAATGTAGAATTCTTCTGAAGTATTATAGATGGAAACACAGGATGTCATCCTTCCCCCTATAGTTCTGCATCACCAGGAGGAAGGGGAACCATAAAACAACAAGAAGATATGTAACAAATATATATGCTTGTCAAGCAAGCAATCAGCTAACCCTGAGCAATTAGGACTGGCGAATACAATGTTTACCATAGCACTTTGATATATCACACTTTCTTTCACAGTATAACAAATGGATACAGAACCGAGAACAGCCTGCTTCCCTCCTCCCAACCCTGATCTGGAACTTGAAGCGTGCCCTGGCATTTGGGAGATCAAATCAGTCCTAGGACTCTGAATATTTCTTTCTGTTGTGACAAAACATATGTTATATAAAATGCACCGCTGAACTACTTAATGCACAGTTGTGTGGCATTAAGTGTATTCCCATTGTCTATAACCATCAGGCACGTCACTCAACTGCTTCCAGCACACACCCATTACACACTCAACCTCTCTGTTCTGCCCCTGGCTACATCCACTCTTCTTTATATCTCTAATTTTTGACTACTTCAGATAGCTCATAAGTGGAACTATACACTTTCCTTCTTGAGCCTGATCTACTTCACTTAATATAATGTCTTAAAGGAATAACATTTATGTTATAGCATAAAATATAACATCTTGTTAAGGCTGGAAAATGTCCCATATGTGTGTATTCTACATGCTACACTCTGCTTCTATAGTCATTCAGTGATAAATATTAAGTGGTCCCCATCATTTGGCTCTGGTGATGACAGGAACATAGATGTTTGGCTCTCAACTTCTTCCATGTGCCTTACACACCCAAATGGCCATTTTAACCAGAGTCTCACCTCAAAGAAGTAAGAGTTTGGTGTGGCTTCTACTTCACACCCTTCCATAAATCACCTTGCCATACAATGGGGAAAGGTCCAAGGACTTTTCCTCGCCAAAAAACACACAATAATGGAAGGCCACCTCAGGGTTTTATGACCATGTCTAAACCAACTGTAAAGAGACTCCCTAACTGCCACAAAGAAGTGCCTGCGGTAAGGAGGCCTGAGAGAGGCACACACCACACCGCAGAGAACTCTCAACAGGTCTAAGTTGTTAGAGCTTAGCCCTCAACTGAAACCATTAAGAAAGCTAGGACCTTGGTCCTGTATCCATAATGCACTTATTTCTACAACAGTTACATGAACTTGGAAAAGAACCTTCCTCTAGAACAGTGGTTCCTAACCTGTGGGTCATGACCCCCACGGGTCTTGCATTTCAGACATCCTGAATACCAGATATTTGCATTACAATTTATAAGAGTAGCAGAATCACAGTTATAAAGTAGCAACAAAAATAATTTTATGGTGGAGGTTCACCACTACATGAAGAGGTGTATCAAAGGGTCAAAGCACTAGGAAGGCTGAGAACCACTGGTCTAGAAGGTACTAGAAAAAAAGCACATGGGGCTGACCCCTAAACTGCAGCCTTGTGACCTACACAAAGTGCACTGGACCACCAGCCCAGAATGCTCTGAGGTAGCAAATACATGTTGTTTACATTGCAAATTGTGAGGCGATTTATTACTTGTATTTCTTTGAGTCCCTAGGATGAGTTTAAAAAAAGATAAAGAGAGGGGAGATATGTTCTGTGGAAGTGTAGTCAGGTATGGGGGAAGGGTGTGCCTCAGTGGGCCCATGCCAAGGCATCCCTTCCCCCTGAGGGACCAGCTACAGGATGGTAGAGTATAGAATAGAGTTTATTCAGGGCATGGGGAGGGGAGTCAAGAGGGTTGTAGAGGCAGAGAAAGGCAGAGAGAGGGAGAGAGGTGGGGGGAGGGAAAGGAACGGAGAGGAGAGGAAGGCTGGCTATGAGCACATGGAGAGAGAAGGGGGTAAGGGAATGGAGATAGGGGGGAAGAGAAAGCAAGAGCAAGAGAAAGCTAGAGAGGAGCAAGAGAGCGAGGAGGGGGCAAGCAGCCCCTTTTATAGTGGGTCAGGCCTACCTGGCTGTTGCCAGGTAACTGTGGGTCAGAACTTAGAATGCTAACACCCTAGTTCCAAGACATTTCAAACAGTAACCTCTTCTGGTGTCTCCTTAGCTCCCTGTCCCTGTTCTCCTGTGGAAAGGGGAGTGGGGGATGGGAGCACCAGTGCCTTTCCTTCCTACCTGGGAGCTTGGTCTATAACTTCTGAAAATATTGCCAAAGCTGCTGCTAGGGAATTACCCTTCCCCCGTTGAGGTGATATGACAGAACAGAGCATAGTTCTGGGAGACTTAAAGCGACCACTCATACTTTAATATAAAGTAGATATAAAGCGTCCTCCATGTTGCTGGTTCTAGATTTAAAGAAAAAGACACCTGCCAGTTTAAAACGCCCTGAAATATTTATAACTAAAAAAAAAAAAAAATACTTCAAAGACAGATTATTTTAAAATGAGACATTGAAGCAGTAGGTGTAATCACAGGATGAGAAAGGTAGTCTTTGTAAAGAAGGCGCTTCCATAAAGTCTAGACACCTGAGAGCTTTGACCTTGACTTAGCTCTTCTTGCCTCAGACCTAGATTGCTGTTTCAATCTTAGACGTCAGACAGGGAGCAGTGTTGGCTTACAGAGACTGCAGAGACCAGGGCCCAGGCAATGCTTCCCTCTGAGCCATAGAGCCAGCGGGTGAGGGGGATACTGTCTGCACTCAGTTGATACCTCAACTGCACTGTTTCTACTTCTGCCTTCCATAGGTTCCTAGCCAGGAAACATGCACTATCTAGAATAGAATGATTATGAAGAGAAAAGAAAGCATGAGGGAAGCACACTCTGTCTCAGAAGACACTGAAAGGGTGTCAACAAAAGCTCCTGCCCAGCCTCCAAGCCAGGGTCTAAGCCAGCCTGCACAGTTCCAACCCATATGACCAAGAAGGTCTACAGAGCCTACAGATTAAGGAGCCAGAAATTAAAATAAGATACGCTAAGATACGCGTCAAAATAGCTGGGATTAAATCGTGGCTGTGTTAACTTGAAGGTGTTATGCAGGCTACTGGGGCAGTTGCAGGGGGAGAGTCAAGACTCTTACCCAGCTGTGAATCCTTGTGTTCAAGCAATAATGATCCATGTGGCAAAATATATGCCCATGGCTGCAATAGTGGCATGAATGTTTTCGGGTAGACTCAAGGTACTGCAAGTCTGGCCAAGAAGCCATGATTCGGGAGCTCACTAACAGTAGTGAGTGGACCACTATTACTTTAGTAAATGCGCATAGTATCAAATTGCCTTCTAAATGGATACTTCTCCACCCATAGATTAGTGCAGGTCTCAGACCTCATCAGAGAAATGTCTCTGCACTGATAGTGGTTAATGCAGAAGCTCAGAATTCTTCAAGGCTCAGAGAATCAACATCACTGGAATGCTCATTCACACTAGGGACCTCTAGAATACACCATGTCCTCAAGGCTCAGAGGCCATCTCAAAGGAGAGAAAGGTTGTAAGAGTGGGGGGTTGGAAGACCACAGCAAAACATTGTCTTCTGGACATGATGGGACCACTGTGCTCTTGAACCTACCAAAGATATGGTTGCCCGCCCACACAAGATAAAGCCAGCCAACATTCTTGCATGGAGTGGGAAGGGACTTGTGAGTCCCACTCCTAACTAAGATGCTGTGGGTAGTGGTGGCTTCTGGGGAAGAGTCTGTCAGTTTTCTTTAGGGCTGTAGCTCCTGGTAAGTTGACCATACTCCAGTGCACAGTCCCATACTCATGAGTGTATGGACAATACAGACTGAAGCCTATGAGTTATTTAAAGAAAAAAAGGAAGAGAGAACAGATTTGGGACTCTGTGGATGTTGGGATGAATCTGGAAGGGATACCGTGGTGCTCGTGGGAGGGAGGGGCTGGACCTGGGAGGAGGAAAGGGTGGATCTGGGAGGTGCTGGAAGAAGTATGACTGAAATACACTTATGAAATTCTCAAAGAATAAAAATGTTTTTAAAAAGGAACTGCAGGTGATGACCATGACCTTGTGAGGTACTCTGTGAGGTCACAATGGTAACAGTGGCTTAACTCTATGTAAAGGATTGAGCTTCATCGATTCAGTATTCAGCAAATAAGTATTGATTTGAATGTGTTATTGGACAGGGCCATCCCAGCACCTGGTGTAACCTGAAGCTATTGGTTAGAATCGATATGGCTTCTGGGTAGTATAAATATATCACAGAGTTTCATCATGAGAATATAGTACATGGGGTGGTGTCCTCAGGGCTATTACGGTGTTTATATATGAGCAGTTGAACTTCAGACTTCAAAACAGTCAGGCTTCAAACTCTGGACATCTGCTGAGGCTCCGTTACATATTTTCCTAACACTTGGCTGCTGACAGACTGGAAATCAGAGTTGTGGTGAGAAGGAATAATGGTTAGAAATGAATAAAGCAAAGCACCTAAGAATTGAGGACAGAGACAGAGAGACAGAGCGCTCTAGCGCCCAGCCCTTGCATTCCTAGAGAGAAGTGTCTGGAAGTAAGAGGGGCCAGATGCCAGCACTTGGAGAGGTCATTAATTCATTTAACTGCTTCTAGATAACAAGCCAGCTGCACTTAATTCTAGACACATTTAAAACTCCCCCATACTTAACCTTCCTTTTCCTATAAAACTTTAGGGTACCCCTCACTCACCCCAGCCCTGTAAGACCCCCCCCCCAAACCTGGTTATACAACCTAAGGGAAGCCATTTGTGCTGTAGGCTACATCTGGTTGAGAACATACACTGGACATCAGGTAGACCCAAACTGCAAACCTGCTTCAACAGTCTATCAACACTACCATCTTCAGTCTAGAGACAAATTACCCCGAGCTTTAGTTTCGCCTTTGGTATGATGGAGAGAGCACACATACCTGATTAGACAAGTCCAAAGCACCCAAGAGATAACGTGTGGAAGAGAACCAGCAGCTAGGAGTTAAATAACAACTCTGTTTCCTGACCCCGTCCCTCAGCAGCTAGCTTGGATCTGGGTGTCTATGTGAGCATTATTATTATAAATCATAACCTCTGTTTCCAAGCACACTGACACCTTCCAGTACACACGGCACTTGGCAATCATCACCCATGGCTTCTAGCAATCAGATCAAACAATTGGATTTCTGTTTTCCTGTGCCTTCATTGGACTGAGCGATCCAGCGTTTGCTATGCTAATTAGTGAGGTTATGCTAGCAGTATTTTAAGTATATACACCAACTTTTTAACTACCAGACTTGTTAGGTAAAGGTCTATAGTTCACTCCAAACGTTTCTAATTGTTTGTTAAAAGCTCGCGGGTAACAATGCCTAAGTTACTAACTCAGCCCCTTTCCCCCATCCCACACAAATTCCTGGTACTGTGAACTCATTTCAGAGAAGCCCTTGCTGCAAGTATAATTTTTCTTGCAGAAACAAAAGCAGAGAGGGATTTTCTTGGTGGTGTTTTGTTTGTTTTGCTAATAATAACATTTAAAAGATCGATTTATTATTATTTGGTAGTTAGTTTACCACAAGGCTTTTCAACCAAAATATGGAAAGTCCTCTTCTAATTCTAATTTTGGAAAAAATCATGCAGAGCAGAAGTTCAAGCCGCTTCTGGGCCTTTGAATTCCTGTCCAGAAATGAAGAACTTTACACCCTTAAGTGAGTGATGTAATGCCTCACGGCCCAGATTTCTCATATGTAAAGTGGGCTGTGCTGATCTACAGAGCTGTAAGCATTACATCTCTCCGCAACTATGCAGTATTAAGACTTATGACTAGCACAGTCTGTGTGTGTGTGTGTGTGTGTGTGTGTGTGTGTGTGTGTGTGTGTGTGTGTGTGTAATATGTAAAGTCAGGTAGTGGCTATCTACAAGGGTTGTTGTGTTACCTGTCCCCATGTTTGTGAAGTACCAGACTGGTGACTAGCACACACTTGCTAATAGATCACGCAACAGGAAAGTTCCTGTGGGAAGCCCGTTTCTCTGAGGCACACTTACAGTGCTCCTTCAGAGAGGAAGCACGAATACGAAGCGCACACCCTTCCTCACTCTGTCCCCATCTTCCTCCACTGTATGATTCACCAGCTTTTTCCACTTTTACCTTTTCATCCCCTGGGGTGGGAGTGACAAACTAAACTAATTGTCCTCCCCAAACTGGAATCCAAGTCTGAAGCCCAAGGCAAGCCTTTGTTTTATCTTTCCTTTTCCCAGAAGAACAATGGCTTCAAATGATAGTTTAAGCATTCTTAGCAAAAGGCGCTCCTAGCAGCCACTTACCAGATGTCGCTGATAAATGTGCCTGGATTCCACCAGACACTCAGCATGAGCTTCTAATTTTTGCTCTGCCGATGCTGGAGTTTGCTAAGCAACATCTACAGAAACAGAAAACTCCATTCCAGTAACCGGTCTGACCTCTGGATGCATGGCTACCTTGATGCTCCTGGCAAGTCAGACATGGACAGAAATACTGAGCCCGTTCCTGGTTTCAGCCTTGAGAAGCAGGGGATTCATTCACAGAACCACATGTGCTCTGCTGTGTAACACAGCTTGGGTCAAATCCATTCTTCACACCCTTTACTCACAGGCCTCTCTTAGGACATGGCTGATGCTAATCAACGGTGCAATGGGCAGGTCCTACTCAGTTCCACATGGAAGAGGGGGGAAGCACCATCATTACTAACCAGTAGTTTGTTGCCATAAAGCATTGTGGGACCTGAACAGTGGGAACGACGTCTGTGGGTAGATCCAAAATATCAGAGGTCTCTAAGTCAATCTTAGAATCCAGTTTGAGCTCTCCACCTACTGTGGTATATTTTGTAATGTCGACATGTGCCTTTCATACTCTTCCCAGACAAGAGTAGCATAAAATGATTCCTACACTTCCTCTAGCTCCAAGTTCTTCTGATATTCACCTACATTACATTGGAACTAAGACCGAAACACTTAATAGAATGTACTAAGTCTCACAGGAGTTAGGATACTCTGATAAACCTGGGTGCCTGTAACAGAAGCAGACGGACGGCATGCTTACTCAGCTGTCTGCATTTAAAGATCTAAACTGGTCCATAGGCTCAGTGCCAAATGACTACAAAGCACCACCGCGCACATCCTGAGCCGTTTCACAGCAGTTCTGCTCTGTGCTCACCTCAGTCTGTCTGGAGCACTCACATTCTCTGTGGCTGAGCCTAAAACTGCTCTTTCTTTATCTATAAAGTGTTCCCAAAGCCCACAGAGGTCACAACTCCATCAGTGGCAATAGCAGTAACGGAAAACACATATTCTAGAATGGGAATAATCAGTACTATTCAGACACATGTAGGTGTGTATAGAACTATAAGTAACAGGAGCTGAAAATTCATTTCCTTGCAGGCATTACCCACATTTCAAACATCCAAGAGCCACATTTGACTAATGGCTGCCATGCTGGACAGCCCAGGTTACAGAGCCTTTCAGTCACTGTACAAAGATCTACTAGACAGCACTGAACTACTATAGAGCCTAATCCTTAAGAACAGATCTTTGAACTATAGAAGATAAAAATTTCTAGACCAGCACAGATGTACAGGTTGCCTCTTCAAACTCTAAATGTATATTTAGTGTGTCCAGATCAACAAAGCTGGCATGAGCTAAGACTGCCTTGAAATCAATGACGTTCTCTCTTCAGTCACAGTGTGGCTGAGTAGAGATCTCAAAAGTCACAGGCTGGGGTGCTGTGAGTGACTGTTCCTCGTGGATTATAGAAACTGAACTTGGAAGTTCCTACCTTGTCATTCCATCAAATTTTATTCTCTGATTTTCAGAGTGGTTCCTAATTAATAGATCCCTACTCTATTAATTTTAAGAGACCTCTGATAGCAAAGGTATTCCTTTAAAGGAAAATATCACATGATATTCAACAGCTGTCTGGGCAAGCTGGAGCAAAAGTCATCCAAAAATGTATTTGACACATATATATTAGGTATACATTTAGATTTCAGTCCATCCAGGAAACATTACAGAAGCTCAATGAATAAATTATGAGAGCCTAGGAATGAACAGAAGAGCCGTTTTAACTGAGTGCATTCTTACATCTCTAGCAGATTCTGTGTGGAAAGTGCCAGATCAATGGGCTGTGTATATCAGGCCTCATTAGTGAGCAACACCCTGTATTCCTAGCACTCTGACTTCTAGAATGTTGTTTCTTATAAAATTTCTTCATAAATTGCCTACAAGACATTCAAATTTTATTTGGACTTTTTCTCAAAAACTAGAAGTGTTTAGGAATGGGGAAATGAATTGTTATTGGTGAATACTTCTAAAACTCTCTAAGATTACCTCTATGAACTGATTGAGTTAGCTGCGCTCCACCAGTTCTTTTGGATTGAAGGAGAAATGCCTTTGTTCACTTATCAAGTAAAACTGAAACACAAGCCGGTTAATAAGGGGTGGTGGGTCCATAGTCTACTTAAGTGGTTTACCTATGACCTCAAGGCTCTGCAAAAGTTTATGAGAATTATTAGGGCATGAATTATCTGCTGTTCTATTTAGGACTAATCATTAAAGAAATCAATTCATCTTTTGATCTCCAGTACTGCAAAAAAAAAAGAAATTAATTAGTTCCCTTTTTTATTTTGACCTACACATAGACTTGTGCCCATCTGGCTTGCCACTGGGGTAAGAGGAATCACTGATAATTCTTGCTCAGAGACACACTGCCTTGCCTTTCCTGTGATTCCCTTCATGATACACAGAAAAATAAATCATAGGGGATTAGCTTAAATTCTAAGTGCATAAATAATAATTTTCTTCACTATGTAATAACCCAGCTAACCAGCAATTCAAGGGAACATGTTTGTCTCATGTTATTCAGCTCTAGGAAACTAATGCTTTGACTCAAGATGAGTGCAGGTCTTTGGTTTTTTAACAAAGCAAATAAACAAATCCTTGGTTTCAACAGGAGGAACATAGTAACTTATGTAGAGAGAAAGTCAAAGATAGATTAGTTCTAAGTTTTCTCACATATCGTCCCATATATAAAACCAGATTCAATTTGAGAAGATTTAAGGATGGCAGTAAATAATCTATTACTTATGCCCACATAATGTCTGTGTAAGTATAATGACATGATATATAGTAAATAAGTATACATTCATATATCAAAATGCATAGTCTATTCTGAAGAATGGCAGATCATATGCAAGTTCTGAAAATATGCATGCTTATAATAACTATAATTCATAAATCCATGCCACTAAAATAACTATTATTTTGAAAGTAATAAATAGATAAGACCCTTCTAAACCAACTAATAATAAAACTTAGGACTCTATCCACAAAACCATTGTAATGGCTAATATTAATCAGATTCATTCAGCCACAGAATTTTATGATTAATAACCCAGTATGACTATTTTCCTCTCAGGTATTTATTGATTATTCACTGTTCCAACTGTTGTCAACAAATTGAAGAATTAAACCTCCCTTCATAATTTTGTTGTCAAGATTAATAAGCTATTTGCTTAAGTTGGATGTTTTGTCTTGATTTATGTTACTTGTGCCTGTGAGTAAATTAAAATTTGATTTAATTTCACAGATCTTGCACAGAGCAGTAGGCTCTGCCAGGACGGCATCAAGGCAAAGAGCTCATGTCAATTAACAAGTGCTTATTGAAAGGCCACACAGAAAGGAGACCATAACTTACCTTTCTCTCCTAATCAGGAAATCAAACTTTAGTCAGAACCATACTCCTAAATACACACTGGCATACACTTAAGAAAGTAGTGGGGAAATTCTACATTTCCTTTCAAGGTTTCAAAATTTTGTCCCAAACATAAATACATGATAAAAACACACAAACCCTAAATTCTCAATTTTGTCAATACACACCGTACGCCTGTGTTAAAATATCACACTGATCCTGTAGATACTTGCATGCTTACTACATGTCGATTTAAGATATTGAAAGGGAAAGCAGTCTGGTTTTAGAATCAATTCTAACTTTTAATTTATTCCCTTTGCTCTTTTCACCTAATTTCCGCCAATTCTGTCCTTTGTGTCTCAGCTAAAGGTCACCTCATCCATCAGCTGGGCCCTCCATGACAACCCCACTTATCTCACTCATTCCCCCAAATTCTCTGACAGCACTTCTGTTCACTATGTCATTTATCCCAATTAATAATTATACAGTCCTCCTCATCTGTCTCTCTGCATGTGCTATCTCTCCCCACAAGACAGAGAGATCTGTCTGTTTATCTTAAGCAGCCAGCATGGTGGCTGGCAGGAACAGCACTCAACAGGAACTGTGCAGTGAATGAATGAAGTCATCCTCCCTTGAGCACCCATCGTGGTCCTTCAGGACTCTCACAGACCAGCAGCTAGGAAGCCGGCTTTGCTGGGCATGTTCAACCCCACTGCGCTGTGTATTGTTAAGTCAACTGCCTTAGGAACAGACATGCGCACTTCCTCAGTGATCTTCTGTCCTCTGGTAGTGTTAAAGGATCAGAGATGACATCTTCCCAAATCTGGCCCCCAAGTTGCACCTGTCTCAGAATCTATATACCTCAGCTTCCAGGGCCAATTCCAGATCTGAAAAGCGGTATAATAAGAGATACATTCTCCACAAAGCTCTCCATTCCCACAACAGAGGATTCCATGACCCCGGGCCATTTAGGAAGCTTCATGGACACCTCTCTGGTCTTTCCTACTGTGAAGGCCTCTTGAAAACTTCTTACCTGGAATCCTTCCTGACTCTCGCTTTCTCAAAGGAAAACTCAGGGGGTTTGTTGAGGTCATAGGTTCGGGTTGTTGGCTCTGCAGACACTCCAGCCTTTGCCCCCCTCCTGCTGTGGAGAGAGACCAAGCCTGAGGTCTTGCGGTGAACATCCAGAGGCACTTTGTCAGGAGAGGCCTGCAGTGAGCTTCCTCCCTGCATGTGAATAACATCCTGCAGCTTGTTCAGCTGGATGCACTTGCTCTGTAGCTCTTCCGTGAGCTCAGCGATGACCACGGTCTGCTTGGCCAGCTGCTCCCGAAGCTCCTTCAGGTGGTACTCGCGTTCCTGAAGTTCTGCATCCTTCCTCCTCAGCTCCCGCTCCAGCTCTGCCACCTTGCTCCGCAGGGCTTCATTGCTGAGGCTCCCTGACTGGCCATCTGGGTGCTTAGCATGCTTGGGCTTCACCGAACCATTTCCCATGTTGCTCGGAACCTAAGGAAGGGCACAGAACTGGGAATGAGCAAGTGGAGTACTACTTTCTAAAGCCCCTCCCCTTTCCAGTCGGCTTCCTAAACAGACACAGAGCACTCATCATCCTTTGGTGAGCAATAAAACACTCCATTCTTACAGAGGAAGCTAATGACAGAGTTCCTTTATCCCTCTATAGAGAGCGGTTAGCATTTGGGTTCGTTTCTCACCGTCCTTTCAGCAGTACAGAAGCCACACCTGAGCATTTCCTACAACTGGCCCTAATCACCCACTGTCCTCTTCCAGTGCTTCTCTCTGGATAGTTCTCAAAAGCATCCCAACAGGGCTGCAATTTGGATGTCACGATGGCAGAGATTAAATGCAAAGTAGCATTCACATCGACAGAGGCTTGAGAAATATCACAACTCCCACCATACCCACTGGGCTACAGTAAAAAACAAAACAAAACACTCCCCTAGGTTTAGAAATAATACATCTGCATTCCTCCCAGGGTAGAGGCAGAGCATGTGGTGCTCTATTAGCAATTTGTTCTTGCCTGGTACTCTGGTAAGTGTTGCCTTTCTTCCAATGCTGGTGTTAAAACCTTCAAACCATGATCCCTGAGAAAAAAACATCAGTATGAAGTTTCTTCTACATTCTTCATGTTAGGTCCCAAAGCCAAGTTGTGCAAAAAGTGATGGCCTGTGGTGTGAAGCTTGATACTTTTATTAAGAATATCTTCAGGGCTCAAAAGATAGCTCAGTGGGTAAAGCACTTGCCAAGCAAGTGTGAGGAACTATGTTAGTGCCCACATGAATTCTGGGTAGACATGGCAGCCTGCTTGTATTCCCAGTGCCCAGAATACAGAAACAGGAGACAACTGGAGTGAGTTGTGTAAGGAGACTATCCAAATTGGTGAACTTCTGGTTTGGGTGAAAGACCATGCTTCAAAAAGTAGGAATAAATTTACAACACCTAACATCAACTTCCGGCTTGCCTAGACACAGACATGTATGTAAATACATGCATGTGTGTGCGTCCACACACACATGAACATGCACACACATGTATGAACACCACCCACATTTGCAAAGGGGATGGGATATCTATCTCCTCACAGGAGGGCTGGGGAGATAGCTCCCTTGAGAAAGTACTGAACATGCAAGCATGAAGAACCGAGTTCTATAACCAGTCAGGCTTCTAATCCCAGTGCTGGGAAGGTAGAGACAGTGGGGATTCCTGGGGATGGGTGGCCAGGCAGTTTAGCCTAATTTGACAACCCTGGATCCCAGTGAGAGACTCTGTCTCAAAAATACAAGGTGGATGTCTGCTGAGAAATGACCCCTGTGACCTATAGTTTCCAAGTATATTCTAAACAGTAGCATGTATATGCACACACATGCGAGTGAGCGCACACACACACACACACACACACACACACACATACACAACCTCTTGGTAACCCCAAAGTTATGATTAATCAGGGTAGTAGAAGAAGATCAGGAATTATAAGAGGTAATTTTTGTTGATTTTGAATGTCTTTTTTTTTTATTTCAAAGCTTTGTATTTATTTTAACATTTACTATAAATTCAAAAGGCTGGCACTAAATCGTTTTATTTCATTGATATTATTACTTCAGTGGAAATCAAGTAGCATGTTTAGGTTTACTAAGCCAAATTCCACATAAATAATAGTCAAATTTTAAAAAGTAAATCAGTAAATCAGGGCTGGAGATAATGGCTTAGCAGTTAAGAGTACCAACTGCTGACAGCCTCTAACTCCAGCTTCCAGAGATCCAATGTCCCCTTCTGGCCTCCATAAGCACTGCACTCACAGGAGCCTACACATAATTAAAAATTGAAAAATAAAACCATTTTTTAAAGTAAATCATCTGCAGGCCATAAACCTATGTGAGCAAAATCCCATAACAGCAGAATTTGCACAGCTGAAGTCCAGCAGATGCTGCCCTGACTATCTGCTCTTTGTACACCAAGCATTGCAGCATTGGATGGCTTAGTCTGGGGAACCATATATCAACCGTGAAAAACATCTGGATTCATTCTGATTTTCTGAAATAAGAAACAGAGGATCAAAACTGAAGTTTATAAACTCGCATTTCCCAGCTCCCTCCTTCAGATTTCTAGCTCAGGGAGAAACAAAGATCTTGACTTGATTTCACGAGTTCTACCAGATTAATCGTGGCCTCTACAGAGGCTGACTAGATGCAAAAAGTTAACAGTCTCCAAATTTTGAACAGACGCAATCAGCCAATGGAAGCTGCACAAGATCAAGACAGAAACAGGAAGTGATTCGTCCTTCAATACTGGATTCTTGCTGGGAGCAGTCATTAATAAGCATAAGCTTATGCAGAATTGCTTCCACAGCAGCAGACATGGAGCAGGCATAACCTTTAATCTTCTATTCACTGGGCAGCATTTGTTATTCTTACCCATTAACATCACATAGAAAGATGAAGGAGAGAAGAATTTAAAGAAGTGAGCCTGGACAGACTTGTATCTAAAATAAGCAATTCAGAAGATGTTAGTTTGAGACTTGAGAATTAGCTTGAGTGATATTCTGAAAGGTGCTCCCAAAGGTCTCTGAAATTAACATGCTTGCAAGTCTTTGTCAAGCTATTTTCTAGACAGACTTTTTGGTTTGTGAACAGGCATTTTCAGCCAAGAGGAGGTAAGGAGGAAACAGAAGTGTCTTATAGAGAACACGGCAAGTATAAACAATATTAAATTTAATACTGAACTAATGACTCAGTCTGTATTCACGAAACAACCGTTTGCTGAGCCTGGAGGACCATATACTCTGTGGAGTATGCCCATAGCCTCTCATGGATATTAGCACTCGGATTTAACAATCAAAAGTTATAGCACCCTAAATATGAAAAAGTCAAGAATCATTGCTGTATATGGACAGAGCAAAATCTGTGCCAATCTAATCATTTTACAAACCTAAAGCACAATTAAGTATAGAGCATCAAACCCTCCCAAATACCATCTCCTCCGTTTCCCTGAGGTCACCTTGGAAGCTGTGCAAACCTTGTGGAGTGTTGAAAATTCCTAAAACAGGAAGAAATAAGAGCAGCTAACTTGACCTTTCAAGTCAGTGATTTAAACAAGTTACTAGGTCTTTCAAGACTAGTGTGAGCTCTCACTTCACCTGTTTAAGTTTTGCTACCTCTAAAGCAAGGTTTCAAGCCTCCGGCCACATAAAATCTGATTAGATTCACACTGTGTGCTTCTTAGCTGTCACTAAGGAAAGCGGTTTCTCAAATATGGATTGCTAGTCACCAGGAGAATTGAGCTGCAGGGTGCTGCTTCATCAATCTAGCAGCTACAGGTTATGAAAATCATTTTTACATTAGAGGACAATGGATGACGTAATAAGAAATGATGTTAAAGATTAAAAGCCCAGTTTAACTTGAGCAACAAATTCAAGATACACAAGAGGAGGAAGCAATCCACCCTCTCCCAACTTCCTGTAAGTCACGTGGCATCTCCAATTTCACCTCTGTATCTATAAAATGGGTATATTTATCTCCATCTCTTAAGGGTCATGATGAAGATTGCAAAGCACCCCTGTGTGATGCAAACATGTAGGAGATATGAGGTACATAAAGGTCTCTTATAGCAGTATGGGGTTAGAGATGAATTCATATGTCTCTATAGAAGGAAAACACAGAACTGAATTTCTGCAGAAGTCTAAGGAAGTGAATACCTTCCAGACAAGAGGTCCTTAAAGATGCAAATATTCCCTTGTAGGAGTGAGACTTTACTCTTCCTGGACATTATGTCCCATTGAGAAAAGAACACATTGTTTAATAAACAAACAAACAAACAAACCAGGAAAGAAGCCCTACCAAAAGACTGGACATGAGAAAACAGTCTGAATGACAAAAATTATATCAATTTCTAGATCTCCTCAAGCTTGTCAACTCCTTAGTGTAGATTTACTTATTCTCACATACTGAAGAGAGATTTTTAAATCAAAAAGACTCACTGAGTTATCTCTGAAGGCACAACAACAGAATTCACGGGAGAGGGAATACCCTTCACAGTGATGGAGGAGAGAGAGAGGAGAGGAAGCCGTAGCATTAGCAAGAAGAGAGGACAATACCATACTGTCCATCCTTATCCTAATTCTCCTGCAGAAGAAGCTACTCACAGAGAAAAGACACTAGGAAGGACTTGTGGGCTGAGTCACACCTGGCAGTCAGTGTGGCAGAATGTGGCTTTGTTGTCTGCTCTCCCTTAGCTCTCTAGCAGTTTAAAAACCAAAGTATGGCTTTGATCTAGATGATATTCGTTGCTCCCTCTACTCTCCTACAGTCTGATAGAAGTGCATCCACATGAGCCAACACACACACAAGCATACACAGAGAGATACTCACACATGCACACACACGTACACACAGAGATACACATACTGAGACACAGATACATACATACACATACACACAGATGCAGACACATATATATACACACAGGTACACACACACATATACTCAGCCATATAGATACAGAGAGAGAGAGAGAGAGAGAGAGAGAGAGAGAGAGAGAGAGAGAGGCAGACAGACAGACAAATACACACACATACAGAGATACACAAAGAGAGAGACACACACATATACAGACACACACAGGGTGAGTCACGCATGTGCACACACAGATAAACACACATAGACACAAATACCCATACACATAAACAGATTCACACAGAGAAACACACAAACACACACATACTCACATACACATAAACAGGTACACACAGAGAGACACACATACACAAACTCTCTCTCTCTGTCTCTCTCTCTCTCTCTCTCTCTCTGTCTCTCTCTCTCTCTCTCTCATGCACACACACACAGGGAATATTTACAAGCAGATATATGAGCATGTGAGATGGCCCAGGCTGCAGATCCATAGTCGCTGTCTAAGGACTTTTGACTAGTTTTCTGAGTCCTCACAACAGCTCCTAGGCTTTAATGATAAGAACAGAAGAGACAGATTGACATATAGACAGACAGATAGACAAATAGATTAAACAATTTGCATATCATGTGGAATTCTTAGAGGGTCATACGACAGAGATAATGGTATGAATTTAGCACTGTTTTTGCTATACAACATTATGACTTAGTGAATACTAACAGTATTATTGTTAGCATTATTTACACAAGGGAGTGGCTTATCTCAATCAAAACAAAAAGTATTGATTAAAAACTACACCAAATAAGCAAGTTATTAAAGGAGAGCACCCAGAGAGCTGACTCTAGCCCACACTGTGCTCACAAACAAGCTACAAACATTGAGAGGGTAAGAGAAGGAGAGTGCTTGTGAGAGCCCTGGGGAGACAATACCACAGAGACCAACAGAGCAGAGCAGCCCAGAAGCGACCTCAAATCACACACATCTGACTCCTGAAGAAAGAGCAAAGGTTTTTTGGAGTCTAACTTCTTGAGTTCTTTGTATATATTGGGTATTAGCCCTCTATCGGACGTAGGATTGGTAAAGATCTTTTCCCAATCTGTTGGTTGACGTTTTGTCCTACTGACAGTGTCCTTTGCCTTACAGAAGCTTTGCAGTTTCATGAGGTCCCATTTGTCTATTCTTGATCTTAGAGCATAAGCCACTGGTGTTCTGTTCAGAACTTTTCCCCCGTACCCAGGTGTTCGAGAGTTTTCCCCACTTTCTCTTCTATTAGAGTCAGTGTAACTGGATAATAATTAAAAAAAAAAAAAAAAGAAAAGAAAAGAAAGAGCAAAGGGAAGCCGATGGGGAACGGGCACATTTAAGAGCCATATGCAGGCAAAGAATGAAGACTTTACAGTGTTTACAAAATTTAACCTGAGAGTAAATTAAGGGTCTAAACACAAAACTCTCACACCTAGCAGATCGCATAGATGAGTCCAGATGATCTTGGATTCAGTGGTAACTTATAAAATAAAAAACCTACAAATAACTTAGGAAAGGAGAAATTGTTATGTTTATATTTTGCTACAACTGAAAACTCTGCCAAAGAAGAGAATGAGATAGTTGAGCAAATAAAGGAGGCATTTTCAACACATAACTTAAACAAACCTGAAAAAAAAATGGGAAAAGACCAGAGCAGATGTCTCACCCGAGATTCATAGAGAGCAAAGAAAAGCAGGAGAAGACAAGGTCATCTGTGAGCAAATAGTGTGAAACTAATTGGAGATACTGAGACACAGTGGTCACAGTCCATAGCACAGAGCACATGGAAGCTCTCAGGGCATGGACTGACAAGAAAGTTGGTGTGACCAGAGGTCATGGAAGGTGATACAGTCACCTAGGAAGACAGAGCAGGCTTTTGTCACTCAGGTAATCATGAGTCCCCATGATTATCCAATAGGAGTCACATGGCTTCAGCTTTATTCACGAATGCTGCAGCTTTGAAGGAACCATGTCCCTCTGTTGGTTAACAAAGAAACTCCACTGTATCAATTTAACAGACTATTATTCAAGAATAAGGAGTAGCATGAAAAAAACGAGAAGACATAGAGAAACTTCGGATACATATCACTAAACAAAAAAGCCAACTGGAAGAGCCAATATACTGTATGAGTCCAATCGCACAGCATTATGGGAAACAGAAAAAGTGGAGTGAAAAGAGGAGTTTCAGAGCTGTGGAGAGCAAGGGAGAATGGAGCTAACAAGTTAAACACCATGGTGCTTGTGACATTGAAGCTATTCTATATGATACTACAATAATAGATACATGTTTTCATGCACTTGTCCCAACCCATGGCATATACAAAACAAAGAATAACCAATTATAATGATGGGCTTTAGTAATATGTCCATATTGGTCTATCAGTTGTAACAAACACTGACATATATCACAATGCTGCAAGATCTTATGACAGCTCAGAGGTTAACAGCCCTTGCAGCACATCCTGAGGACCGATTTCCAGTTCCCAGCACCCACACAGGCAGCAGTAACCACTAGCTGTAACTCTAGCTCCAGGGGTTCTGGTGCCCTCTTCTGGCCTCTGTGAGCACCACACGCACATGATATGGCACATATGCACACCCATATATGCACATAAATAAAAATAAATTTGAAACATTTTTGAAAATCTGTTTTTAGTGTTAGGAACAAAGGAAACTGAGGGGGGTGGTATATAGGCACTATACTTTTTTCTAAACCTAAAACTGTTCCCAAGTAGAGTGTCTATTACTTAGAACACTTACTTTGAAATAAATGCAAGAAAACCTAAAGCCTAGCTCACTGAGGAAGTGGGCTAAATGTTTGATGGGCGGAAGGAAAGGAATGAGTAACAAGCTAAAAAGAAGGAGTCTGCTGGAGTAAGGAACTGAAAGTGCACATGCCTTCTTATGGTATCTGGGTTTTAATGCAAGCCAAGTTCTTTTTCAAGCCGTATAGTCATATCTGTCCTTTAGACGATAACGCTCCTGGAATAACCATGAAACCACACGAAGAAAGCTTAGGGGGAGTAAAACAAAGGCGGCTGCACCCATCCGAGCGAGCAGTGCTTACGAGATTAAAGCCAGCCCACAGTCTCAAGCCTGTTCTCATGGCTCAGACTTCTTGAACTAGGGAAAATACAGACCATCTCCATGGTAACCAGGAGGAGGAAAACATTACTACAGAAGATTTCACAGAAGTGATGGTTACAGGTAACTGCAATTTCCTCTCCTTCAATAAATCATGAAAAGCAGAATAGATTATTTTTATCATATTGGCAGTTCAGCTTGAAATTGGAGGAGGGGACTGTTACTGGCTTCCTTGGATAAAATCCTAAGGTAATATAAAAATGATACATAGCTCTATTATACTACCATTTGCTTGTCTTTCCAGAGCTCTTTTAGAAAATAAGTAACCATCATGGAGTATCTAAACCCCTGCTTCTTTTCCCTGAAGCAACCCATACAGAGTTGACCCTGTGAGAAACAGCCAAGTCCCCTATCAGTGCCACCATATAAGCTTCTTTCCGCATGCGCTGTGACTATGGACATGGGACTCAGCTTGGAATCGGCTGCTGTTTTATCTACCACAGCATCTTGATATTGAGAATGCTGTCGTCTCAATTCACAACCATGTGAGCTTACCATACCAACATTCCAGCCACTACCACCTCTCTGTGGAAGAATCCAACCCCAGCAGAAGTCACAGTGTGAATTTTATGAACACTAAGTATCCTATATATTAAAAAGTTCAGTAGCACCCCATTCAGTTCCTTTGGTGGGGTGGAGATGCTACACAAGCATTTAGACCATAAAGGCAGGCATGTGGTCCGGTGTGAACAAATCAGGACATCATAGCTGATGGATCTTGATGGGAAGAAAGAGAGTAACGACCTCATGCTCGCCTTGTGGCTATTGGAGGAGAGGCAGTGGCATTAGCTGGAATGAGGAGTAGATTGGGGAGACAGAGCACCTGTTTAATTTTGGACATAGTCAGAAAGAGAGACTTGTGTACATTTCAAGCACAGAAGTGCAGTAATCAGTAATAAATAGGGGACTGGAAAAATCAAACAAAAGGGGGAGCCTAAGACTCGTAGCAGTGATTGACAGATGAGTGGACACTGAAGCAACTCCCTGGGATTAGTGACATGTCAGGGACAGCAGCTTGGAAATCTGACTTGGAAAGAAAGGAGCTGTGGTAAGAAGCTGTTTGACAATGTGAGGAGGGAGAGCTACACACAGAACTATAGGCAACTGAGGAGAGCTGGGAGCAGGACAGGTGAGTTTTCCCCAGGAAGAGCGTGTGGAACAAGCGGAACTGCCACCAGACAGAAGAACCGGTAAGGGTGAAGCAGGTTCAAAACCCCGGTAAACCTCATAACTGAGAACAGTAGGCATTAGAATCAGTTCCCAGCCGGACTACCTGGCCTGGAACACGTGACCAGGACAGCCCACAAGAGCACACCCATTTGTTGTCCCATGCCAAAGGGCTAGAAAATATACATACAGGTAAGCACACATACGAGTGAACACACAATCAAACACACATACATATAACTATCTATGGACTGAACAGGATACATTTATCATATAAATCATACGTGTCATATTATATTTTATCATATATCATGCAATAACAATGAAAATCAAAGCCATGAATTTGAAGGAGAGCAGGAGGGATTGACAGGAGTTTTGGGAGGGAGAAAAAAGGAAGAAATTTTGTGAATATATTATAATCTCAGTTTTTAAAAAATAATTTTAAAATAGAGGCAGTTGAGAATCAAATTCAGGGTTTGGTCTCTAATTGCACACGAGACAATGGAGCAAGTCAATCCCAATGTCTTAATCTTGGACGGGTTGGAAGAAGGTGTGACTTCCCTTTTGTGTCATTCATTCACTTAATGATACATGTCCCATGGAGCACCATCTACAGTGGTCCTCCATGACACCAACAGAAGGAGGGAGGAGTCACACAGAAGGAAGGAGGAGCCACACAGAAGGAGGGAGGAGTCACACAGAAGGAACCTTATGGAGACAGAAGATGTGCTGAGTTGGTTGTAGGTCAACAAGATGGAGATGCCTATGCAAAGAAAAGAAGTCAGCCTGAGATTCCACCTAACACCAGTCAGAATAGCTAAAATCAGAATCTGAAGGGACAGCGCATGCTGGTTAAGAATGTGGAGAAAGAGGAACACTCCTCCTTTGCTGGTGGGATTGCAAACTGGTACAACCACTCTGATGGTTTCTCAGAAAACTGGAAATAGTTCTACCTAAAGACCCAGCTGTACCATTCCTGGGCATATACCCAAAAGATTTTCCACCATACCTAAGGCCATACGCTCCACTATGTTCATAGCAGCTTTATTTGTAATAGTCAGAAACTGAAAACAATCCAGATGTCCCTTAACTGAAGAATGAATACAGAAAATGTGGTGCATTTACACAGTGGAATAGTACTCAGCTATTAAAAACAAGGACATAATGAACTTTGCAGGCAGATGGATGGAACTAGAAAATACCATCCTCAGTGAGGTATCCCAGACCAGAAAGGACATGGTATGTCCTCACTGATAAGTGGATATTAATCATAAAATACAGAATACCCATGATACACCCCACAGACCCAAAGAAATTAAACAAGAAGGAAAGCCCAAGCAAGGATTCTTGAGTCACACTTTTAAGGGGAAACAAAATAGTCAAAGGCCTAGGGAAGAAGGGAACTGGGTAGGAAAAGGGAGCAAGAGGGGGAAGGGGAATGGTGAGTCAAGATCAGCGTGAGAGACAGGACAGAGGCCCAGAGGGCCATGGGAATGAAGGAAACTCTGCAGCTGGGTGGGGGATCTCTAGGAAGCCTCAGAGACCTGGGATACAGGAGTCTCCCAGGAGTCACTACAAATGACCTTAGGCAAGATGCCTAACGGTGGGGACATGGAACCTAAAGAGGCCATGTCCTGTAGCCAGGCAGAACCCCCAATGGAGGGATGAGGACACCAATCCCCCCACAAAAATTTGACCCCGAATTTGTCCTGTCTAAAAGAAATGCAGAGATGCAGACTGAAGAAAAGGTCAACCAATAACTGACCCAACTCAAAACCATGGGCAAGCACCAATCCCTGACATTATTCATGATACTCTGTTAAGCTTGCAGAAAGGGAACTAGCATAACTGACCCCCGCCGAGAGGCACTACCCAGCAGTGGACTAAAACAGATGCAGATACCCACAGCCAAACACTGGACGGAGGTTGGGGACTCTTATGGAAGATTTCAGGGGGTGGATTGAAGGCCCTGAAGGAGAGGGGAGCCTCACAGGAATATCAACCAAGTCAACTAACCTGGACCCCTGGGAGCTCTCAGAGACTGAGCCACCAATCAAAGAACGCACATGGGCTAGAATGAAGCCCCTTGCACATATGTAGCAGACAGGCAGCTCAGTCTCTATGGTTGCCTTGTCTGGCCTCAGTGGGAGAGGATGTCCTTACTGGCAGACTTGACATGCCAGGGTGAGGGAATACCCAGAGGGGCCCATTCTCTCAGAGGAGAAGGGGAGGAGTGGGGGGGGGAGGACTCTCTGAGGGAGGGACTAGGAGGGGAGAGCATTTGGGATGTAAATAAATAAATTAATTAATAAAAGAAATAAGTCGGGCCAATTCTGCAGAGGTATGACTTGAATTCACATGAATAGATGAGACCATAGAGGGAGATAAGAAAGAAAAACCTACATTGCGGAGTGTGGACATGCCATACCTGTGAAAATATAATTTATGGGAGAAGAGAAAACGGGAAAGGATAAAGAAACATTGTTGGAACGACAGAAGCCTGCTAGACAGCTTGGAAACAGACATTTCAAGAGTCGAGCAGGCTACAGCTCAAATCCCAGATGTGTCAAAGGAAAGGAGATCAGAGGGAAAAGCACAGAGGTTAGCCATTTCAGCCGACTGAAGATAGATGTCATTTAAAAGTCCCTTGGAAAGAGCTGAAGCCAGAGTTGAGACTTCCGGATGGTATTAAAGGGGCATGCAGAGAGTTTTTACAATAGTAGAAATAAGAGTACTGATAAGCCCAAGAAGACCAGCCGAAGAGGCTGGAGAAAATGGAAACATAGGGAAAGAGGGGATAATTAGGTAAACAACACAGAGAAACCAGACAACAGGAGACTACAGGGCTTGGCCAACAAGCCGGGCAGCATGTGCCTCCTTTCCCTCTGAAAAGAGTTCCCACTTGCATCCTGTGAACACAGAGGCCTGGGGTCAGGGAGTGTTAAAGGGGGGGTTCACAGGTATCATCTTTGCAAATTGTTTATTCTTAGTTAGGGCATGTTGCGATGAGGAGGCCAGTCTAATTCTCAGGGGAGAGAATTCTTCACCCCATCGCCTCTCTAGCTAAACGCAACAGGAACAAGAGTAGCAGCTGTTGTGTATTCTGTGGGATGATCGCCTTCTCCCTGAGCTAAATAGAAACTTGCAAAGATGAGAAATGGTTTCTAAGGCGCTTGTGCGTATGGGGGTGTGGCAGGGAGCAGGTGGATGTTACACTCTCTTTAAGAGAAAAAAAGCCCCTTTCCTACAGAACTTCGGAAATAAGGATGCTAAAAGCGAGGTCCACCCTTTCTAATGGTCCCCTGGACTGGTTCTGTTCTCAGCTCTGGCCGCCCTGCTCTGCCTATGTGCTCAGCTCCCATACTTATACTTGAACCTATTTCTTTCTCTCTCATCTCCAAAGTGGCTCTTTTCTTAGCGTTTGTTTGCTCTCATCACTTCTTCAAGAGGATATGCCGAAATGTGCAAGCGCCTCGGGGTGCTGAGTGACAAGACACCCAAACAAGTTTACAAGCACTTGTAAAAGTCCTTGCAGGAGTCTTGTGTGTCCAATCAGCTATTCAGACCTTTGAAAACCAAGCTAGGGTGGCACACCGTGACAGCACCCCTGAGCCCCCAGTCCCAGCAGAGCCCAAAGGACATTATAGCCACACTGCGCTCTAAACCCAACTGCTGTATGGAGCCACCCGCGCCACCGGGAGAGAACGAAACGCGTCCACATGTCCGCATGCAAGCAGCATGAGAGACCGGATGGATGTGGGAGAGGTGCACACCGCGCAACACACGCCCAGAGGCACCCTCGTGTCCCCACTCCCGTCCCCGGTCGCGAGCCCCCTGGTACCCGAGTCCCCCAGCCTCACCAGGCCGCCGGGTAACTTTCCAGGTGCGCAGCTCGTCCCCTCCGCGCGACCGCAGCGTCTCTGCGTCCTCCGCCACGCCGCCCCTCTGCGGTCCCTGCCGGGCTCAGTTCCGCTCTGCCCCGCCGCGCCGTGAGCACCGTGCGGGGTCCGGGCTGCTGGCGCCTCCGCTCGCGCTGCGTGGGAGCCGGGGACGCGGCGGGCGGGAGCTGCGGCGACGTGGGTGCTGCCGCCTCGCTGCTCTGCGGGGGCCGCCGCGAGAAGGAGGCGCGCCGGAGGGAGGAGGGAGGAGGGAGCTCGGCGGAGAGGAGGGACGGAGGAGGGCGGGGGTCAGCCCGGCGTGGCGTGGGAGAGCCGGGAGCCCGCTTCCTTGAAGGTGGGGTCACCCGCGCCGGCGCGAACCTGTACTCCCGAGCCGGCCTGCAGCGACGGCGACAGTCTGCACTTTATACCCCGAACCTCCGGAGTGAGGCAACTTAAGTAGGGCGATAACATCGTGGATGCAAGCGGGTGGTTGGTTGTGTTATTATTTCTATTTCAAGTGTGTGGGCCGAGGGAGAGGAAAGTTGAGGGGGGTATTCATCATCGCCTTCCCTCTCCACCCCTGTGCCTCCAGCCTGCTTCACTGTGGGCTCTTGCTCTCCCTTGCTGGGTCTCTATTCTGCCCTCCCTTCCTGAGCGCAAACGGGCGCACACACCCTGGCCATGCTCCCTGGTGTCACAGCGGTGCCCTTCTACATGACACGTGACCCCAGGGCTGCTTGGCCGCGTGCTCTTCCAGGACTCTGAAGCCTTAACTCTTAACATCTAGTCAGTACGTGATGCATGCTGGGGACAGTGGCTGAACCGAGTTTCAAGGGACAAAGATTATACTTCCTGAATCTGTAAGGTTTTAGCATGAAGCCCTCTTAGATATTCAAGCAGGTAATTTAATACTGTCCTGTGGCCTTTTAGACACAGTATCCCGAGGCGTGCGTTATGGTTTTCTAAATATAAATAGATACATTCACCCACCGCAGTATGCTGTGCTCTGGTGTTGGAAGATCTCCTGTAGTGAGCTTCTCTTTCTTCCTCCTCCCAGAGGACTGTCTGTGGCAGATTCACAAGGACAAGGACAGTTTCTCTACAGAGTGAGAGGTACAGTGAGGCTCTATTCTTCGATTTGTATCCAAAGAACGTTAGACCCCGACTCCCTAGGGGTATCAACCATCCAGAGGCCATGGGCGTCCTGTAATTCCAGCAGACACTATTACATACATATACCCACGTAGAATGAGGCCTGTGTACACTTGTTGAATAGGGCCATTAAGTCTCAGAGGACGAAGAGCAGTAGTTTGTTTTTCTACTAACTGGATAAAATTAAGTCCAGGTACTTTTTCTCAAATCTGTACATTTCACGTTGGCCAACCAGAGACGGTGAGATGAAGAATTCCAAAGAAAAAGGAGAATCCATGGGAAATATCTAACAGTCGTGGTAAGAAAGGATTTTAAGTCAGACTTGACACACTGAGTCAAAGCCACCTTTTTTTTTTTTAAGAATACAAAACTCGTAGTAAATATGTTTCATAAATCCTGTGGTCCTCTAAGTCAACCATGGACTGGTACTTTCTGCCCATTGAGGAAAAAGCTTGAAAACCACTGATGGGAACAGCAGTGGCATAAAACTAGAGTTGAAGAGGAACATGGGATCTCCTCTAGCGACCAGACAGATGTTCTGGCAGGTCTGCTTTACTGACAGAAGAGAGACAAGAAAAACTAAACAATCTAAGGAGGAGGAGGAGGAGGAGGAGGAGGAGGAGGAGGAGGAGGAGGAGGAGGAGGAGGGGAGGAGGAGGAGGGGAGGAGGGGGAGGAGGAGGAAGAGGAGGAGGAGAAGAAGGAAGCAGAGGAGGAGGAGGAGGAAAGGGAGGAGGAAGAGGAGAGAGGACTATTGCTTAAGGAGGCAAGGCTCACAGACATTCTTTCTCAGAGTACTTTAAGCACATTCCCCCCCTCCCCCCAACTCACCCCAGTCCTTATTCCTGGAAATTCAAGGGTGATCAAGAGAAACTTCTGTCAACTTAGAGTCTGTAATCCACCAGGAGAAACAGATATTAAATGTGCAACTCTACATGTGATAAATACCATGAAAGAAAAGAATGGGAAGATGAGGTTGTCATGGAAGTCTGCCATTAATAACTAACCTATGGAAAATGTCTGAAATGATAAGGACATTTATTGTTTCATACAGCAAGAAGTCCCAAGGTCAAGAGGCTCTAGTTGGTCAATTCACCAACTGAGTAAGTTCAGGGAGGGTTGTGGGCTGTTTCTGCTGTCTGTCTGCTCTCTTTAGCAGGCCGGCCTCAACCCCAGAACTACCACACCCATAGCTTCTGGACAGGAGAGCCTCTAGTTATGCAATTTCTAACACTGTCAGAAGGCAACAGGGTGTCTTTTTCAAGAACAGCACAGCCTTTCTCAGAAACTTCCAATGAGACTTCTTTTCACCTTCCATTTCTCAAAACTGGGTGGCATGCCCGTCTCTGAAAGCAGGGAGTGGTGGGTTGGAACTTGATCATTTGACTTGGGCTCTACAAATTTGCCCTTGATGTATTCTGGGTTGCAGTCTCAAATCGAGATTACTGAACAAAGGAGGAGGTGGTGGTGGTGGTGATGATATCCAGTTGGCAGTGTCAGGTCTGCTAGGAGAGTTCAGACATGCTGTCACTGAGGTAAAATAATGTCATTCAAACTTCAGATGAGTTAGAGTCATAGGAAGTGAGGAGACACCTGGCAGCAGAGGGGATTCCTCTGTGTGGTCTGACCTCATCCATATGGTAAAGGATTGAAAGCGAGTTTTCACTTAATCCATTTAAGGCTCTAGGCTGGTGGACCTCTGGAAGCAAGCTCAAAGAGTTAACTCACTCTTGTCACTGAATTCACAAAGCTAATAAGCTCGAGAGTTCTCCCATCTCAATGTGTGTCACCCATTGCCTTTTCTTTCCCTTTGACAGAGGATTGCAGTGCACCTCTGAGCTCCTTCTGAGATATACCTTTAGTCCTTGGACACAAAATCTAGGTGCTAATACATAAACCTCCTCTTGGATGTGTCTCTGCTACAGTTGGTGCCCCTAGCCTCTTTTAAACCTTGTCACAAGAGAATGAGTGTTCTCTCGATGCCAACGATCAGGAGTAGCCTACAGTGATGGGGAGAACAAAGGCCCTACCTTCTCTTCATTATCCACAGAGCCTTAGAAGTCCCTGTGCAGTCCCCATGCCTTACAAGAGTCACTCAGTGTCTCCTACTTTTTTGCCCTATGGAGAACTGAGGAGGCTGACCTAAGAGCAGGTTCTCGGGGTAGAGCACTTCCAGACACCCAGGCACATAGACTACTAAATTCCTGTGCAATCTCGTCCAACTGGAGTTCTCTCTTCCAGGGATGAATTTCCACAGAGGAGCCTCTGGAGATCCACCACACACAGACTTGCTACACTCCTTCCCCTCCTCAAAGCCAATCAGATGAGCTCTGGGTTGCCAGCACCAAAGTCCGGCTTAGAGCCCCAACACTAAGATGAGCCCTCTTCTAGATCAGCGGATTTGGGGCATGAGAGAAACAAAACCAGCACCTTGGTGGCTCAAGTGTTGTCCTCCTGTTTGCCAAGTTTCTCTCCATCTCCTGTGATTGTTTCCATTCATGCTTATTCACTTGTTTCTAAGCAGCTCTGCAACTTGACTTCTAGAGCAGCCATTCCGACTGGTAAGGGTTGAGTCTTCGGCCACTGTGTCTTCCTTCTTTTGGCCTTGCCAAACCCTAAACTAAGAAATATATCAGGTGCATTTGGTGCCTCTACTGCTTTTGGTATTCTGGTTCCAGCATCACCTGGCAAGAGAACTTCCGGGTTATTCGCACTACCATTCAATTCCTCCTTGAAGCCACTGGCTGTGGCACAGTGATCCTAATACCACAGCCTTACAATGCTCCAGGTATCGCAGACTTGTGGATTCACCCACCTCTCCTACTGGACTTGAAAATGGAGACTTTGTGGAATCAATCCTTACAAGTCCATATATAATGTAGTTCAATTCTCTTCATTATTTAAAAAAATAATTTTAGCCGGGCAGTGGTGGTGCACGCCTTTAGTCCCAGCACTTGGGAGGCAGAGGCAGGTGGATTTCTGAGTTTGAGGCCAGCCTGGTCTATAGAGTGAGTTCTTGGACAGCCAGGGCTACACAGAAAAACTCTGTCTGGAAAAAAAAAAACTTAAAAAATAATAATAATTTTAACAAACTTCTCTCGTGTTTCCTTTAAAGAAATATTCACCAAGATACCCAAGACTTGAAAGAAATCTAAACACAGTGTCTCAGCTTCCTCCATGGGAATAAAGTCTTACATTTCATTCAATCTTCCAAGTCCAGTGCTGGGGTCATTGCTTCAGTCCACCTTGAATTTATGAAGGGGTCAGTGGCCTCTCATTTAATTCTCCCCTCGGATTTTGGTGAGAGGGAGGGTGAGCTTCATGAACATTCATTTTGGGTACATTTGGTTTGCTTTCCCTCTAGGACCTCCTTGTGTCCCCTGCCTAAATTGGCCAGTACCTTGCCTATACTCATCCTTTTCTTTGAGTACCTCAACTTTTATCCAGTCTGAAAACCCCACAGCTCTGTTCTTAGCTCTGCTCCCTTCCTGTCCTCAATCACTGCTTGGAGATGTCTGGTCCTCCATCAGAAGCCCCCAGCACCACACTTCATCTCAGCCCCTTTCATGACATGTATCATTTTCTGCTTTGTATTACCACTGTCAATCTATGCTGGCACCTCTCTGGTAGACAGTAAACACCTAAGGATATGACCAGCATTGACTTCACCTTTGTTTCTTCTCACCTAACACATGCAGCAGGTCTGCTTCAGAAGCTGATACAATCATAAGTGATTACCCAGGATAATTACACTTATGCCTCTGAGATTTTATGGAATTTGGGGAATGTTCTTGATTTTCTTCATGAAATAAAGACAATGGCTTGAAATGATAATTACTTAATTTAAAACTTAGCACTTTGTCTAATTAGAAATCAAGAGATACTAAATTGTCCTATAAAGTACCAAAATATAAATTAAGTTAATCATCTGGTTTTTGTCTGCATTTATTTTTACTAAAGAGCAATTTTTTCCTCATTGTGGGTGCTCGTTAAATAACATAGTTGCTTGTCTATGACATATCCCTCAAAACAACTCCGGTATTGATTGATTGGCCCTGAGCCAATAGTGCTATTTGAAGAGGTTTTGGGAAATTCTGAAGGTAAGACTTATCATGAAAAAAAAAAAGAAAGATCACTGAAGGTGGGTCCTTGGGAGCATGCCTGTCCCTAGATCCTTTCTACATCCTGTTCTCCAGGAAGTGAAGAAACTCCAACATGCCTTCCTACCTCAGTGATCTTTGCCGGATCATTCATGGAGCATTCAAACAGCTCCACCCAGGCTGAGCTAAAATCAATACTGCCTCAACTTCTATCAGATATTTTAGTCACAGCTAACATGCCAGTGCATCAGGCTCACGGTGTTTGACATCCCACTGGTCTGCACTGTTTCAAAAGACCACCTATGCAACACTTTGGCCTCTAAACTCTTCACTTCTGTCAGAACTAATCTTACACCTAATATACTTCTCACTCAGTCTCAGCCATCCCCTTCTGCAGTCACACTTGGGGTTGTTACTGGAAGGACTGGCTCTGAGGCACATATGCACCCATAGCAGCCTACACCTAGCTCCAAAATCTCAGCCTCTAGCTCTGCTTCTCAGCCACAATAGCACTATTGGTGATTCATGCTATCTCCGTGGTTGTGACACTGAGGCTAATATTGCCGTTTATTTCAACCTTCCTGGAACCGAGGACCGCACCAACAGAGTTTCTGTAATCTTCCCACATTGGGTCCTGTCCCCTGGGATGACTTGACTAAACCCACAGGAGTTCTGATTGCCCTCGCTGCTGCCTGGATGGCACCAAAACACAGCCCAGAAGTACAGTGGAGTCCATGCCTTTGTGGAGTTGACCTTGACCACTGAGAGGAAGGAGCCAGGATGAAGACAACAGATAAATTGTTGGCCTGTCCGCCCACCCAAGAGCTGTTCTAAGACTCAGTGGTTCAGCACCTCTGGCATCTCTTCCATGACTCAGCAAACCAATGCTAGAGAAACTGAGGTCAGATTGGAAATGTACCATCCTGTGTCTGTTCTTCTACCTACTCACTGCCATGGTCTCCCTCCTGCAGCCCTGGGGTAAGCCCTTGAATAAAGGCTTGGCAATAAGTGTGGGCTCTGTGAGTTTTATTTTCTAAAGAACACAAGCTAAGAGAATACTCTATAAGTATAACCTTTCAACCTTCATGCCCATTTGCTCAATTTCTTGCTCTTCATGTATTTTTCTGATCTTATAAGGAGGTTCAGATCCTTGAGCCCTTCTTTGCTTTCTGTCTGTATTCTGTTCCTGAATAGTTAACATGCTGTATGTTAAAGTGTGCACTTTGGGGATTTTTGCCCCAACCTTGGTCATCCTGGAGAGGGTCTACTTCTCATATTCTCTTTATTTTTAGACAATAGAGGGCTAGTGAAGCAAGGTAGATATAGGACCCTTTCTCATAACCTAGTCTTAGCTGATGAGAGAATAGACTGGTGAAAACATTTTTTTGTTGTTGTTGGTTTTTTTGGTTTTTTTTTTTTTTTTTTTTGAGACAGAGTTTCTCTGTGTAGCCCTGGCTATCCTGGAACTCACTCTGTAGACCAGGCTGGCCTCGAACTCAGAAATCCACCTACCTCTGCCTCCCAAGTGCTGGGATTAAAGGCATGTGCCACCACTGCCCGGCTGGTGAAAACATTTTAGAGACCCAGAATTTACTCAAATTAAAATCTGCACAGCCTGCTACCAGCTCTACTTCTGGATATGCTGTATAGCCTAGGGGGCTTCTCGCACAGATCTATAAAAAAATAAACCTGAACTGTCCACTATTATAACTTCTTTTGTTGTTGTTATTGTTGTTGGTGTCTACCTGTGAGAAGATGAGATTGTACATCCCTAGTGAATATATGGCAGAAAACACTTGGAAATAACAGATCAAGGATTGAAAAGGAAAATAGAGAATTGAAGCCATGAGGGAGGTGTGTGTGTGTGTGTGTGTGTGTGTGTGTGTGTGTGTGTGTGTGTGTAAAATGAGGTATGTATACAAAGCCTAATAGCCTTTATAGAACATAAAGTGACTATGCATAAAATGCAATACTTATTTTGCAAAACCGTATACAAATAAAAAGACACAAAATAAGCACCTGAGAAGGTTTAACTATGTAGGAGACAGATGGGAGTGGTGTGTTGGAATAAAAAAGTGGAGGGGATAATTCCTGGAGACAGACAATAACTATACAAATATGAGAAACGTCTTGCTAATTTGGATGGGTGGGATAAAGGCTGGAGGCTGGAGGGCTGTAGGTGGCAGCCAGAGGGCGGCCTGGTGAGGCAGCTTGCAGAAGACCTCTCTAAAGGGGAAGCATTTGACTGGGACTGGAATGCTGAAGCACAATCGTCACAGGATGGTCTGGGGAGGAACGGGCCAGGCAGAAGACAACAAAAAGAGTGAGCGCAACGGCCAGAGGGAGCTTGGTGAGTCCCAGGAGCAGCAGGCAGTCCATGGTGCTGCACAGAAGGATGAGGACGGTGTGGGACAGGATGTTCAGAAATGGAAAGCCAGAGGCAGGGTCACAGTCCTGGTCGTAAAAGCTTTGGAATCAGTCTCATTTAGATAGTAAATATTCCATGACAGCCCTGATGAATTTACTGGTCAGGTTTCTTTCTAGCAAGTGAGATGAAAATAGTCCAATTTTTTCATTTTTTTTTTAAATGTTCATTTCAGCGTTCTTATTTGTGGCAATTGGCATCCTTGACTTCTCACAGTGAAAGGAAGAGACACTACTATGGTTTGAATTATCTCCCAAGAGTAATTAGGATTATGCCAAGTAGCAATTCAAGTGGTGTGAGTGATTGCTTATACAAGTATGTGCATGAATATATATATATGTGTATATATATATACTATGTTTGTGTGCACAAACATAGATAATCAGTTAGATCAGGAAACAAAGGGAATAGTTTAGACATATCAAAACCTTTTTATGTTATAAGTGCTTTGTGTATATCTGTGCATCATGTTGCATGCCTAGTGCCAGGTAGGCCAGAAAATGGGATCAAGCCCCTAGAAGTAAAGATAAAGACAATGGTGAGTCACCATGTGAATGCTGGGAATCAAACACCAGTCCACTGGAAGAACAGTCAGTGATGCTAACCACTGAGCCATCTCTCCAAGCTCCCCTCCCCCTTAAAAGCTCTTAAAATGGGTCTGTCATCATCTGCATCATGGCACTGGTGATCCAATCGTATCGAATCTTGGTGAGGGCTCTGAAGCATGTGAAAGCTGCATCTGTAGATTTTCTGGGGAGGTCTGTATATCAGAGAAACACCCTGGCTTCCTAGGAGGCCCCAGGCAGAGCTTCTGACTTTCATATCCAAGTGCTTTCCAGGCAAGTGTGTGGGAATGCAGGTCCTGTCTGAGGTCCTGAACAGCACTCTCCCAGGCTTCCTACTCCATTGCTGGTCCAGCGATCAAGGTTTTGGATGACAAGTCCCTTCCTCCTATTTCTGCTGGGCACCCTAGCAATGAGAAACTTTCATGGGCCTGGTCATTCAAGACCGAGAAGGTACTGATAACCTCATAGTAAGTTTACCGAAAGACATGGCTAAGGACTAGAAGACAGAGCTCATGATGTCTTTCAATGTGCAGAAATAGAGCCAGATGTGAGCGATTAGTAGCAGAAGAAACAAATGTGGACACACTGAAGACACTTCTCACACAGAATCCCAAGCCTGTCTTTTTAGACCCTGGCGGAAGCTTTGCCTTTATGACAGCTTCCATCACAGGGTTTTGGAATCCAAAACCTGGTAGGATTAAATTGCAAACTCCGTAGTAGCTAGATAACCTTTCTTTTATGGTTATCAGAGAATATCTGTGGAGAGAAAGCTGTCGAAATCCATTCAGTCATCACTTCCATACAGAGTGCAACAGAGTCCCAGAATGCATCCTCTGGCATGGCCTTGAGCGCAGTAACGAGAGATGAGCTAGCTGTTTGGAATCCTTGCTGCCATGTGCTCCAACAAATAGAAATGCATACTGCCACAGATCTATAAATGGCACCCTCAACTGTAAATTTTAAAAGAACACCCATCTCTACCTGAAAATCAGTAGGGCGACAGTTGGTTTTTTAATACTGGCTGTGTTTGAGTCATTATTTATTTTATAGGCTGTCTATGTTGTCATTATATACTAATGCACATTTGAAGTAATGTTAACTTAATGCCAAAGAAAGAAAGATAAAATAATCTGAGTACTATATTTGGTTTTCATTGGCCCTTCTGGAGTTTAATACCATATGGATATGGACAGTTATTTTCCTATCTTGGTAGTCAAACAGCAGAACCCAATCTTAAAATGCATTATATTTGTCTTTTCAAATAATCATCCAAGAGGAGCTAAATCCATTAGGACCTCATTGGAGACAGAAGTAGCCTCATTTCCCAAATTCAGTCTGTCTGTAACAGATCTTTCCAGAAAACCCTCCAAGACATCAAAAGTTTTATTTAATCAGTAAGCAATATTTCCCTGAAATAAGGATGACTGAGAATCCTGCTTAGAACCGGTCCTTCCCTGGGCCAGTTTGTTTTGCTGGCCTTGCTCCGTCTCTGTAAATAGTATACCATTAGATGAACTCATTTGATGGTGTGACACCAGGCAGAACCATCTGCTTAGAGACAGCACACATAAATGACCTTCAGACCTGTGTGTAGCCAGCACAGTGCACTGGGAAAGCCTCGTCCTCTGTCTTAACACATTGTCACATGCAACTAACTATCTCCATTTCATGACTTCGGGCATAGGAATATTAGTAAGCAACCTAACCTATGTATCTTTTATTTTTTCCTTTCTTCTGCTTATGGTTACTAGCTTTGGAGCTTACTCATCCGACTTTCCTATGGAGAGCCTAACTGTCAAGGATGGTCCATTTAAAACAATTTTCTTATGTTGGCTGAATACAATAGAATGTATGCATGGATTGTCCTGACCTCTAGTTCTCTCATCTAATGAGCCAAGGTCAGTGACTATCAGAGAGCGCAAGGATGTGTGGTGGCATTCAGACTGGCTGTTTGCAAACAGTCACAAACACTCACACGTGCTAGTTCATCGAGAAACATTCTTGAATGCGTACGTGGACATTGCTAGGTTTAATAGCTGTAAGATCAGCAATAAATGATTTCTTTCTACCTTTGTTTAAGTTTAAGAAAGATGAAAGAGGCATGCATTGATTTTATTTTTAATTGTAGATTTTTATTAGAAATTTGCAGGCTTGATTGACAGCTGTTTCTCCTTCCTCCATGACTGGATGGCTCCTCTCCTGGGAGAACATTTTAGGAAGGACAAGATTGGTACCCCTCCTGCAAGATCTGATTGCAGTGTCCGTCCTGAGATCTTGTGTGGGAGCAGAAGTCCCTCAGCATGGAGAGAGGAACGCTGCAGGATTTGCAGTAGGAATAATGGACACCAAAGTTTAGCCTTGTGCCAGAGATGAAATATCTGGTTCTGGTTGCAGGTTCCTGGGAAGAAAAAGAACTGCATTTGTAGAAGGAGTGGGCAGAGAAACATGGCGGCAGATGGGGCACATGTGGTTTCCTGTCTGTTTTGGCACCCAACCTATGCAGTAACCAGCATAAAGCCTCTGGGAGGGAAGGCTGGCTGGGTGGACAGTGGGTTCTGAAACTTCTTGTGAGTCCGTATTTGTCTAGCTCAGAGGTTGCCATTTTTTGGCCTCAGAAGACTTTTACAGTATTAAAATTATCGAGGACCCTTCCATAATTCTTGTTTATGTGGGTTACAACTATCAATATTTATCATATTCAAAATTAAAGCTTAGTAGTCTTATAAACATTTGTTCTTTTTAAAATAACTATTATTAATAGCTGTTACATATGAACATAAAAATAGATGTTTTCTAGACATTAATGAAAAGAACCATTGTTTTATTTATTTTTGACTAAATCTCTTTAATGTTTACCTTATGGAAGATAAAGAAGTCTGGATTTGTATATTGATGTCTGTGTGCAATGTGATGATAAGTCGCCTATCGCAAGGTGTCTAGGAAACTCCACTAAGAATAGAAAAGGTACGTTCTCAGTGTTGGCAGAACAGCCACTCGGGTTCGTGATGCTGTTTCGTTGCTTCTCTCATTGCTGTGACCTGATAGAAACAGTGAAGGGTGGACAGCTCAGTTTGGCTCATAGTTTGAGGACGTGCAGCCCACTGTGGTAAGGAGGACGTGACAGCTGACATGTGAGGGAACTTGTCCTGGTCAGGACATCCTCAGTCTGAAAGCAAAGAGGTGAGGCTGCCGCTTGCTGAGGTTTCTCTTTCACCTTTTATTCGTCCAGAACTTGAGACCCTGGGATGATGGTACCAATGCTAAAAGTAGAAGCATTTTCACAGACAACCACAGAAGTGTCTCCTAGATCATCTGTAACGTGCTTCAGTTGGCAACAAAGATTAACCATTATTGATGCCTTTGAAAGGACTTAGGGGCCCCCATGGATCTCAGATCACACCATACTTTGAGAAATGTCCCATATTATGAGCCCACATTACAACTATGTCAGAGATATTCCTTAAGATAACTACCACTTTTGTTGCCTCTCAGTCAGCTACACCCAGTGGCATAATGAACTTCTCCACGCTCCACCTGCCAATGGGTAAACAAATAAAATAATAAAATAAAATGGAAGAAAATGTGTGCGAATCACTTGGCTATGGGAAGCATCATCAATTCCCAAGTGCAAGTGAGTAAGATGATATATGAATGAAATAAGATGCATTTTCTCCATTTTATATTTACTAGTGGTCTCCTGGACAATGACATTTTTAAAAAAATAATTATTTATTTATGTTACAGTAAATCATAGCTACCCCTCCCTCCTCTCTTCCAAGTCCCTCCTTCTCAACTCACCCCTCCATTCATCCCCTCTTCCCTTCTCAGAAGAGGGGAAGTCTCCTCCCATGGATACCAACCAGCCTTGGCACATCAAGTTGCAGTAAGCCTATCTGTAACTTCTTCTATTGAGGCTAGACTAGGCAGCACAGTAAGGGGAAGGGAATCCAAAGTCAGCTGTCAGAGACAGCTCTCCATCTTCCTTTAGGACCCAGGTAGGACATTTATGACATAAAGACCCGGCTGCACACCTGTACATCTGTGCAGAGGGTCTAGTCCATCCCATGCATGCTCCCTGGTTGACAGTCTCTATGTGCCCTTGTGGGCCCAGGTTAGTTGTTTCTGTAGGTTTCCTTGTTGTGTCTTTGACCCCTCTAGCTCCTCCAATCCTTCCTCCCCTTCCTCCACAAGATTCCCCAAGCTCTGATTAATATTTGGTTGTTGGTCTCTGGATTTGTTTCCATCAGTTGCTAGGTGAAGCCTCTCAGATGACAGTTATGCTAGGCTCCTGTCTGTAAGTATAGCAGAATATCATTAATAGTGTCGGGATGGATCCCTTCTCATGGCATAGGTCTCAAGCTGAGCCAATCATTATTTTGACTTTCCCTCAAGTCAATTCTTTTGTCCCTATATATTTTGTAGACAGGATAAATTGTGGGTCTAAGGGGGCGTTAGGGTCCTGATCCCTCCAGTGGAAGTCTTGCCTGGTTACAAGAGATGGCTGGTTCAAGAGTCAATTCCCTCATTGCTAGAAGCATTAACTAGGGTTACCCTCATAGATTTTCTGAGAGTTTTCATTTCCATTGTCCTAGGTTTCTAGCTCCTCCCAGAGACATGCTACCTCCCACCCCCACCACAACCTAGTTGTCTCTCCCAGTACTCTCTCCCTCCCTGCCCCCTCAACTATATCTCCTACTCATCTCTCCTGTTTTCATCCCCATCCCCCAACCTACACAATCTCCTTGATCCATCCACCCCTAATGTCTAGTCTATTTCTCCTTCTCCTTGAGATTCAAGCATCCCCTCTTGGACACTCCTAGTTACTTAGCTACTTTGGGTCTATGATTTGTAGCATGGTTATCCTGAACTTTATGACTAATATACACTTACAAGTGAATACACCATGTTTTCCTTTCTGGGTCTGGTTTACCTCACTCAGGGTGATTTTTTCTGGTTCTATCCATTTGCCTGCAAATTACATGACATCCTTATTTTTAATGGCTGAGTAGTAATCCATTGAGTAAACCAACCACATTTTCTGTATCCATTCTTCAGTTGAGAAACATCTAAGTTGCTTCCAGTTTCTGGCTACTACAAATAAAGTTGCTATGAAGAAAGTTGGACAAGTGTCCTTGTGGTAGCATCTTTTGGGTATATGCTCAGGACTGGTATAGCTGGGTCTTGAGGTAGAACTATTCCCAATTATCTGAGAAACCACCAAATTGATTTCCAAAGTAGTTTTACAAGTTTGCACTCCTATCAGCAATGGAGAAGTGTTTTCCTTGTGTCACTTCCTCTCTAGCATGAGCTGTTTCTCCAGTTTTTGATGTTAGCCTTTCTGATAGGTGTAAGATGGAATCTCAGTCATTTTGATTTGCATTTCCCTGATGACTAAGCGTGTTGAGCATTGCTTTGAGTGCTTCTTGGCCATTAGAGATTCCTCTGTTGAGAATGTTCTGCTTAGATCTGTACCACATTTTTAAGTGGGTTATGATTTCTTGATGTCTAGTTTCTAGAGTTCTTTACATATTTTGGATATTAGCCCTCTTTCTGATGTGGAGTTGGTAAAGATCTTTTCCCATTCAGTAGGCTACCTCTTTGTCCTTTTGATGGTGTCCTTCACCTTACAGAAGCTTTTGAGTTTCATGAGGTCCCATTTATTAATTGTTTATCTTAGTGCGTGAGCTCTTACTGTGCTCTTCGGGAATTAGTGTCCTGTGCCAATGGTTTCAAGGCACTATCTCTTCTATCAGATTTATTGTATCTGAGCTTATGTTGAGGTCTTTGATCCACTTGGGCTTGAGTTTTGTGCAAGGTGATAGATATGGATTGATTTGTATTGTTCTACTTGTAGACATCCAATTAGATCAGCAGCATTTGTTGAAGATACTTTCTTTTTTCCATTGTATAATTTTGGCTTTCCATCAAAAATTAAGTTTCCTTAGGTGTGTGGATTTATGTCTGGGTCTTCAATTCAATTCTATTGATTGACCTGTCTGTTTTAATGCCAATATCACTCGATCCTTACTACCATTACTCTGTAGTATAGCTTGAAATGAGGGCTGTTGATACCTCCAAAAGTTCTTTTATTGTACAGGATGTTTTTAGCTATCCTGTGTTTTGTGTTTTTCCATATGAAGTTAAATATTGCTCTTTCAAGGTTTGTAAAGAACTATGTTGGAATATTGATGGGAATTGTATTGAATCTGTAGATTGCTTTTAGTATATTAATCCTACTGAACCATGAGCACGGGATATATTTCCATTCTCAAAGACTTGAAGCTCTTGTCATACAGGTCTTTCACTTGTTTGCATAATTACACCAAGATATGTTGTATTGTATGTGGCTATTGTAAAGGGTGTTGTTTCCCTGATTTCTTTCTCAGCCTGTTTATCATTTGTATAAATGGGGGCTACTGAGTTCTTATAGTTTATTTAGTATTCAGCCACTTTGCTGAAGGTGGTTATCAGCTATAGGAATTCTTTCATAGAGTTTTGGGGGTTGCTTACATAAACTACCATATCATCTGTGAATAGCAATTACTTTGACTTCTTCCTCTCCAATTTGTATCCCCTTGATCTCCTTTAGTTGTCTTATTGTTCTAGCTAGAACTTCAGCTACTATATTGAAGAGATATAGAGCAAGTGGAAAGCCTTGTCTTGTTCCTGATTGTAGTGGAATTACTTGAAGTTTCTCTCCATTTAATTTGATGTTGGCTATTGACTTGCTATATGTTGTCTTTATTGTATTTAGGTATGTGCATTGTATCCCTGATCTCTCCAAAACTTTCAACATGAAGGAGTGTTGGATTTTATCAAGGGCTTTTGCAGCAACCAATGAGATGATATGCTTAATTTTTTTTCTTTCAGTTTGTTTATATGGTAGATTAATGTTGATGAACTTTTGTATATTGAACCACCCCTGCATCCCTGGGATGAAACCTACTTGATCATGATGGATGATATTTTTGATGTGCTCTTGGATTTGGTTTGCAAGCATTTAATTGAGTATATTTACATCAATGATCATAAGGGAAATTGGTCTTAGATTCTCTATCTTCCTTGAATCTTTGTGTGGTTTAGGTATCAGGGTGAATGTGGACTCAAACAATGAGTTTGTCAATTTTTCTTCTGTTTCTAGTTTGTGGAATAGTTTGAGGAGTATTGGTATTAGCTCTTCTGTGAATGTTGGATAGAATTCTGTGATAGAACCATCTGGCCTTGAGCTTTTTGTAGTTGGGAGACTTTTAATAACTGCTGCCATTCCCTTAGGGGTTATAGGACTGTTCAGATAGTTTGCCTCATCTTGTTTTAACTTTGGTAAGTGGTATCTATCAAAAAATCATCCATCTCATTTAGATTTTCAAATTCTGTCGAGTTCAGACTTTTGAAATAATACCAAATGATTCTTTTGCATTTCCTAGGTTTCTGTTGTTATGTACTCCTTTTCATTTCTGATTTTCTTAATTTGGATCCACTCTCTCTGCCTTTTAGTTTGGCTAAGGGTTTGTCCATCATGTTGATATTCTCAAAGAACCAGCTCTTTATTTCATTGATTCTTTGTATTGTTCTCTTTGTTTATATTTCACTGATTTCAACCCTGAGTTTGATTATTTACTGCCAGTTATTTCCTCTTGGATATGTTTGCTTCTTTTTGTTCTAGAACTTTCAGGTGGACTGTTAAATTGCTAGTAGGAGATTTTACTAATTTCTTTGTGAAATTAGTGCTACGAACTTTCCTCTTAGCATGCTTTTGTTGTGTCTCATAAGTTTGGATATGTTGTAATTTCATTTTCATTGAATTCTAGAAAGTCTTTAATTTCTTTATTTTTTTTTTTTACCTGACCCAGAGATCATTGAGTAGAGAGTTGTTCAGTTTCCGTGAATTTGTAGGCTTTCTATTATTTCTGTTGTTGAATTTAAGCATTAATCCATAGTACTCTGATAAGATCCAGGGGGGTTATTTCATTGTTTTCTTGGATCCATCGAGACTTGCTTTGTGATGGAATGCATACTAAATTTGGAAGAAGGTTCCATGAGGTACTAAGAAGGTATATTCATCTGTGTTTGGATGAAATATTTTTTAGGTATCTGTTACAATGTCTGTCAGTTCTGTTATTTCTCTCTTCAGTTTCATTTTGGGCATCCTGTCCATTGGTGAGAGTCAAGTGTTGAAGTCTCCCACTATTAAAGTGTAGGGTTCAAAGTTTCATTTAAGTTTTGGTAATTTTTTTTTAAAGATGTGGGTGCCCTTGTATTCATGGCATAGATATTGAAAATTGAGACATCACCTTGTTGGACTTTTCCTTTGAAGAGTATGAAGTGTCCTTCTCCAGATCGTCTGTTTAATTTTGGTTGGAAGTCTATTTTATTAAATATTAGAATGGCTACTCCAACTCGCTTTTTGGGTCCATTTCTTTGGAAAACCTTTTTCCAGCCCTTTACTCTGAGGTAATATCTGTCTTTGATACTGGGGTGTGTATCTTGTATGCAGCAGAATGATGGATTCTGTGTTTGCATCCATTCTGCTAGTCTCTGTCTTTTCATTGTAGAATTGAATCTGTTGAGAGCTATTAATGACAAACGAGCAAATGAGTGTTAATTCTTATTTTGATGTTGGTAGTGTTAGTGTGTGTGTGTATGTGAGTGTGTGTGTGTCTCCCTTCTTTGGTTTTGTTGCTATGGAATTATTTATTTCTTGTGTTTTCTTTGGGTGTAACTAGCCTCCTTGAGTTGGAGTTTTTTGCACGTCTTCTCTTCCTTGATTTCTTTTTTCTCTGTGTTTTCTGGCCTGAGAGGCCTGGGGTACTAGTGACTAGCAAGTCTTCAGGTTCAGTAAGGTGTCTCCCCTAGGGTTTCTGTGGCCTGTGTGGCCTCTGGGGTTTTGAGTGCTAACCTTGCCTCTGGGGACCCTAGTACCATTGTGGCCTGGTGTCCCTGGTGTCAGACGGCCTCAAGAAAATCAGGCAGAGTTGTAGGCTGTAAAATGGAGTCTAGGGGTGGGGCACAGTTTAAGGTTATTGGGTATGTTTTAATGGTACTTGGCAGCCAACGGTTTTAGGAGGGATCTTACCTGGTTGTCCTTGTGTTGGCAGGCCTCTAAGAAAGGAAACAGAGTTGTAGGCTGGAAAATCGAGCACAAGGAAGAAGGTCACATTTTCTCAATTTTAAAACTTGCATTTTCTTGAGTTTGGAATTAAATTATAGCCCTTTTCATGATGTTGAATTAGCCTCACTCTACTTGTGGTTAAGAGCAATGAAGCCAATTTCAAGTCATTTGTAGAATATTTTATCACTTTCTCTAAGACCCAGGGAAGTACAGATGGAAAATTAACTATATGGATGTCTGTTAATAGCTGAAACTGTCAGCTCATGCATTGACCAGACCATTGATTCAACAAGTAGAATTGTAATCTAAGGAGTCAAATAGAAAAAATCAAGCTCTCTGTTTTCTAGATGTTTAAAGTAAGACAGAAAACATGGACTTTGCAGTGAATCAGAGGCTGAGATAACTCAGCAGCTTCAGCACATGCTGGACTTTTGCTCCTTCGTGAGCTGGTTTGGACAATATGGAATTTCTATTGAGATCCAGAGGAACATAGCAAATTTGTAAATATTCTCTTCAAGAAAGTTCCTAGATTGTAAGTTCTTTGGGAATGATGCATAAAGACAGACAGACAGACAGACAGACAGACAGACACACACACACACACACACACACACACGGGGGGGGGGGGCAAGTTAGGCAGGTGGGCCCTGGAAAAGTCTATATATCATGTGTTATTCCAAAAAATGTGCTTTGTGAATCAATTTCCTCAGACCACCATAACTACTTGCTATACCCTGATTACATAGAACAGTAGGACTATGTTGCTTCACAGTTCTAGAAACTAGATGTCTAAAGATGTTAGCAATTCACCCTTTCTCTAAAACCTATTTTTAAAAATGCCCTCATCTGAACTTCTAGGTAGTGATCACCAGGTTTGGTGTCCCTTAGCTCATAACCATAGAATTTCAGCTTCTGCGTCTGTCATCCCATAGCAGTCTCCTTATATTAAAAATTCTATTTCCCATAAGAACAATAGCTGTACTAGACCAGGACCACTCTCAGGAGCTCACAAGCTCTTACATACGATATCCTGAAAAACTCATTTTTAAAGAACACATCCATAAGAGTCAGGAGTCAGAGCTTCAGCCTACCTTTTGGGGTGCCACAGTCCACCCATGATAGTATCCTTAGTTAACTAATTTAGAGCTAAATCTGAGTGCAGTGGTGGTAGAAATATAAAGCAGGACAAAGACCCTCTCTCTCTACCTGTCCGGAGTCTATCTGGAATGATGCAGTCAAAGAGCATCTATGTATCTTTGCATAGTGATACATGAAGTCAGTTGTCGTCTGTGGAAGTCTGAGGGTATGGGGGTAGGTGGGTATACAGGTCAAACAGGGACCATAATAGAGGAAGGAAAGGTTTGAACAAGATTCCTGGTGACTGGTAAGAAAGAGGACCCCACCTTGACTTGGAAGCAATGAGCTCCACTAAAGAGGTGGGATGTGTCAGGTAAACTGGGCCAGAAACCACAGGAAGAAATGCAGGTTTTTCTAAGGGATAGAGAAAAGGTGCTATGTTACAATGCCAAATGTGGGTTCCAAAGGCATGAGATAAAACCAATTTTGAGAACCCCCTTCACTGGGGGAGTTTTATGAGGACACCATTCAATAATACTTTTTTGAGAAACCCCTTTAAGGGGACACCATTCAATAATACTTGTTTTCCCCTCAAACAGCATGCAGTCACACCACTCTCAAAATGCCTCCGAGGGCCATTTCCCTCTCTAGTCTGCTCCACTGCCCCACACCAGTCCTGCAGACATCCTGCATCTTCTCCTGCCATGGTGATACCATCATGTATTTGTCCCCCAAGCCACAGATCCCACACCTCTCACAAAGCCTACCACACAGCAACACTCTCACATCTAGTCATCAGGTCTTGGACTTTCCAGTTTCTGAATCCCTTAAGTGTGCCTAATCACTCTCTTTCTTGGCTTCTGCTTTACACAAGCTCCCAAATCTGTCCAATCACAGTGGCAGCTAAACAGGGTTACCTGCAGGTGTGCTTGACCTCACTCTAAGTGCAGACAACTTACTCTTTGCACAATGTGAAGTCTGGCCATGTTGTCTCTCTGTTACCATCTTTCCCCACCTCCCATTCCACTACCCAGAAAATAAAATGAGAACTCCTTGTTATAGCCTACAAACCCGGGAGGATTTTGCTTCTGTTCATCTTTAGGCTTCCTCTCTTTCTCAGTACATCTACTACAGTTAAGGATTTGAAACTATATTCTCAGAATGATTCTTGCTCCCCTTGCCTGGCATTTCCTCTCCTCACTGGGCCTTCTCCACTTTGCCTCTGAAACCACCTGCTTTTGAATGTTCTCTCTATCCTCTGGTTATATCTAATTCTCTTTCCCTCTCCTGTATTGGCATGCTTCCCCCTTACACTTAAACACCAGGTGTCATTTTTAATGCAGTCCATTCTCCAAGTCTCCTGAAACCTTCTTTAGGACAGCAACTACTTTAATTTTACTACACAGGCAGACTGAGCAACCCAGATTTGTGTGCACTGTATTTTTGCTCGTGATAGGTAGATGGGTGGGTTACTCATCTCAGGTTTATAAAATCTGTGGAGCAGAGGATTGGTTAATTCAGATACCAAAAAAGAGAGTTCAAGGCTAACAGGAGAATCAAGAAAAATGGGAATAAATAGAAGGAAAAATCGGTAGACAAACTGAAATGTAGGCAATATCAGAATTTAATGTGTTTGGTTAAAAGCTTTTCTAAGACTGGAGTTTCCGCAGTATTATCTTTAAAGCAAACCGTACAGATCAAGTCCGAACAATGTGAGAATTTCCAAATATAAAAATGATGTCATTTTCTTTAGTTCTTTCAGAAAAAGGAATCACCAGACCAATATATTTGCCTTTGACATTTTATTCACATCAGGCAAAGTAGCTTTTTACCTTTCTCCAGTCAAAATAGAGACATGGTTCAAAATTACATTTATTTGAGAAAATAGAGCAGAGAAGCTATTCATTTTCTGATTAGAATTGACCCCCAAAGATATCTGACTCGGCTTCAGACTACAGAGTTGCCTCTTGCCCAAACACACACGCCTAGAATATGGCTGTAGCACCGTCGTCTCAGTGGCCCCTAACCTCCTCTTACTCTCTAATATGCCATTACAGTTTGTTCTTGGCTCCTAAGTTAAGGTCTGGACCTCAACCTGCCCTGCAAATTGATGCATGAATCTTCCTACACTACCACCCCTGAGTCTGGAACCTAATTTCTGTTTGAAACACTCCACTTCTCTACTACTACTATTACTAGTAGTAGTAGAAGTTGTAGTTGTATTTACATTCCAGTCATTGCCTCCCCCAATGTCCCCTCCCACAGTTCCTCATCCCATTCCTCCTCCCTCTTGACTCTGAGAGGGTGCTCCCCCACAGACCTCCCCCTTCCGTGGGGCCTCAAGTCTCTTGAGGATTAGGTATATCTTCTCCCACTGAGGCCTGACCAGGAAATCCTCTGCTATATTTGTGCCGTGGGCCTCGGACCGGTCCCTATATGTTCCTGATTGGTGGCTCAGTCTCTGGGAGCTCCCTAGGATCTGAGTTAGTTGAGACTGCTGGTCTTCTTATGGGGTCGCCCTCCCTTTCAGTCTCTTCAATCCTTCCCCTAATCAACCATAAGGGTCCCCAAATTCAGTCCAGTGGTTGAGTATAAGTATCTGCTTCTGTTTTAGTCAGCTGCTGGTAGGGCCTCTCAGAGGCAGCCATGCTAGGCTCCCATCTGTAAGCACATCATAGCGTCAGTAATAGTGTCAGGCCTTGGTTTCTTCCCATGAGATGGATCCCAAGTTGGGCCAGTCATTGGACCACCTTTCCTGCAGTCTCTTCTCCATTTTTGCCCCTGTAGTTTGTTTAGACAGGAACAATTCTGGCTCAGAAATTTTGACTGTAGGTTAGTAACATCATCGCTCCTCTTGAGGCCCTGTCTATCTACTAGAGGTGGACTCTCCTCAATGCTGGGCATTTTAGCAAAGGTCACCCCCATTGAGTCCTTAGAGTCTTTCGCCTCCTGGGTCTCTGCTGCTTTCTTGAGGGTCCCCCCACCTCCTACCTTCCAATGATGCTTATCTCCATTCATTCTCTTGGCCCTCTGGGCTTCTCTCCTGCCCTCCTCCTGTATACCTGATCCTGTTCCCCTTTTCCCCTCTCCTCCCCTTTCCCACCAGATCCCTCCCTCTCTCTGCCTTCCTTGATTAATTCCTTCCTGCTTCTATGTGGAATTGAAGCATCTTCACTTGGGTCTTTCTTCATACAGTCTATGGATTGTATCCTGGGTATTCTGTATGCTTTGGCTAATATCCACTTATCAGTGAGTACATACCATGCATGTCCTTTTGGGTCTGGGTTACCTCACTCAGGATATATTTTCTAGTTCCATCCATTTGCCTGCAAAATTCAAGATGTCCTTGTTTTTAATAGCTGAATAGTATTCCATTGTATAAATGAACCACATTTTCTGTACCCATTCTTCAGCTGAGGGACATCTAAGCTATTTCCAGCTTCTGGAAATTAGGCTGCTATGAACACGGTAGAGCACACGTCCCTGGGGCATGCTGAGGCATCTTTTAGGTATATGCCCAAGAGTGGGATAGCTGGGCCTTCAGGTAGAACTATTTCCAATTTTCTGAGGAACTACCAGATTCCTCAATGGTGGTACCAGCTTGCAATCCTACCAGCAAGAGGGGAGTGTTCCTCTTTCTCCACGTACTCACCAGCATGTGCTATAACTTGTGGAGTTGATCTTAGCCATTCTGATTGGTGTGAGGTAGAATCTCAGGGTCGTTTTGATTTGTATTTCTCTGATGACTAAGAACTTTGAACATTTCTTTAAGTGCTTCTCAGCCATTTGAGAGTCTTCTGTTGTGAATTCTCTGTTTAGTTCTGTAACCCAGTTCTTAATTGTGTTATTTGGGTTTTTTGGATGTTAACTTCTTGAGTTCTTTCTCGATTAACCCTCTATAGCATGTGGAATTAGTAAAGTTTTTTTCCAATCTGTAGGTTGCCATTTTGTTCTATTGATGGTGTCTTTTGCCTTGCAGATGCTTTTCAGTTTCATGAGGTCCCATTTATCAATTATTGTTATTAGAGTAATTGGAGTTCTGTTCAGGAAACTTCCCCCTGTGCCAATGAGTTAGAGGCTTTTTCCCACTTTCTCTTTTATTAGATTCAGTATATCTGATTTTATGTTGAGGTCCTTTAGCCACTTAGACTTGAGTTTTGTGCATGGTGATAAATATGGATCTATTATCATCCTTCTACATACAAACCACTAGTTAAACCAACACCATTTATTGAAGATGCTTTCTTTATTCCACTGGATGGTTTTGGCTTCTTTGTCAAAGATCAAGTGTCCATAAGTGTATGGGTTTAGTTCTGGGTCTTTGATTTTATTCCATTGATTGACCTGTCTGTTTCTCTATCAATATTGCTTTGTAGTAAAGCTTGTGGTCAGGGATTCCATAAGGTCTTTTATTGTTGAGAATTGTTTGGGATATCCTGAGATTTTGTTTTTCCATATGAAGTTGAGAATTGCTCTTTTCATGTCTGTGAAGAATTGTGTTGAAATTTTGATGGTGTTGCACTGAATTTGTAGGTTGCTTTTGGTAAGATGGCCATTTTCACTATCTTAATCCTACCAATCCATGAGCATGGAAGATCTTTCCATCTTCTGAAGTCTTTGATTTCATTCTTCAGAGACTTGAAGTTCTTGTCATACAGATCTTTCACTTGCTTGGTTAGAGTCACACCAAGACATTTTGTGGCTATTGTGAAGGATGTTGTTTCCCTAATTTCTTTTCTCAGCCTGTTTATCATTTGTATAAAGGAAGGCTACTGATTTGTTTTGAGTTAATTTTGGATTCTGCCACTTTGCTGAAGTTGTTTGTCAGATGTAGGAGTTCTCTACTGAAATTTTGGGGATTGCTTATGTAATCTATCATATCATCTGCAAATGGTGATACTTTGACTTCTTCTTTTCCAATTTGTATCCCCTTGATATTGTTTTCTCTAATGGCTCTAGCTAGAACTTAGAATACTATAATGAATAGATAGGGAGAGAGTGGGCAGGCAGCCTTGTCTTATCTCAGGTTTTAGTGGAATTGCTTCTAGTCTCTCTCCATTTGATTTCATGTAGGCTGTTGGTTTGCTATATATTGCTTTTATTATGTTTAGATATGTGCCATGAATTCCTGATCTCTCCATGACTTTGAACATGAAGGGGTATTGTATTTTGTCAAAGGCTTTTTTGGTATCTAACCCTAACCCTAACCCTAACCCTAACCCTAACCCTAACCCTAACCCTAACCCTAACCCTAACCCTAACCCTAACCCCTAACCCTAACCCTGATCATGTGGTTTTTGTCCTTGAGTTTGTTTATATAATGTATTATGTTGATGGATTTCCATATATTGAATCATTCCTGCATCCCTGGGATGAAGCCTACTTGATCATGGTGAATGATGGTTTTGATTCAGTTTGCAAGAATTTTACTGAGTATTTTTGCATTGATATCTGTAGGTGAAATGGGTCTGAAGTTCTCTTTGTTGTTCTTTGTGTGGTTTAGGTATCAGAGTAACTGTGGCTTCAAAGAATGAATTAGGTAGAGTTCCTTCTTTTTCTCAAACTTGAGGCTGAAATCAACCAGTTAGAAACAAAAGAAAGATACAAAGAATGGACAAAACCAAGAGCTGGTTCTTTGAGAAAATCAACAAGATAGACAAACCTTTAGCCAGACTAACTAAAGGGCACAGAGACAGTACCCAAATTAATAAAATCAGAAATGAAAAGAAAGACATAGCAATAGATACTGAGGAAATTCAAAAAAATCACCAGAACCTACTACAAAAGCCTATATTCTGCAAAACTGGAAAAGCTAGATGAAATGGGTGGTTTTCTAGACAATTACCACATACCAAAGTTAAATCAAGATCGGGTAAACTATCTAAACAGATCCATTATGCCTTAAGAAATATAAATAGTCATCAAAAAAACCTCCTAACCAAAAAAAAAGCCCAGGGCCAGATGGTTTTAGTGCAGAATTCTACCAGACCTTCAAAAAAGAGCTAATACCAATACTCCTCAAACTATTCCACAAAATAGACCCAGAAGGAACACTACTTAACCCACTTCTCTTTTAAAGGGCATTGCTAAACTGCATTTGAACAATCAGCAGTGTATCTTAAAATAAATTGACACTTGAAAGTCTAAAGGTAAAATCACCTAGACTCGTGAGTAGGAAGGTGGAATCCTGTGGACTTGTTTTGTCTATTTGGCTGCTGAGAGCTGTTTATATTGAGATCTCTGGGGAAAGTAGAACAATGTCCTTTTCAAAACTTGAGGCCTGCTTAGATCTCAGTTCAATCATACTTTCACAGTTGAATGACATCTTCCTGCTCCACTCTTGTCCTCTCTAGAAACTTCATATTCTGCATCATGGTTTCCCACTTAGGTCCCACATCTGTTGTCTGGTCCTCTATCTGGAGTTCCTGATCTAAGCTACAATCCCTTTTTAAAGTGGACTATAGCAGCAACTTCAAACTTGCTTTCACTGCTCCTATTATCTTCTCAGTCTATTCTGCACGTACTCTATAACAGAACATGCCACTCTCTACTTAAAGCCAGTTATAGGTTTCCCATTCATTAGAACAAATCCAGACCTTTGTCTTCTCTTCCGGGGGACCTTGCATGGTTTGACTCCTGCCCCACTGTATAAGGTCTTTCACTCCTTGGAGCTTTGCACTTCCTGTCTACCTCTCCTTACAGTGATAATTTGTTTTGTCTTTAGTTCTCAGCTTAGTATCACCTTTACTTGGCCCTGTCAGATCTCTGCCTCTGAAGACTTTGTCCTATTTCAGTTTCATATACTCCCTTCATAGAAATATGTGTAGTTTCCATAAGAACTAATGATCATAGTTCTCTTTTAACTTATTAACTAATTATTATTTTTATCTGTCCCTACACTACAATAAGGGGGGATCTAACTTATTCAAATTGGCATTCCTGGGACATAGTCCATTAAGCAGCTGCTGATGAGATCCCCAGTATATGCTTGTTGAGCAAGTAATCTTTCATTGCATGTCTTATGTTAAGTTTAAATGAATTTTTTTTATAATTTCATTGTTGTTTTATGTAGGATTTTTTTAATTGAATATATGATCTACACTGAAGTTCTATGAGTGCATAGTTCAAGATGAAGCCCCATTTTGCTTACAGCTTTATTCCAAGAATTCTGCAACTGGAAAGGCCGTTGGCATATATCTTTATTCAATACTTTCAAAATAATATCCTTACCTGAAAAAATTACTGAAATAGAGCCCTTTGATAGTATTACAACGTCTTTAAAACTCCAAACCAAGAGTAGAATAGAAAGTGGAATCAAGATTTCTCAGTTACCAAGAAAGTGTGGGCTTTATAGTGAAACATGAGCTTGTGCCTTGTTTTCTGAGTGGGTTCAGAGGGCTGAGTGGGTATCGAAGTCACCACATCCTTTGGTCAAGTGGCATTTGAGCCAGACACATTAGCTGGAATAGTAGTATCTTAATGCCAGGTGTGTTTAAAGGCTGACTTTTCTTCTCTATAGATTTTGGACTAGAAAACCGGCCTGGAAAATGAGTGGGAAGATAGTGTGCCTTTTCCCATCTCTGACATCATGGCCATAGAGTCTGTCTGAAGAGTCTAGAAGTCTGTCCTCAGATGACTGAAGCTCATCACTGCAAAATTCGTCAGATCTTGAATCTCTTCACACACTTGCCTCAAAGCTTTTCACATGCCAACCACACTCATAGCTATCTGTTCCTTTTCTTGTTGCTGTGATAAAATACTGTGAAACAAAATTGAGGGGAAAGGATTCATTAATCCCACAGCTTCTCCTTACAGCCAGCTACTACAACAAAGCTTGAAGCAGCTGACCACATTACATTCACAATCGGAAGAGAACAATTCCTGTGTGCATATGGTACTCCTAAGGCAGTATGCAGGTCGGTCTTTGTCACTTGTGATTACTTTTATTTGCATGTGACATTGAGTAAGTCTTGTCTGTTGACACCTTCAGCTGGATGAACACGACCTCTCAGCACACTTGGTCTGAACACTACAGGTTACACATGTGCTCATTCTCCTCATTCACCTTCCCTGTGCTTATGGCTTCTCTGTTAATTCCATCAACCTTCACAAGGCAAATTTGCTCTCCAGAAGCTTTCTGTGAGAGTTCTAGCAGGCCTGAGCAAAGCAGCTATTGTTAATTTTCTTGATGATGTAGATCATGATATAGGTAAGCAGATCTGTTGTCATTAAAATATCTAAATAATACCTCTCCCAGAAGGTATACAGGAACAAAGATTACTATTAGATCTTTCTGCTGAAAGTCCTATCTGGTTCTTTATAACCTTCAAATCTCTGTCCTATGACTTATTCTCAGAATCTCTCTGAGAATCTATATCTTCAAAGTCTCCTCCCTGGTTGCCTCCCTGCCCTTCTGACTCCACTGGGTTTCGTCTTCATCTTCAGTGGTTTTATCTTCATCCAAGGAAGAGCTACTGTCACATGATATCCTCAAACTCAGTAAAATGAGAATCACCATACTCTTTCTTAGCCTCAAAAGCATCAAACTTGGCCTCAAAGGCATTCTCAGACCACAAGAGCACACCACAAAAAGCACAGCTGACATTTATATCACTGTAAATGTAAGCTGCACCAAAGATTAAAACACATCAGGGGTCATAAAATCACTACCTCCATTTAGCCTGTTATGTGTGGCCACTAGCTTCATGTGGCCAAGTGACTGTGATGCCTTTAAGACACAACCCAAGAGTCACACTAACCTACTCTGCACATTGTTCCAGGTGTCCATACTTTTCTAAACAGTGTGGAAGAGTACCTGCATAGCATGGAAGAACGGTACATGTTGGTCAATGAAAGCCCTTTCTGTAATTCACCCATCTTGATAAAGGGAGTCTGCTCAGAAAATTACAGAGCCGGTCTCCTGGACCAGAAGTGCTCTAGCTGATGCTAGATTCTGAGTTCCTCCATAAGATTCATCAGGTTAAAACCATGCTATTCTGTGCTCCTGGAACTAAAGGTAGCTATGCTCTAAGGGACCCAACTTGGTTAGGATTTCCATTGCATTGAAGACACACCATGACCAAGGCAACTCTTAAAAAGGACACCATTTAATTGGGGTGGTCTTACATGTTCAGAAGTTCAGTCCATTATCAAGGTGGGAAGCATAGCAGCATCCGGGCAGGCATGGTGCAGGAGGAGCTGAGAGTTCTACATCTTGTTCTCAAGGGAACCAGGAGAAGACTGTCTCAAGGACAGCTAGAAGGAGTGTCTCTTCTGCATAGGGCAGAGCCTGAGCATAGGACCTCAAGCCTGCCTACACAGTGACACACTTCCTACAGCAAGGCCAGTCCTATTCCAACAAGGCCACACTTCCTAATAGTGCCATTTTCCATGAGCCAAGCTTATTCAAACCACCAGAGGGCCATACAATTGTAGGTATGAGTATAAATGCCTTCCAAGTCATTTTAGCAAAGGACCATAAGGTTTTGTAAGAAGGATTAATAGTTATATTAAAAAGAGTTTCTGCCCATCCTCTTTATCCTAGAAGGCTTAGGCTGATCATTGTTACTGCAACTCTTTAGTTCATCATCTCAGACATACTTCTAGATAGGTCATAAATACAACACAGGAAGTAGGTTCATGCCCAGTGTGTCTGAGAAAGCACCATTTTAAAATATGTTTAATGTATATAAATGTTTTTCCTGCATGTATGTATGTGCACTGCATGTGTGCAGTGTGCTTGGAAGCCAGAGTTGGAAGTATTGGAATTACAGATGATATAAGCCACCATGTGGGTACTGGGAACTGAAATCAGGTCTTCTACAACAACAGCAAGTGCTTTTAACAGCTGGATCATCTCTCTAGTCCTGCAAAACACCATTTCTAATGAACCATCAATATACAGAAAAATTCTAGCTGTTGGATAATAACTTGTGTATTTTTTTACTTGAAATGTGTTCAGAATTTGTGCTGGAACACAACTTCATGCCACATCTCTTCTAGGGAAGATTTACAGTAAGGAGATGTCAAACAGGGCAAGAGTCACACTATTCCATAGTTCCTCCCTGTGAGAGTCTACTTCCTGTTGTATCTGACTGGCCCATGGCTTATTCTGATCGATAAAGTACAGTGTGACACTGGCCCCATTCTGAGTCTTAAGAGACATTACAGTACTTGTTCTTGTTCTCTTAGACGCTTTCAGGTGCCATGTGGCTAAGCATGGCTGGCGGTGGGGCGAGCATGTAGAAAGAGACGTGTGAATGACCCTGGATGGAGGGGCGAGCACAGCAAGAGACCCTGAATCCACCACATATCCTAGCTGAAGCCTAAAGAATCATCATGCTGCCCAAACACCAGCTGCCTGAAGACTCATGAGAGAACAATGGTACTCACATGCCGATGCTGCTGTGAGAGGTACTGTATGTAGTATCACGACTAGGCTGAATAAAAGTTCTTGTATTATAGTCTGAAGGGTTAGACTTCCTTCCTCCCTCCCTCCCTCCCTCCCTCCCTCCCTCCCTTCCTTCCTTCCTTCATGTTTTCCTTTTATTCTTTCCAAGACAAGGTCTCATTATGTAGTCTTGGTTGGCCTGAAACTTGATATGTGTACCAGGCTGGCCTTAAATTCATAGAGACCTGCTTCCACCTGTTGGGATTAAAGGCCTGGGCCGTCACACCCATCCAGTTCTTTCTGGAGTTTTTGAGAAAAGGGGTTACTCTAGTCCTCTTCCCTTGGCTTATAGACTCTCCCTTCCAGTTCACAGGATATCTTGCCTGTATGTCAACATTATCTTCCCCTGTTTAAATCTGCATCCAACGTTCCATGTCTTTCAAGGACATCAGCCCATACTGGGATAGACAGATGCTAACCTAATGACTTTACTCTGACTTAGCTGCTCCTGAAAACATCATATCCCCAACTACATATCAATCTGATGTCCTAGGGTTTAGAACTTAAACCTAACTGTTGTGATTATGGATGGGGCATAATCCATCTTAATAACACCAGCAAAGGCCAGAAAAGATAAGGAGGGCTGATTAGCTAAGCCTAGCCCCAGCTTCTGCCCTGGGAAGTCAAGGGTCAGATAGCCTGCTGCTGTTCTGAGTTACTAAAGCAGTCCATTGCACAACTGTAGAGCTGTAATTAATTGAACTTTGGTATGCTTGCTCTTGGCTTTCCAAGGCACACTTGTAGAGAGCGCGAAGTTCCAAGGACTCTTCCAGCTATCCAACAACCTGCTGAGATCAACATACTCCAAAAGCACGCCGTCTCCACAGCCCTCCAAGATAGGCTACCTGTGACTAACCACGGTGGTTTTATGACTTCTTTCAGGTCACTATGAAATCAGAAGCAGTGAGCACAACAGCACTTCCAACAGACTGTTTTCAATCAATATGGCTGCCTACAGTATGTGTTTCAAAATCTCTTCTTGTCCAAGTTTAACATGACCTCTTTTCTAAGACAGCCAAATCAAGCTTACCTCCTAGCATCCTCAAGTCAATAGAAAACAGGGTTTATTTATTTTTATGTTAATGCTGCATCTCTAAATTCCAATATTTTTGCCAGAATACACTTAGTCCTATGAAGTTCAATTTCACGCATGTCAGAGGTATTTCCCCAACTGGGCAAATACTCAAAGGACCAGTCTACTTTTTGATGGAACGTGCTAAATGTGTTTGGTTGTCAGGTTTGACTGAATATTTGAAAGGGTGTCCAGATGTTTCTGGCTGTGTCTCAAAGCCCTAATGAGTCTCCCAGCCAACTGTTGCTTTGATGAGCAGTCCCGTCGACTGGCAGCAAGTTTTTCCATTTAATTCACTTTACTTACATGCTTTTTCTTTCTTTCCTTCCTTCCTTCCTTCCTTCCTTCCTTCCTTCCTTCCTTCCTTCCTTCCTTCTTTATCTATTTTGTGTTTAGGCCCAGTTATGCTAATAACTAAAAATGTTTCACAAACTTCTTACTGGTTAAGTAAACTTACTACTGTCATACTGAAAATTTAATGTGTGATTCTAGTTCTAACTAGATTAATCTCCTTCAAAAGTGTCCCATGTGAATGGCATATATCTTATTGCCCAACTTCATTGAGAATTTAGCAAATATTTGTGAAAATCACTGGGAGAATGAAGGGACTTTTTTTTTTGTTTTTTTACTTTTAAAGGAGTATTATTAACATTCTAAAATATCATTTATACAAGTCAGTGTTTTGTGTAATTTAATTTTCCCTTTCAAAAAGTTGCAAAAATTGAGGTTTAGCAGGATGCTCCAACTAAACTCTCGGACTTCTCTTACTCTGAAATATGTTTTGATGGCTGGACACGTAAATCAGTGATGGAATACTTGCCTAGCCTCTACTAGGCCCTGTTCTATCCTCAGAATACGAAAAATAAAAATTTAATCGTATCTTTCTCACTACCACCACTGTCACTGTGCCCTTCAAAGTATCAATAGTTTCCCTGTGCGGTTGTCCAAGGAGGTGGACAGGTTTGTCCGTCCTTTGATCTTCACACTGCTTCCCTGGTGTTGGCTTGAACTGGGTTCCTGCCATTCCCTATGTTCCAGGAAGCCTTCAGCTTTAACTTGACTCTAATTTAGTTCACGAGCTTATCTGGTGCTGAGACACAGATTAGGTCCTAGATAGTTTCACCTGTGTTTGCAAATTGGCCAGATAACAACATTAGGTTGTATAGATTTCCTTTGTGATTTTGTCTTTTATGCTAACAATCCCTAGCTGAAGAATGTTCGGCTGGCACATACTCATGGCTTCTCTGGCTGGATGCCTCTATTTTTCTTTCATCTTTAGCAGTGAAACAGAATTCCTACCCTTTTCTTTCTTGGTTTAAATTCTACTTTTATCTCTGCAGGTTGGGCAGCATGAGAGTTTTCTAATTTTGCTATGCATTCCTCCTGACCCTGGCTGGCAAAGCTCCTGGGGGATCTCTTTCATAATCTAATTTCTTTGATTTTTCTGCAATCAACAAGGAAATGATTCTTGTTCTGTCCTTCCTGAATAGCAAGTCAATGTGCCAGGATATATTAAACAACCTTCTCCCTAAACTTTCAAAGTTGAAAAGCCCTTGATGTAAATTCTTGGAAAAATCACAATTGGAGCCCAACTTCTCAAGACTTCCTCAGCCTTCTCTGTTTAAGAAACTATCTTCCCACTCAACAGAATTCTGCAGGACTGGATGTAATTTTTCCTTGGAAATGAATAAAAGATGCATCCAATAAAAGAAGCCAAAATTATTTCTTTACATTCCCTGCTTCTGTATTTGAAAATAAAATAAAAGGACCTGATTTGGCTATCACTGTGACTCCAGATACCAGGACATAGAATATCAAGCTAAGTAAATTAGATTAACAGTTTTAATGATAAATGTAACTCATATCAGGTAAAGTAGTCAGTTACTTGAATGGTCAGAATCTTAAGATAGGTTTATCATGATCCAGGCCTTTGAGCCATCAAATATGACTACCTGTATAGCAGATCACTATCTTCATGTCCTGAAAACCTTTATGGGCATGATATAGTCCAAGAAATTAGGATGAACTGATGGTTTTAGAGTTTTTAAAAATGTAGTGCTTGAGTGATTAGCCAACTAGAATGCATCCCAACAGAAGACAAAATGGAGGGAATCGACATTCGCTAGACATCTATTCCAAGAAAGATACTATTGGTGACCATCTACTTATTCAGCGTGGTAACCCTCCAAGTTATAAATGAGAAAGCTAGAATTAGAGACATATAGTATCTGTGCACACTAACCCTATACTCCGCTACAGTGGGGTTGAAAGAAGGTTCTTTCTGAAGGCCAGGGCCATTCTCCTCTACTCACACATAATCCTAAAGAACAAAAACAAAGAGCAAATGTAAGGGAATGGGACTCTTTCATGAGCAGTTCCTACATAAAGTATACCAGAGACTGAGAGATTATGATATGAAGATTGTGTGAGACGGCATCTTCTGAATGTGGAGTCACAAAGCTCTGCTGGAGATTTGAAGAGGTTTAATAAGTGTTAAAGTATATTGTCTAGATTGAAATGCCTTGTGGCTACACTTTCTAAGACCATCAAAGACACAGTTTTGCAGACCTTTTGGGATAGATCATACATATCTGAGCCTCTTACCCCCCACCAGCTGAATTCTTGACAATTTACTCAATCTCTTTGTGTAATCATTCCCTTTTGGTGAAATCAGGATGGCTTTAAGGTGTACCTTACTTTCTTGGGTGAAAAGAATTAACCAAAAATTACAAGAGTAAATTTAAGAAACATAATCTATAATAAGCACTTAAAGGATCATTATATTGTACCTAGAATCTTGAAAGTCCTATAAATCTGTCACAAACATTCGACATCAGAACAAATGGTAATCTCATTAAATTTGATGCCCCTGAGATAAATTGTGGAGTTTGGGAGAACACATCTATAACAACATAGAGTGATGACTGAGATCAGGATACAAGTCTTAATTCTACTGTCTACTAGAAATACAGGCAGAACCACTGGCTGAGCATTTTCATCTTCTGAAATGGGAGAATAATAGCTACTTCCCAAGAGCATAGTGGGGTTAACCAAGTCATACTTGGTAGGACATGTAAGGGAAATAAGGAAGTTATTCATGTAGGTATCCAAAACTTGGAGTCCCAGAACCCTTTGAGTGTACCTACCCGAGTGTTAAGCCAGTGGTCTCTGAAACCTGTGTGTTGTGCTACAGCACACCCCTCTCTCAGCCTTCATCTCAGTCACCCCACAAGATAGCTCCTCGAGACAAGTACTACTGTCCCTAAGTCACAGAAAAAGGCAGAAAGATTTACCCAAGATCACAAAATCGATAAATGATAAGAGCTAGAATCTGAAGCCATATCTCTTGAGTGCAGACTTCTGGCTTGGGATCCCATGGCCTCCTGCTTGCTTCTGAATGTTCTCAGGAAAGGTATTGGATACCACAGGAGGGTGGGCATCCTACGGGTCCCTGCCATGTATTGTACACTGGTAAAAGTGAAACAGAAAGAATGGGACAGGAATCTTTTTTAAAAGCAAGAATATAATTTCAAAGTAGAGGAAAAGATAAAAATGAGCAATAGTTTGGCTTTACCTGTGTCTTTCACTTATAGCTCTAAAGTCATAGGACTCATTCTAAGGATTAGTTGACAGGATTCACATTGAGATTTGTGAAATCAAGCAGGGGCAGGGGCACAGAAAAATCAACTAAGCAGGAACACAACCAAACATATTTTATTGTTTTATTTTCTAATATTCTCTTTTTTATACACACACACATATAAGCATTGAAAACCGTTTAGAGACTAGTATGAATATTATTAAATTATAAAGAACACATTATTGATAGGAATGTGTAGATAATTACTATGAATTTTTTCCCCTCTAATCCTCTGTCAATAACTTACTCCCATGGTGTAAGCTGACATTTACTTTCTTACTTTTTTTAAACTCCTGGGTTTCAGCTGAAGCTCTGTTTCCAGGAACTCTCTCCCCTTTGGGGTCACTGTGTACCACAGCCTCAAATTCCTCTCCCATCCTTTGCCCATGTACACAGTCACACAACTCGCTGTCTGTTCAAGCTGGTTTGGTAGACAGTACCCATGTGACAAAATTATATCCCTTGGGAGGGAACTGGAAAAAGAGAGAACAGATATTGCCCTCTCATGAATGGGACTTGATGTGGGAAGCCATGCAAGCTGCTGCCACAATCACATGCTTTGCCTGCAGACTGGGATTTCTTGCTTTGGCCGGTGGAGTCTGTCATGCTCCCTTAAAAAAGAGTGCAAAGATCTGAAAACCATAAAACTCAGGCCTTTCACAGAGCAAGGCAGTCCTGCTGATTCCACACAGAGGTCTGAAGTCAGGACATGACAAGAATGGCTTCATGAGGGAGTTGCAGGTCAAATATAAATATCTTGACAAGCCTAAAAGGAGTGTAGTTATGAACTGAGCTGTACTGGCTGACTTTGGGATGACAAAGTTAACATGGTTGGTTGCACTTTTCCTCCCAGCCATTCCTTTACAGGCCTGAGCAGTCACCAGTTCATCCAACAGTACCCTCCCTGCTGAAGTGATCTCTATAACACAGAGGATCGCTGAAACACTGAAGTCACTAAGAGGGTTTTGTGAGTTTGTTTGTCAGACACACAGACACACTCCGAGGCCTTCGGTGGGCTGGGACCACAATGAGTGTGTGGTCCAGAAAGAACTCACCATGCAATTTCACAGATTCCAAAAAAGGAACAAAAATCCTAAGAGAAGACTTCATGACAGTAAAAATTATGGTTGGTGAAACTTGGCTGAATTGGCCGGGGAATTCATGTGTCTGAAAAGATTTGCCTAATATATTGGGGTTAAATTCAGTCATGAAAGGACCTATTGAAATCATGTTGCCCTTACAGCTGGCTGAGGGCATACTACACCCAAATGAACCAGACACAAGTGCTATTTTTAATCATCTTCTAACATTTGATTAAGTTAAGGGTTCACATCTTTTAAGCCTATTGTTTTATAGTCACAGTATAGACAGTAAACATTGGAGTGCTTATGATATTCCGATTAATGAGTTAAATTTTCCACTTATGCAAGATGTTCTCCATGATCGGGCTTTATCTCGGTGCTTATTGAGAGTCCTGGCACTGTGTGTTAGATTCTGCTTCTGCTGTGGAAGACAGCATGCTGAATATACACTAATTACTTCTTAAGTGATGGTAACCAAAAAGCGTAGCAAGATCCTAGTATGTTTAAATGTCCTGGGTTCAAGCCCTGTGATTCTAAGGCCTAGGAGATAGATAGAAAATATAATAAAATACAGGGCTACCTCAGAATGGGCTCTTAACCTTCAAATGCATCTGCTTGATTATTTTAAATATAACAGCATTTTTAGATTATTGTCACAATTATTAAATCTATATCTGACTTGATTAATTTTCATGGCACACTGTTTAAAGTAACTAAGAGATAATGGCAACTCAGGATTTCATTGATAGAGGAGAGAGCCCCAACATGCCCAGGACCTCCTGAATCCATCGATCTGGTTCTATCTGACTCAGCCTTGGCATTTTCTAGTACTGCAGTGTTCTATGCATAGGACTGAGACTTTATCCATACTTAGAATTAACTTTAGGAAGCTAAGTTTTAAAAGGTGGTGGGAAATTCAGAAAAGGTCAGAGATCTAAACTAAGTTAGGACTCAAGAATCAACCTGGCTGTACCAAACAAGCAAGCCAGTGAGAAATGGTGGAGTCATTTCTCCATGGCTTAAGGGGCCAGGACACCAAATCTGGCACAAGGTTTTCAGCTAAAGGTACAAAGAAATTCAATGCTGGACCAGGGATGGAGGTGAAATAGAATCCCAAATTCTGTATCTGTTCTCAGGGTGGGTCTTTAAAATAGAAAGCTCCCATGGAAGAACAGCTATTTTAAGATTCTACGGTCAATAATTCCAAAACATTTCACAATTTTATCACAGTCTGTGTTCCTGACATCCGTCTTTGTTATGGTCCTATGTCTTCAGGTGCCTAGGGTGTTTATTTATACTGCTGTCAGGGTAGACACAGTGCTGTCCTTTGTAACCTTGTCAATGGATGAACGTGTCCTCTGTGTGAATGATCCAGTAAACAGTAGCCACTAGCTCTGTAACCAGAGATTCTTTCCTCACCTCTCAGATTTTGCTTCTAATTGTTTCTGTCTTTGACTACAGAGGACTGGCCTCAAATACCTGGAGCAAATACCAGGGCCAGAGCTTGGAGGGCATGAGAATACATGGCTTCCCTGACCCCAGCCCAGCCTTAGGCAACATTTAGATCTAGCTTAGTGTAAGGGTATGAATAGCCAGTTCTCTCTCCTTACTCAGGACAACTTTGGTAGATGTCAAACTCTCAATTCTCATACAGTGCATGGCTGAAGCTACCCTGTGCCAGATATAGCCTGGTCCCTTATTCTATGCTTGCTTGCATTTCTTTCCCTGCCTGTTTCTCTTACCTCCTTCTAGGTAGTTTCTCCTAAGAGCATGTGAAAATATATATATATATATTTCTCCTTGGAAGTAGCACTATTAGTAGATGTGGCCTTGTTGGAGTGGGTGTGGCCTTGTTGGAGTGGGTATGTCACTGTGGGCATAGGCTTTAACATCTTTGTCCTAGCTGCCTGGAAGCCAGTCTTCTACTAGCAATAAAACCCTCAGCTCCTCCTGCACATGCCTGCCTGGACACTGCCATGCTCCCACCTTGATGACGATGGACGGAACCTCTGAACCTGTAAGCCAGCCCCAATTAAATGTCATCCTTATAAGAGTTACCTTGCTCATGGCATCCTGTTCCCAGGACTAAAACCCTAACTAAGACAGAGCACTTCCTCAGTAAGGCACTTGCATATAAACTCTCATGTCAGAGTCTCTGTCTGGGAGTTTCCAATACTAACTAAAATGCTGGTTCCATTGTGACACTTTCCCCCAGCCCTAGCCAGAATTAATCCCTGATTTGTCTAGGCAGCAATTGTATTTCATTTTTTACCTTTATTACAACACCAATTTAAAAATAGGTCCTTACATTCATGATTTGGTCCCTGTTACGAGATAATTATGTCTTGCCAAAATCCGCACGCTCAGGTTCTAACCTCCAATGTATTTGGAGATAGCACCTGTAAGGAGGAAACTTAGATTTATTGGGGTTTAAAAAATGGGTTCCTGAGCCAGTAATACTGTACCAAAAGGAAGAGATTCAGGGATCCCTCCTTCCCAGAACGCACAAAGGAAAGGTCTTTTAAGGACACTGTAAGAAGACAGCCATCTGCAAGCCAGAAAGAGAGGTCTTCCCTGAAGCTGAGTCTGCAGGCAATGTGATCTCAAACTTCCAGTCTCCAGACCCCAGAGGAAATAATTTCTTCCTTTAAGACACCCAGACTGTACGTTACAGCAGCCCTGGCTGTTATGTACAGCTCCCAGGCAGGATGTGAGCTCTTCCGAATAGAATCATTTCATGTTTCTTTTGTTGGAATTGCTACATATTAATTATACTGAATAATGAGTTAAAACTAAGATTTTCTTTGGTGGTGCTGTTACAGAGGCCCACATATGGTCGGCAAGCACTCTTCTGCTGAATTACTCTCTAGACCCTTACAACTTCCTCCTCAGTGTCTTATTAAAGTCTTACAAAATGTTGGTTTAATTTGCTTGAACCTACTGGAAAAGTTGGAGATAATCATTTTTCATTATTTTTAATGAAAATATCTCAGGATTTAAAGTCGTCATTAAACATATGTAAGAGAGATTGTTGCACACGGTGTTTATCTCACGCCAGACTCATTCTGTGTTCTATGGTACTAGCTAGTTGTTCTCAAAATAGGATGCAGTTAGTACAAGAAGCACTCATTAACGGTGAGCTCTTTAGAAAGCCAACTAGAGTAATTCTGACCCATCCATGAGCTGAAACAGTAAATGTACACACCAAAGAAAGAATAAAAACTATGACCTCCCCACTCACCTCTAAGTCACACACCATGCTAAGCATTTTAAAGGCATTGAAAAACATACAATCAAAAGTACTCAATATTTGTCAAATAGACACTAGGCAATGTTTAATGACAAAAGGCAACAGAATAGTATACAGTGTATATATATATATATATATATATATATATATATATATATATATATGTGTGTGTGTGTGTGTGTGATATTATATATGCTATGTGTTATATACATATATTTTGCTATGTATACATACAGATATACATTTGCATATATACATATATGCATGCATACATATACATATGTATATGTATACCAAATATATATAATACATATACACATATATATGTACATAGCAATATATAATACATACTATATATACTACATACTGTTCTATTGCCTTTTCTGTCATTAAACATTGCCTAGTGTCCAGATGTGTATATATAGGTATATAGCAACATATACACATATATATTTGTACATAGCAAAATATATATGTATACATACACACATATATATGTATAGCAAAAACCTATCAGAATGTGCTGCAGTCCTGCATGGCTTTTTCTGATTAGTGAGATCTGGAGTGCTCTCTGTGTCTTTCTTTACGCTTTGTCTTTGCCATGTTGCCTATAGTAAGCACACAATTTTGAAAGACAGAAGGAAAGCTATTTTGAAGTTCCTAGTCCTATCCGCATCCTATGAGCTCAATCTACTTCATCCATCAACAGCAATCATCAAGTAACTAGGTTTATGGACATAGAACTAATAATGAAAATAGCCAACCTGCCTACTGCGCTGCAAAGTCACGCTCGGTCCTCTTAAGTCAAGCTAACAGAAGAAGCTCTCTCCTGACTAGGTGCAATCCTACAGGCATGGGCACAGGGCCTGGGGTGCTTTGCACATTAGAATCAAGAGGAAAGAAACTGTTTATGACTCAGTGAATGCAGAGGAATTGGCTTCTGAGTTCTATGAATTCTGTGAGGCAGGCACATCTAAAGCAGTGGATTCTGATAAAGATGTAGTCAAGAACAATCCTATAATCCTGTAATACTCTCTTAGGTATTTTCACCAAAACCATGTCTGTATGCCAAAATGCATAACTATGATCATGCGCTATCAACCCCAGTGCACCCTTATTACCTCGATCGGATATGTGAGAAGTTTACAAGTTAATTTGCAGAGAGAACTGACTGTATTATGCCTGATTCCCTCATGTGTAATTATTTTTAAATCACTTAGGAAATTCTACTTTCTAAACTTGAATGTTTCAGGAAAATGTCCAAGCCTTGCCTCTTCAAAATTGGCCTTTAGCTAAGCTTCATAGCAGACCTTCGTGTGTCTCCCTTCACACTAAATAAAAATGTAAGAAAAATCTAAAGTCTGGGCTTGATAAATGCATAACAGAACCTCACATCAGTGTTCTCATCTCACTGCCATGGATTAATATTTCACATACCCTAGCACTAAGAAAATGCTCGGGCACACTCATTGTTAACTTACTAATAACCTGAAGCCATCCTGAGGGATCACCAGGACAAGCTGCACCAAGAGGAGAGTGCTCTAGCTTGGCATATCCCTATGGGTGTGAGCTTAAGTGCCTAAGGGATGGTTTGCATACTAGAAATCAAGAGGAAAGACTATTTGTCTCCTACCTGGAGAAACTATTGAGTGTCCAGATCTCAGAGAACCCCTTCCATCCCCACACCCTAGCCAGTATTTGGCAGCTTCATAGGCTGGGTACAGCGTACTACACTAGTGACGTGAAGTTGCTCAAATCCCCGCTCAGACTGGGCATGCCCCATCCATCCATGTCCATCAGGGTGGTCTTCAGAGAAAACCCTCAAAGGAACACAGATTAAAAGCAGAGCTAGCATGCCACCCACATCATTTCCAGGGTTAGAAGCCAGCTAGCTAAAGCATATTGGCTATCCTAAAATAATAAAAACAAATTAATGGAACTTCCCCAAGGGAAATCAAGTTCCACTTACCAGCAGAGTGGCAGGAACAGCTGTTAAAACTCTCTCAGTCGGAACCCCATAGTAGCTTCTTAAGTATGCTTTTCAAAGACTTCTGGTCACTCTTATGAAAAACTCAGTTAAATATTAGTCATCTGAACAAATGTCAGTGAAGGACACGGGGGAGCACATGAAATCTGCATAACATGTAAAATTGCAGTTGGACCATTTGCAATATGTATTTCCCAGTGGACTTTGATAGGCAGGCCCAGTTTAGTTTTAAATTTTAAAAGGGTGGAAATCATTAAAACCCCATAAAGCCTTTCCCCTGAAAACTCAAAACCCCGAAAGCCTTTCCATTTAGAACGGGAAACCCCAAACGCCTCACTAAGTGTGCTTCAAGTAGTGTTCTCCATGACAACTGAGAAACTTTAGATCTGGCTATAAACCCTGTAATAAAACTCCACCTAATGAGACAAGAGTGACTTAAACCCTACATCACTGGTCAGAGAAAGGGCTCTGGGTAAAAGCCCTTGCTACCAAGCCTCATGACCTGACCTCAATCCCCAAGACCTACACGTTGGAAAGAAAGAACTACCTCTTGAAAATTGCCCTTTGACCTTTACGTGTATCCCATCACACACACACACACACACACACACACACACACACACACATACACACACATACACACACACAAATAAGTAATTGCAGAAGTAAGTTTTAAAACTAAGTTACCTTGAATTTTAAAATAAAATCGACGGTCTACATCCTTTTTCAAAAGGGCCTTTCTATTTTGCTGAAGGGTTGTAGTTATATAAATGTTTCTAGAGGGATCTCTGTAATGTTAGCAACACAGAAGTGCTTCTGACAAGAAATGAGCCCAGAGACCATCTCACTTTCTTCATCCTTTTACGAAGGGTTCACTTGCCTTAGGTGACGTCCAAGGTCTCCTTTGACTTTTGAGTTTTAGAAACTAAAATACTAAAAGTTCCTCACATGGGTAAACAGCAGAGTTACTTACTTTCATTCACTAAGCAGGTAGGGAGGCTGATGGTGAAAATCACAAAACTTCTTTAGAAACAGCAGAACTGAATTCTTCCACCTGCAGGTAAATGAGAAGTCATTATAAAGCTATGGGGGGGTCTCACAGACCCAAACAGAGACCTACAGAGTCTGAGACCTAACCAACAGGAATCAGCCCTTTGGGAGTAGTGAGGCCAGTCTTCAAGACATTGCATTGGAACCAACTAGCTCCGCCTATCAGACGTAAGATTGGAGGCCTAGTGGAGGACGCCATCACTCACATGATCGATACACACATGATAGATAGACCAACGATCATTCTATTCTTCCACACAATTCAGTATCCCTTCATTCATTGTGAAGGATGAAAATCTAAAAGGTATATTCCTGTAAATTGTAAAGATTATATTCCTATAAATTATAAAAATTATAACCCAATCCTCTTTAAAGCCAGCATTCCAAACGTACGTAATCTTTAGCTAGCCCTCTGCATTTGTGTTTGCTAACCTCACACAACAGATGGCCTGAGATGAAGGCCATATTTGTGCTGCTTCTACAGTGTCCCGTGTATAGCAAGGATGTCAAAATGTTTGCATTCTCTGCAACAAGTTTAGCTGAGATCTCCAACACCAACCATTACCTTAGCAGGTATTGAGAATCATGCATGGCAGGGGTCACTCATGTCCTATGTAATTGTCATGGCTCTGGAGCCAATGATTCTGACTATGGTTTCTGATCACCCAGTCACAGACAATGGAGCCTATTCCTGGAGCCAATGGCTACAGGGATAATCAGTTGTTGGCATTGTATTTCCTAAATCCTCATCTTCTTGATCATAATTTGACCCCTCCACAGGCTACACTTGTTCTGAAAATAATTCCTGGGACTCCTCGTGTATAAGCAACCATGTTTACCAACTGAGCCAAGGTCCCCTGATACAGCCTTGAGAAATGAAACCAGGCCAGTTGGAGGGTCCACAGCAAAACTTCAGCTGTGGCAATTTTATTGAGAGCAATCAAATTTTTTACACCTTTATCAGACACAGAATATAGTGGCAATTGCCAGGATCGATAGAGTTGTAGTTGGCAGGGTGCAGTGATGTTTGCACATTTTAAAGGGCACACAAGATTAATAACTAGGACCAATTGTCCTGTCAGGCTTCCATGCTTCCTTGACTTCTGAGGGAACATACAGAGGAACACCAAATGCTTCACTGCCTGAGGGAGTGCACTGATCTCTAGGGAACTGGGAGGTACAAGGTGCCTTAGGGCCGTGGACTCTTCCCTGAAAAACCTATGACACACATCTCTCAAGGCAGCTAAGCCAGGCCAGCTCCATGGTTTCATGCACAGGTGTCTATTAATAAAACCTATTCTACTTAAGTATGGAGAGTCACGGTTCCAGTTCAGTCAATGGACGCTGTGACCCACCACTGTTTACACATCCATCTCTCAACCAGTGGTTGAGAATAGATGTTGACTTGAGAGGCCAAATCTTTTCAGTTCAGACTCCATTTTAGAGGACCTGACTTAAGTTTGAACTCAGGTAAACTAATAGGCTGGTACCTAACATTGGTTTCCAAGTCGCCCCCCCCCCAACAAACCCCAGTCTCTAGACTAATCCCCAACAAGACCAGCGTCTCCAGGTTACACCCTCAACAAGACCAGCAAACCTGCACCCCCAGGTTACAAGCCCACACCCTGCCTAACAACCACCAGTGCAGAGGGGAGCAGAAATTAAGTTTATGATATGACACCCAGCACCAGCCAATTGTGTTAAAGGCCACAGTAGCTTTCCAATTAGATGCTTGCATACTTAACTCACGCTTGCTGCTTACTGTAAAGCCTTGCCCCAATAGATATTCAGGCCTCCCCCACTACCAAAACTATCCTGCATGACACTGGTGCACTAGAGGAGTGGCTCAAGCTGGCTCCAATAAAGACCCTGCTGTGAGTTGCATCAGATCAGCTCCTGTCTGTTTTGGGAAGATCTAGTGATCCCTTCCTTGGCCCTACCAAAACTGCATAACTAGAGATAAATCCTCAACAAGAAAATGAGGTGCACTCTTAAAAGGGGGGAGCTGTATTGTGGGTGAAACAATCAACAAGCACACATCCTGCAATGGACACAAGGATAATATAATCAAAGCCATTTCAAGAGGGGCTTGCACAGGTTCAGTTTTCTGGAGTCCTGAACTATTCTGAAAGCTTCCCTACTCCATGGGCGGAGTCAGAAGTTCCTGAGAGTAGCATCTGATCCAGGGCTTTCAGCATAGGTATACGGGAAGACTTTTTTCTGTGGATGAGATGTTAGCAATGGAATCTGTACTCTCTGTTTGTGTGCTAGTGCACATGTGTATCAAGGATATGAGTCCACAGAGAAGTTCACAAGTAGAGAAGCTTCATTTTGAACCTTGACTACAAGGTGTAAATTTCATATCTATAAGAAAACACTGCAGTCGGGCAGTGGTGGCGCACGCCTTTAATCCCAGCACTTGGGAGGCAGAGGCAGGTGGATTTCTGAGTTCCAGGCCAGCCTGGTCTACAGAGTGAGTTCCAGGACAGTCAGGGCTACACAGAGAAATCCTGTCTCAAAAAAACAAAACCAAAAAGGAAAAAAAAAGAAAAAAGAAAACACTGCAAAGAAAGGCAAACGCTCAAGACAATACAGACTCACTCATATTTGTTAGCTGCTCAGTCCTGACCTCTGTACTTCTGAGCATTGCCCAGAGTACAACAGAAACATCCACTTGTCCAAGGCCAGTTTAGTTGCGTTCTGTGCATCCTGACCTCCTCAGAGGGAACTGGATTTAATTCCTGAATGTATTCCAGATGCTAAGGCTTTTTATCCCTGAATCCCCACGGCACCTGCTTGTTTTCATGATATCTCAGCATTCTTCCCTAGGCTTAGTTTGCCTCTTGTGGTCATGGTCACTAGCTCAGGGATTGGTCCCTTAGGATACTAACTTTGGGCTAACAGTCTCTCTTGCTTGCCCAAGGAATGCCGGGCTTCTGTTATTTCCTTCTACACTTGGGCTAGAGCTGTGGCTTTATTTCTGCCCTGGTTTGTGACTCTGCTTCTTTTCTCACTTAGTCCTTTAACACATTGAGCTCATCGTTCACCCACCTTGGAATACTGCTGGGACAATATTGTCACAACAAGGTGTTGACCCAAGCTTGCACATATGCTTTGTGTGCCACCCAATAGCACCATTAGGAGCAGAAAGGAAAGGAAATCAAACACTGAGTGCATCTCCATTATGTGTCAGGGATGTCTCTCCAACCCTCACTACATGTTATTCGGTTCATATCACCAACTCAGTGGTGTGCTTCCCAGAGCCAGCCATCCTTCTGTGTCTGTCAAAACTTCGCAAGGACTGGCTACACTAGAGGTAGGCTCCATTAACCACCTCTCTCCTAGCTGAGTCCTTCACCCTACTTATCCTGGCCCTGGCCCATGTCTCCTTCCCTGCCCTTCTTCTCAATCACTTCCATTCCTAAGAATTCACTTCGATTCAACCGCCCTGTATGCCTGAATACAAATGTATTCTTTCCTGCTTCTATTCTCTCTATGGAGAAGCTCTGACCACATCCCAGACAGTTCTGAGGGAAATAAATGCATACCCCTCAGGTGCTGAGAGTGACTTCACAGAGAAAGCACTCCGACCTCAACCAAATTCCTAGCACTTCTAGGAATTCCTCCTAGTTCATTTCTCTAAAACTAGCCTTACCTAGTTCAAATCTGTGGCACACGGGAAGTGACTATGATTCTCCCAACAGGATAAAAGAGAATGGGTGTGACTTATCATGCAATGTCTTAGAGCTTCTCTGCTCTTCTTGGCTTTCCGAGCCTCAAGAGGATTACTAAAAGATAAGCTTCCAAAACATGATGAGGCGATCCTCAAGAGGTTGTGGAATACCAGTCTAATAAGTGCACAGTACCAGCAGGAGCTCTAAGAAGGCCTCTCTGAGCAGAGTCTGGGTTTCCCCATACATGGAGGTTTCATATGCGCAAACTCACACAAGAGTTCACCACATACCCTTCCACAGCAGTTCAATGTCTAAGGTACTGTGCTGCCTGCCCCCTCCTTGAATTCCAAAGTATAAAAACTGTTAAAGAAATAAATCCATTTTTGCAATAGGATTCCTGGTGTTAGGTGCTTTGTAAGACAGGTTTGGTCCTGGCTGAGAAAATCATGGTTAAGTTCCTAAAAAGAGCTGTGAGAATTTGAATCAAACACCTCCCTGGGGGCTTGAGGTGTTAGCACGAGGTGTTTCTACACCGCCTCTTTTCAACCACCCCCAACACCAACACGTTAAGATGAGAAGTGAGAGCCAGAAAGAGTTTATCTTTTAGGGAAGTGCTGGTGGTCTCTTGTTTCTAATAAAATATCTACTCCTCTCTGCAGCTCCCCCTACTGGGAAGATGGACTTTTCTTCCCAGCATCCAAAGGAGGTCAACAGGACAAGTCTGTAGTGATGTTTAAGGAGCAATAGGGCAGTCGGTATATGGAAACAATGGGCAAGCAATGCAGCACCTGCAATTTGCAAAAGCATGGTGGGCTCGTGAGGGTAGGCTGATGTTTCATTCCTTTGTAATAATAGATCCGCCACAGAGCCTGGCTGATCATCTGCCAAATGCTTCTCCAGAGTGAAAGAAACGACACCAGGGCAAACCAGTACAATGAAAGAGCTTTGTGGAGACAGCCAGGGCATGTCCTATACCCACCTCTCCGAGACGAGCTCCTGAGAGGTTGTAGGTGGTGAGGTTCAGAGGAGGCAGACATAGGGTGTACACAGAGCCTGTAGCCATGCCCTGTACCACTACAGCATGGAGAAATGGAGGACTTGGTAGGGAGTGGCTAGATGATGTCACAGCTATACACCACGGAGTGGGGGGATGACAAGGTGAAGACAGCTTACCATTTATGTCTTTGTAAGGATCCAGACTGTAAATACTTTAGCAAGCCTCAAAAATATGTGCAAGGAGAGACTTTAAAACTGCCCTGAGAAGTGACAACTAGCAGAAACAATGGGGCCAATTTCCATAATTTTTTAAATGCGCTTTGATACACCTTCCTTGTTGTACTGTTCAGGGGAATTTCTCACTGCACCTTTACAGTTTCTCCACAGACCATCACCTACCTGACAGTTGCAGGACCACCAGCCATTATGATTTCAATGGAAGATTCTCATGGTTAACTTTTTCCTACTTTTTAGCTGTCAGCAGTTACATGTGGGGAAATGTTTAAGAACGGACTCTCCTGGGAGGAATAACACACCTGTTGTGTGTGCAGCTTGCCAGTTTCTACAGCACAAACACTAACTATGGCCAATTTCAAGCTGTCAATATAGCACTGGGAAAAATGGAATGAGAGAAAGACTGTCACAATTGCTTCTCAGGAGCCAGAGCCTGCCACCTTAAATGTCTCAGTGAACTGAAACGTGATGTGGAAGTCCACTCGGTCTTTACCATGGTTTAACTTCAAAATGCTCGATTATGTGTACGGTGTGTGTCTTCCCTCAGACAATTCCAAATGCCATCGAACAGACAGACAGACAAACATGTTCCTGTGAAAGTTAGAGTGGCAGGGAAAAATAGAAGATGAAAGGAGTCTACTTCATCAGGAGGAGTCTCAGTGGATGAAACTAATTGTGTGTTGTATAGTAATCGACACATTTTAAGGAGAGAAAAGAACAGTTCTACTAGCTTCAGTTGCCTGTCTGTCCGGCAGCACATCCTCAACCTAAGGCCTTTGAAGTAGATTTACTCAGGTGGTATATAAAGTAACTTGAGGGACAGTAGGTAAAAGTGCTAGCCACACAAGCCTGACAGCCTGAGTCTAACCCCTGGGACTCACCATGGAAGGAGAGAACTGACCCTGAAATTTTTCCTCTGACCTGCACACACACACACACACACACACACACACACACACACACACACACACACACACACCACACCTGTACAACACAAGCTAATAAAGAATAAAATAAAGTACCTTTATTGTAGAGGGTACTAATAGAAGTATCTCACTTCTGCACTCAGTCATCTTATCGATTGCTTGTGGGAGCATAACTCTTTACAGCACACACTATAAATGAGATAAAGCCAGGAGAAAAGAGAATCTAAAACTCTTGTGCCAAAGAAAGAGGTGCCACGTTCCCCCAAGATAGCAAGCAGCAAGTCTTGGATGTCCAGAGATCTAGTATTAGCACTTTCCAGACTAAGATTTCTGTTGGGGTCTCTGTGTACATTCAGATCTTCAGCTGTAGCCCAAACGGAGAGGAAAATGCCCATAGCACAATTAAGGTGCTCTCTCCAGATGCAATAAAAAGATTATATCTAGCACTCCTATTTCTTGGAGGAAAATACCAGAAAGTCATACTGTTTCCAATCAAAACCAACAACAAGGAAAGACTCAACAGTGTGACCTCAATTTCACAACTACATTAACAATTCAAGAAGAACAATTTCGAAATCATCTCCAAGTAGAAGAATCTATCACTGGCCCAATTCAATTACGTGTTGAACTAAGGTCAAGTCAATTTAAAAAAAATAGCATGGTGAAGGCTGTATTCTCACACAGAACTTTAATAGAAGCCTCCTTTGCTTTTGATGTGCTATGTTTACACAGTGATTATGTTCTTATGAAGTTCAGTGAACAGCGCGAGGTCAAACCAACTGAAGGAAAACATGAAGCCCTTCCTGCACTGGCTACTCTGCCTCTCCCTAGCTACAGTCTTCCTACTTCATCATGAACAGAATCAGTTTGGTGCGGAAATTTAAAAGTCTTACTCTGCTAAACCAAAAGGGTTTATTATAAAATTGTGACTTTAAGCCCTTTTAAGTGCATGTAATACAATTCCACATCCATCAAAATGGGAAGCCAGTTATGTTATCATATTTGTTCACAATTCTCCCCTTGGCAAGAATCCATTCTCCCTTTTTCATAAACAAGCAAGCAGATGGTGAATGCATGGGTGGTGATTGATATATAATAGATAAATAAATAGGTAAATAGAATCAAGAAATGCTAAAGTTCCTACACAGGACTCTATCCATAATTAAAGAGTTTCCTCAGTAAAACAGAGATAGAAACTATCTTAAGGAATTTTCAACCCAATGTTGCCCAGATTTGTAGAAGAGAAAGCCTAACCAAGATAACTAACTTTGTGTAATTACACAAACAGAATGTGACCTTAAAACTCAAAAGTCCAACTCTGAGTATGTTAAGAGTTTATAGCTGCCTGGCTAAAGTAGCTCCAGCAATGTTCCCTATGAACTTATTAAAGAAGATAGGGCCAACCAGGGATTCCAACAGTATAGCAACATTCATCTTGGTAGGGCTTTATGGATATGGCCCCATTTGGGAAACAGATGACCACCAGGTACTCAAGGAACTTTCCTAATTGTGTGCCAAAGTAGGGCAGCTGCAGGCAGGATGGGGCAAGAGACTATTTTAAGGATTCCCTGAAGCTGAGCTTCAGATGATGAGGTCCAGCTTTGTCACACTGGCCTGATGGGGATGTGCTTGAAAAGACTTTAGGCTAACTCAGGAAACTCTGAGCAGCAAAAGGCTCTGATTCTGCAAATAGCAGCTGCAACCATGCGTCCCAGAACAGAGTGGGTCCTTTCAGCCACTCTTATTTAAATGATGAGGTTTTGTCACTGTCATCTTAGAGTTGGAAGTCAACACTGCTGACCTAGATAAAGAAATTCAATTTGAACAACTGCCTCTATTACATATGTAGCAAGTGACAAGTCGGTCCATGAAAAACTGTTATGGATTTTGAAATGTAGAGGTGTGGTAATTGAAAAACATATGAGAAAAATTTCAACTAAAATAATAACCAAAGACATAAAGTATCAATTTTTATGTAATTTTTAAATGCTAATATATAGTGTGCAAGGAATCACATGGAAACAGAAATACAAAATATGTATGTATGTATTTATGTACATATTTATTTATGTCTGTATTTATTTATTTAATATGCATCTAATAGATGCCACATACTGGACATAGATATGGGAAACGTGGTCATAAAACACTGTTGATGTAAGGATAGATAATTATCAGATAGATGGATAAATCATAAGTAAACTGGTAGATAGAATCAAGAAACAATTTTATTTTCATGGATCTTATATTTTAAGAGAAATGAATAAATTATTAAAATAATTTTATGTATCCATGCTCCTATATAAATACCAATGGACATCAGTATAACCAATGACAGAAGAAACGTATGTTTCAGGCAAGTGGAGCAAGGTTCTTAGAAGACGTGATATTTGAGAGGTGACGTCAACATGAGAGCATTTCTAGTTTCAAAACCACACAAAGAAGATGATGTGTCCGAAAGTATTCCACTGTGAAGTGAAAGCCACCGTGTTCTATAGTTTCAGGAGATTAGAAACAACATAAAAGATTGTTCTTTGTCTCTCTTGGAATTCTTTCTCTAGAGGAAACAGCTGACAGGTTGTGAGTAGTCCTATGCAGAGGCCCAAGTAGCAAGAATGAGGTCCCAAGCCAGTAGGCATAGGAAGAAATGTGGAAGAGATTCCTGGCCTTGGTCAAGCCTTCTCACTTTGGTGGTAACCCTGTTCCACCTACTGAAGCTTCACTTAAGTTCTTGAACTATGGAAAACTGTATGATCATGACCACTTGTCTATCTGGCCCAAATGGTCTTTGACATTTGAAACTCAGGGATTTAGATGTGGCCACTAGCCCCCCAGCTTTCTACAGACCTGACTGGTACCAACTATGCCATGCCCATCCGACTCTCAACAGTGACATCCATGCAGAAAGCACCTTTAGGATTTTTTATCATCCTGCCAGTAAAAGTTGTAGATTGTCAACAACTGTACCAAGCAAATATTTTCATACTGCAGACAAAAATACATATAGTTTTATAATAAAAAACTATTTGATAAGGGCATGTGATGTCTAAATTTCACTTCAAGATCTAGTGCACATTGGAATCTTGGCTGTAGGACATCAAGATCCTTCAGGAAAGACTTTCATTGACTTAATATTTTCCAAAATTCAGCTACTTACTTATCTCTTCTTCTTTCTATCCACCAGACAAGTTCAAATCTTTAAAGCATTCACAGTAGCTGTGGCCATACTATGCAAACTTTACAGAAAGATTATTTCATTTAAGATGATAGCTAAAATTGTGAGGTTTGCAACATTGTCATCTCTGTTGGACTAACAGAGAGATGAGTTAGATCCAAAGGTATTTTGTACATTTCTATAAATAGAGAGAGTCCCAAAAGGCATGATGTCTTAGAAATTTTCCTTGCTCAGAATCAATTCTGTGAAAATGGGTGTATCAACAAAAGTGGTCTACAGATCCAACACAATCCCCTTTAGTATTCCAATGATATTATCCACATGACTAGAAACATATCCTAAAATACACAAAAACATGAAATAGCCTGACGAGTGAAACTAATCCTAAGTAGAAATACAAATTTTGAAGATAACACAATGGCTGATCCTAAGTTACACTACAAAGTTATAGCAACAAAATCAGCATGATAATGGTACAAAACCAGACATGCATACTCACGAATAGAATAGAGGTTACAGAAATATACCCACCTGCCTAATTTTTTGACAAAATATGTCTAATTGGGAAAAACCCCTCACCAACAAGTGGTTTTGGGAAAATGAAATGTCCACATATAAAAGTAACTGTTTACAGGCAAAATACATAAGCATTGGCAAAATGTTCTGTCAGGAATTGTAATAGTAGAGAAAACTAATCCCCAAGTATTGACACTAGGTTATGTGAAATTTGAAAGCTTCTGCATGGCAAATAAAAATTTTGGCAGATTCAAGAACCTTCAAACTAGGAGAAAAATCTTTCCCAGCTATACGTCAGACAGAGGGTTAGTATCTAGAATTCATAAAGAACTGCAAAAAAAAAAAAAAAATCAACAAATAAAACCAATTTTTCAATCTGTCAAGGAGCAGAGGAGGTCCTGGGGGGAGGGGTGGTAAAATCCATGAAGCAGGAAAAGGACTCTTGCAGGGAGGAGGGGCCAATGAGGCAGTGAACAGCAGTGGGGGAGGGGCCAAAGAAGAACAAAGTACAAATGGGAATGCCCCAATAAATCCGTGGAGGTGGATGCTGTCTAGACGCTAATCAGAAAAGAAAAGGGTATTAGCCATGCTTCTTCCTGTATGCAAGCCATTGCCAAACGGGCGTATCCGGAAGTCAGTCCCAGAAATCGCTCCGCAACTGCTACCACAGCCTTAGTCTTTGCCAACTTCCCCCTACTGTCTAGCTGGCACCCAAGTCAAGAGCGCAAGACTATTTCGATGTCAGTTTCTAGAAAATGGACCGAAAAAAATCAGAACAAGAAAATATATAGGAAAAAAAAGTGGGTATAAACTTACTATGGCAATTGGCTGCTTGGGTACTAAAACCCTCATAGTAGTAGTCTCATATATGCTAAGTTGTCTGCAATCAGAAAATCACATTATAGCCAAGGTTGGTGAATGTAAACCAACACAGTTGTTACAGAGAACAGCATTCAAACGCTTCAAAAATTAAAAATAGATCTACCATGTGAGCCAGCCACCACACTTGTAAATACATACATAGCCAAATTAAGTTAAAGCAGTTTGCCAAAGAGTTATTTTTCCTTCCCTGATTAATGCAGTACTGCTCATAAATCTAAGATACAGACTCAGCAGAGGTATTTATCAATGAGTAAATAAAGAATATATATATATATATATATATATATATATATATATATATATATATATATATATCATAATATTATACAACCTTTTAAAAATGAAAACTGGGTTGTAACACCGGAATTGTAATCATTCACAGTCCTCGAATAATGACCTGGAGGCTTATTTATTCATGAATAAATGCCTAGACCAGAAGCTTGGGCTAGTTCCCCAACTAGCTTATAACTTATATAACCCATTTATTCTAGTCTATTTCTGCTTCGTGACTAGTTACCACTCTTCATTTTCATGTATCCAACATCCAGAGAGTTTAGGTGAATCTCCCAAGCCTCTGACTATCTCCCAGAGTTCCAATCTCTACCGAGGCTCCCACCTATTACTTCTTGCTTTTTGCTAACAGGCCATAGCTATTGATTGACAGGTATTGCTTCCACACAGTACACAAGAGATTATCCCTTCTCTGGATATAATGATGCACGCATGTAAATCTTCAGCACTGGAGAGTCAGAGGCAGGACCACCACATGTTTAAGCCATTGTGGGGTACAATAAGTTTGAGATCAGCTGAAGCAAATAGTGAAACTCTGCCTCAATAAGAAGGAGAAGGAGAAAGAGAATATCACGGCATTTTCAACTGCAGGGACAGATCTGGAAGACATTATGCTAAGTGAAAAAAGCCAGAAGGACATTTCTGCTCGGTCTCACTTATAGATGCACTCTAAATAAATTTATCTCATCAAAACAGCAATTGGAACCACACTTAAGGGTGGACTCCATGTCCAGCAGTAGATGCCCAGCACAAAATGAACTCAAGAGCACTTTGGAGGGGTTTTGCCCCACAATGGTTTATCAGACAATCTTTTACCTTACAAGAATTTTGCTTATATACTGTGGTTTCTGATTTTGTGTTTTTATGAGAGTTCTCTATGTGAGAGTGTGTGTCCCTGTGTTCGTATGTGTTTCTTCGGCTTTATTTATTTATTTATTTATTTATTTATTTATTTATTATTTATTTTGATGTCTGTTTCTTTTCTAATAAGAGAGAGAAAGAAAGTGTGTGGATTCGGGTTAATTGGGGAAGTAGAGAGAATCTGGGAGGGGAAACAGTGATCAGAATATGCTGTATGAAAAAAATCTATTTTCAATAAAAATTAAAATTAGGAAAAAAAAAGATATATATCAAAATCCTTTGGGTTTATTCCTCCAGGAGTCAATCTTTTGATAAGATTAAGCTGCAAATAATTTAGTTGTGAGAGGTGACCCCAGACACCCAAGAGGGTGTAGACAGAAACAAAAACAAACAAGCAAACAAAAACAAACTCAAAGAGAGCATGCTCCAGTTCTGGTTGAGTTGGGTGTTTGAGCTAAGGACACTGGACTTGGTTCTGTTTGTTAAAGATCCAGGAATCGGTGCAAGGCACTCACCTCAGTGACCCCGTAAGAGGGGGCTGGATAAATTTCAACCTTCCATAATACATTTCTCTCTCCGGGTACAGTAATTTTCTTTATAGCCAGCCTGCCCTGGCCGACCTCAAGGAAAGCATGGAGTCAGACTTGGATGCATCGAAACAGCCGCGCCTGCGTGCTACAAGGGCTAATCTCTGCCTTTAACCCCATCAGTGTAAGAGGCCCGTTCTCATCTCCGCAGTTCTGAACCAAGGCAACCCATTCTAGCAGAGGCTGACCTACCCACCCATCATTCAGACAAACTCACCATTATGCCTGGCCAGTCTCCGTTCTACTCCTGTGGTCATTTCAGGGAAATATTAATCAATGAAAAGAAAAACTAAAGGCTCCTTATGATTTATTGCTTTATTCTGCTGGCTCATTAAGGAAAGATGTGAGGGGGAAAAACAGTGAAAAAACCAAACTCTTGTGCTATTCTCCCGCTTAAGGAAGCAGCCTCCAAGAGCTGAAGGCTGATGTTTCTGCACGTATTTGTCTGGAAATATTTGTGACTGTTTGTTTGTTTGTTTTGTTTTTGTTTTATTTTGGTATTTCAGAGTATTTGTACAAAAAATATTGAAAAGTAAGCTCTCATAATATCTTATTTGCAGCTCAAAAGATTATTTAAATAAATTCTATAACAGTTACTTATAACGTACATTAATTAGAAAAAAATCTCATTGCATTGTAGCGTAATAATCTAGACGCTGTCTCTGAAAGGACCTGCCATACCAGAAAGCAGTTTGTATAAGCAGACACCCTCACGGACTGCAGAAGAACACACGACTGTCCTTCCTGGAGGCTAGGCTTAGAGGAAGGAATCACACACGCGCACATGCACGCGCGCACGCGCACGCACACGCACACGCACTCGCTATTCTGACCGACACGTCAGAAAATCTTCCATACAATGTTACCTCATGTATCCCTCCATCATTAGATTTGGAAAGTGATTACATTTTTATCTCCTTAAAACAAGTCTCGATGAAATGCCCTGTACAGTGAGGTCTGCTAAGCTTGCTCACATTCCTGGTGACTTACTACTTTTGAACTTGCGAACTTGGTGTTTAATCCGCATTCTCCATCTGCTGCTTGGATCTTAAAAGCCAGAACGTGCACCGTTGTTAGAAATATCACGGGAGAGAATCTCCTGTTCCCAGCCATCCTCATCCTGCCTCTGAACCCTCCCATGTTCAGGTCGAAGCCGCCTACACGAGGCAGAGCAGAGCTTTTCACTCAAGCCTCACAACTGACCATGTGCTGGCGACTGACCCCTGATGGTGAGTTTAACTGTAAATTTGGTATATCTAAAATCACCTGAGGAAGAGGTTTCAATGAGGAATTGTCTGTGTTAACTTGGCCTGTGTACACGACTGTGTGACACTGTCTTGATTATGTAACTTGATGTAGGAAGGCCCAGCCTAAAAGCTTATCATTCCCTGGGCCTAGAGTTCAGTGAGCTTCAGTATAACTAACACGCTTGCTCTTTGCTATTGACTGCGGATGCAGCACGATTACGTGCTTCAGGCTCCAGTTACGTTAACTCCCCTTGGTGTTGGTATATAACCTGTAACTGTGAGATAAAATAGACCCTTGCTTCCTCAAGTTGTTTTTTATCACAGCAACAGAAATGAAACTAAGACACCATCACGGGCCTAAGTCCCACTTTCCAGATGAGGGAACCAGGCCACAAACAAGCTTACTAATTTTCCCACATCCCACCACCAGTAAGAAGGTGGGACAGCAGTGTGATCCTTTCATCTTGGTTCCAGAGCTCAAGGTGGGACACCTAAAGAGCTGCCTTAACCTGAGTCCATCAGCTACCCTTGAAGTCACTTGTTAGGGAAGCAGGGCACACTTGGCTTCGTTTGGCCTGTGGGGAGGTTTTCCTCTTGTGTGACTTCCAGATCCCTTGTCTTTCCCAGAGCTTTCTTCTTCTCACAAGTCTCCTCATCCTGGTCACAGCCTTGGTAATCCTCTGACCAGTGCTGTTGAAATGTCACATGCTCATCTCCCCAGCCTTGCTCATTTTATTGCTCTCACAGTGTTTTAATGCCCTTATTTCAACATACTAGTTTATACATACTTATATGTGTGTGTGTGTGTCTTTGTATTCGTGAACACTTACATCTTAATTCAGTTCAATAACACAATGCTTTGAGTTTACCGTTCTACATAAGAAAATCAAGTTACTTCTCATGTTCAAATTCGACCATATAGACACAGACCTGTGGTAGCACTCTTAACGTATCACACATCACAAAGCACTCAGAGTCTCCCAAGGTCTCATGCTGTTTACCAAACCAAACATAAATTGCCTCTCGTGTACATGTGTTTTCTAATATAGCTGCCCCACTTCGGAAACAGCTCAGCTGTCACACATCATATGCCTCTTAGAAACAGAAAATGACTACAATATGGGTTTAAAGTATCTTTAAGTATATTTGCCTTCAAACACAAATGGTAACAATTCTTGCTACAGATACATGCCTGTGCACACATGGTTTTCTGACTTTCACTAACCACAGTGCCTGCCGGACAAGAGGAGATTCTTCAGGGATTAAGCAAAGCTTCATCAATCAAGAGAGGGATGTCGGGGAAAACACTTGAGATGGAAGAGCAGGGCTAGTCAGGAAAACTTAACATACTCCTGCAGGAAAATTCCTTCATCTTAAAAGGCACTGTCTTTTATATGGCTACAAATTCCAAAGGAAAAACCTGAAAACAGCAAGTTAAAGGAGCCATGCTTATGTGGTGTGTAGGGTCTCAGAGAGCTACATCCCAGTCTCTTACAAGCAAATATTTCCACGGCTTTCAAACACTTTTGTCAAGCAAGGTCTCTGGCCTCACCTGTTTAGCAGTGGTTTGTGGTGAGGGAAACGTGGCGGTGTATTTTCAAAACCATCCTACCTGAGAATTGAGAAGTGAGATGAGTCATTCAGTTGGGAAGACCTCAATCCAAATTCTAGTTCTGAACCTACTAGCCTGCTGTTCTTAGCTTCCCTCTAATAGCAGAGATATTGTGAGTTAGCTTGGAACACCATTGCATAATGTGTGTTCAACAAAATAAATTAGAATACACAATACTGACCCTCTCCATTGTGCAGCTCGCTTTATCGGTAGAATGGATTTGTTTCCATCAGCTAAGAACTTTATAAATTGTTAACAAGAGATTTCCTGCTGATATGCTAAACAGTAGCAGTCCTTCTCCCAAAGCTAGCTTTAAACATCTGTTTTCACCATTAAAGTTATTGTTCATTTCATCTTAAAATAGGAATAACATAGTGCTAAGCTATTCCAGAAATAGACCTATCACTGCTAAATAATTACTAGCAAGAACATCATTCAACAGATAAATAAAATTTATATTCAATAATTCAACAAAAGGATCTTAGTCATAAGACAAATCAGAAAATAGACTGCTAGGGAGTTTACCCTACCCCACTTGCCCTCCAAATCACATCATAAAGAAACCCAACCGTGGCTGGATTTGGAGAGGGAATCTTTATTAAAAAATTTCTGAGTAAATGAAGTCAAAGAGTAACTTCTGAGCCCACAGTATGGACACAGCTTATAGGCGTGGTATACTTCCTCTGAAGAAGTAAGACCAGAAGGTATGATTCTCTACCCTCTCTCTCTGCAATTCTCCTGCCTCATCCCTAACTCTTCCTTTAAACACACACAAGAAAAGCTATGTGGTGACACAATAAGAAGGCAGAGCCATCTGCACACCATGAAAAGGGACCAGAGAAGTAACCAAACTGACCAGCACCTTGATCATGGAATGCCAAATCTCCAAAAGTTTGAGTAAAGCATTTCAGTGGTAAAATGGCCCAGCCTATGGTATTTGGTTATGGAGGCCTGAGGAGACTGGAACAGGTTCTCTGTGGGGGGAAGAAAGGGAACAATAAGTTAGGGAAAGGAAGGAAGTGGTACTTAGTAATAAAGGAAGACACCCTTTTGTGTCTTCTTGAAGTCATTTGCTGGTCTGTTTCTCAGAATTAGAGATCTCTACTGTGGTCTATAACTAAAGAAACATTTAAACAACGGCAGGTGGTTACACAGGTTTTTTGTATTCTTCAGGAACTCAACCTGAGTATGAGACCCCTAGATTAGTAGAAACCTATGCCCCATCGTTCCATCAGCTATGATTTCTGTCCCCATTTGCTTGGTGCAGCTAAAAGTGCCATCCAGTCTGACTCCTCCATACGCCCTCTGAAGGAATGAAGGATGTTACCCATTTACAGGTACCATAAGGTTTTCAAAGCTAGCATAAACACATCCGTGAGAACATGGATAGTGACTGAGGTCTGATGTCAGATTCATTTTTATATGGCAGTGTGGGAGTACAGTAGAAATGTTTTAAGAAGGAAATAGTGTGTTTCTTTTTCACAAGAGTCATGGCAGGCAAAATAGCTTGGGAGGGGAAGAGCTGATCAAGTCATTCCAGAATAGGAAAGATAGAGACAGGTTAAGTGAGAATGTGTGCTGTGAGTGGCATGTTTTAGGCACAGGTTGAGTCAAGTGAATTAGACCCTGACCATGCCGTAAGACAATCTCAAGAATCACATAGCACACAATTGAGTCACATTTACTCCATCCCTACTATGCTCCATGAGTCATACTGAGTGTACACAAGCACATCTCCCTTAATGGGTCTATTGTGTTTCACAGATATTTCAGGGCCTTGTGGCAATCCTTCTGCGTGAACCAAGCCTCTCAGCATATGTTGTCTTTGCATCGTGTTTTGGCAGCTCATGCTATACTCCAAACTTCATCGTATTAAATCCTTTCGTCTTTCTGATGATGTCTGACTAATTATTTCTTTTCAGTGATTTTTTTTTTGTTACTATGGTAATTTTTGATGGCTCTCATGAGCCAGTCTCATAAAAGATGGTGAATTTGATTGATATCTCATAAAAGATGGTGACTTTAATTGATAACTGCCAGTTATGGCTGTTTCCCTGTCTCTGCCTCTCCTTGGACCTCTGCATTCCCTAAAGCACAGCAATATCAGAACCAAAATAATTCATCCCATAAACTCTCAATGTTCAAGTGAAACAGAAGTCACACAGCTCCCACTTTTTATTATTATTATTATTATTATTATTATTATTATTGATACTTTATTTACATTTCCAATGTTTCCCCTTTTCTGGGTCTCCTCTTTGGGAACCCCCTATCCCCTCCCCATCCCCGCCTCTATGAGGGAATTCCACCTCCCACCCACCCGCCCACCCACTCCCGTATTCCCACCTTGACATTCCCCTTTACTGGGGCCTCTAACACCCTCAGGCCCAA
>CM052712.1:79559194-79638102 GCA_028551405.1 Uromys caudimaculatus
GGGGGGGGGGGGGAGGGGTCAGGCCCATTGACGCTCTTGCTCCCTCCATGGGGCTGCAAATTCCCTCAGCTCCTTCAGACCTTTCTCCAACTCCTCCATCTGGGACCTTACTCTCAGTCCAGCGGTTACTGTTAAGTGAAACTTGGGCATTCTGAACTTTTGGGCTAATATCCGCTTATCAGTGAGTACATACCATGTTCTACACATCCCAGATGGTTAAGGTTAGCGAAGCACACATGCCAGAAGAGATACAGGCTTGGGGACTAGCTCAGATGGTATCTACATGCTACAGCATCTACCAATGCTGCCTGACAAGTACAAGGACCAGAGTTCAATCCTGAGTCCACAGGAAAAGCAGGGTATGCTGACATAAGCCGGTAATTCCAGCACTGGGGAGGCAGAGACAGGCAAACCCCTTGGCTTTCCAACCTGCCAGATTAGCCTCCTTGGCAAATTCTAGGCCAGTGAGAGATGCTGTCTCAAAAATAAAAGGTGGCAATGACACCTAAGATTGTCACTTCCACATAGGTGTATCCATGCCTGCACCCACGTACATGGGCCCAGACACTCAACACACAAAAATAACTCTTAAAAATACTAAACTAGGATGCAAACAAGGCCTGGTGGGCCTGGTAGCCAATTGGTGAGCACAAAGGTTAAGTTCGGGAAAGAAACTCAAAGTGCTATTTCAGAGAGCCCATGACGGCTAGAAAAGCTGGGGTTACCATGTTTGCTGACAAGGAGAAAACGTTAGAGGCCTTGATGGAATACCAAACCAGACACAGCATGGCCTTAAGCCGAAGGTGGACCTAGAGCAAGCTCCGAACTCTCTTCACATCTACAGATGCTGACAGGAAGGAAGCTGTGGAAGACCGACTCCATGCTGCAGTGTGCTAGTTCTTGAGGCTGAGGGCAAGACATAATTTTTCTTGGAAGGCAAAAATGCAAAGGCTGACACAGAAGCTGCAGCAAGCTGACCTGGCCAAGATCAGGGATGAAGCAGGACACATACAACAGATTCTCAGTGTAGACAAACAGCCTTCAGTTGGGGAAAATGCCATCTAGACTTCCGGGGCTAGAGAGAAGTCAAGGCCAAGCTTTCTTGTCAGGGGATAATAGAGCCAGCAGGTTTAAGTGATAGCAGTTGCTCATTTAACATGGCTGCTGAGAGTCATAGGCACGCTGAGAGTGGAACTTCTACTCTGCTTGCATTCTGTAAGTGGAATAACCAAGTCTGGTTACCAACACGCATGTTTACACAGTTAAATGATTCTTTTAAGACATACATGGAGACCTACTTCTCCAGAACAAAGAACCCTTTAAAATATCATTACTCGTGGACAGTGCACCTTGTCATCCAGAGCTCTGATAGCGATACACAGAGAGAGAAAGTAATGTTTTCTTCGTCCCTGATAAGGCAACTTCCCTCCTGTAGCCTGGGGATTGTTGAAGGATTTTCACACCCCAACAATTAAACATCCCAGAGATGAGATAGCACAACAGGAAGGAAGAGTAACTCTTAGCCTCCTGGGAAGGACTCCTATCTAGAAGCCAGTATGAACATTCATGATCCATGAAAGGAGAGCGAAGTAGCTAAGGTTAACAGGTAGTGGAATACGTTGATTCCAATCCTCCAGACTTTGAAGAGCTCAGTCTTCAGTGCAAGAAGCAAGCGCAGCTGTGGCAGAAGCAGAAGGACTAGAATTAGAAGCCGAGCCTGCAGATGCAGCTGAATTGCTGCAGTCGTGACAGAAAAACTCTGATAGCTGAGGAAAGGCTTCTTCTGGATGGACAGGGAAAGTCATTTCTCGAGGTGAAATGTATTCCCAACGATGATGCTGTGTGTCTTAAAGTGACGGCAGAGGATTTTAGAATGTTGCATAAGCTTATTTAATTAGGCAGCATCGGGCTTGAGAGAACTCGGGCTTGAGAGAACTCGCTTCAGTTGTCAACAAAATTTCGTTGACAGCAAAATCTACCCACCAGCATGGCATGCCACAGAGGAATCTTGTGAAACTGGGAGTTAATTGATGAGGTGAACTTCGCTGTTGTCTCAAGGAGTCATCACAGCTAACCCAACCATCACCAACCACCACTGAGAACAGTCTACAGCCATCTATAGCAAAACAAAATATTCCACTAGCAAACATATCCTAATGTGCTAATGATTCAGGTGCTTTATTAGCATTCATTAAACTACATTGAAATTAAGTATACCAATATACTTAATATATATAATAAAATATATTGAAATTAAGACAGACATATATACATGTGTGTGTGTGTGTCTCTCTCTCTCTCTCTGTGTATGTGTGTGTTTTAGACATAATGCTATCTCCCACTTAATAGAGTACAATGTAGCATAAATATAATATTTGTATGTGCTGGAAAACTAGCCAATTATGTGGTTTGTTTCATTGTGACATTTGCTTTATTGCACTGTGCCTACACTACCCCCTGGGTAACATGTGCTCGTTTTCTTATATACAAGGAAATAATACAGTCAACAGGAGTCCATACATGAACAACAGATGACTTGGGATTAGAAGGTCGGTAAGGGTTTGAAGCGTCACCAGTTCAATGTGGATAAAGCACAGCCCTGTTAGTTCGTCGGTTGAATACCATTTGCTAGAGAGAGCTTCACAGTTCTCTGTAGCTTTGGCTATAACCAAAATTAACTAGCATGGAAAAACTGAAGTGGAAGAATCTACAGGCTTCACCAAAGATGACCCATTTGAAGCAGTTTGGGACCACTCCATCCCAGTGGTCAACCCAAGGCTAAGAATTGGCCTTTTACTTTTATGACTTAAAGAAGGCTCTCTAGTGATTCTTTTAAACAATAAACCTGTTGGTATGGCAGAAGATGTGATGGATTTTTCATCTCTGCATATAAAATTTCAAGAAAAGATTAATTCACAGGATACCACATGTTCCATGCGCCCCATGAAGTAGAGTTCATGAAGTCAACACGAGTCAACATGCCCGTCATTATTTTGATGCGTGTCAATAAGCACTGTTAGCAGAGAACCCAGAGAAGGCCTCTGACCTTGAGCACTGAGGGAATTTCTCTTCTTTGCTATTCATCCCCCAACCTCTGATGTGTTCTGCGTGAACCTGCATTCCCTTCATGAAGCAACAAAATCTCTGCTGGTCCTTCCCCACATACATTGTTTATTGCTTCCAACTTTATCTAAAGCATGCGGTGTATTTTCTTCTGAAGGCAAGGTCCTATTCTCTGCATCCATTTCCGTGAGCCCTGGAGGGAAACAGATGCTTTCCTGCATACAACCAGATGTGACTGCATTTTCTTCAGCACATGTCTGATATGCACCCTCCTCTCCATTTTGTCTTATTTTCTTCAAATTTCTTATAGTGAGACAAAATTTCATGGCCCAAATAAATACCTAAGTAGGACTTGGCAATTGAGTGTCCTTGAGATCATTGTCTTTAAAGTTGTAATATGTGTTTTCATTTCAAGCAATTAGAATACTAAATTCCATTTCACTTCCCTCTATTTGAGGGCTTTCCCCCTTTACTTAAATACAACAAAGTTCTCCATTTCCCTCCCAACACTTTGTACCAAATACAGCATAGAAGTAAATCAAGAGAGCTTCTTTATTTACTTACTTATTTATTTTACACATTATATATACATATATATGTATATATACATATATATGTATATATATATATGTACATGTAGATATATTATTTATTCACTTTACATCCCACTCACTGTCCCCCTTCCTGGTCACCCCCTCCCACATTCCTCACCCCCATCTCCCCTCCCCTTCTCCTCCCTCTTGTGTATCCCCCCCACCCTGGAACATTACGTCTCTGTAAGGCTATGCACATCCTTAAGGATCCTTAAGGCCATGTCTGAAAGAAGGGAAGCCTAAAAGTGTCTTTGAACACAGAACAGTCACAAAGCATGCTGGGATCCCACCTTCCTTTCTATTCATTTCCATCTCACCTAATGACCATTGTGGGCTGGGTTTGTTATTCTGGAATGATGCTGCAGCATAGTCCCTTACACGAAAAATAAAAACCTGTGACCTTTCTGAGTCAATGTTTAAAAAAAAATTATACAATTTGTAAGGAAAGAATTATTGCCCACTCCTTTCAACAGAAACCATCTTCATAAAGACCCAGCAAACCCCAAAATTACCTCAGCTTTTAAAGCAGACAGCATATGAATAGAAAGCAAATGAAAACATCAGACAGGATGGCTTGGCTGTCGAATGGGGCACTGGGCCTGCCTGAGAATGTAGGGAACAAATATTCTGTTTTGAGACAAGGTCTTACTAAGCTGCCCTAGGCTGGCTTTGAACTTGGAACTCTCCTGTCTCTACCTCCTGAGTAACTGAGATTACAGGCCTACTCCTACTAACCTCTGAGGTTCTTTAATGCTAAAGACAAAATGATGAAGTCAATCTTTCAGATCCCATCTGAGGAAACTTCTCTCAATAAGACATGAGTGGGGAGGTTTTCATTTGCCTGTGAGAGGAATGTGAGCATCTTTAAAGGTCCCTCCATTCTTGGCTTTGCCTCACACACTTCTTATTGCTGGCCATCTTCCAAATGATGGAGGAACGCGAGAATCTGCCCTGTGATCTCTTCGCCACTCCTCAATCCTTGCTTTCCATTGTGTCACTCATGTCCCCTGTTTGCATCATTTACAGAGAGACAAAGTCACCATCCCATTCGGTTCACCGTTGATACAGACTTGGCTATAGTTTAAGGACAAATATCCCACAAAAGCATAGGAAGGTGTATTTGGGCTCCCTCGAGACTCAGAAGCACAAAGCAAGCTGAAGTGGCATGCTGGAGCCTCAAACTCTCTTCCCTTGCTTTGCTAACTTCAAGTCTATAAAACTCAACCCTGCCTTAGTCCTTTCTCCTGTTCATTAAGAAATGCCCAGAGGTCTCTAAAGTCATATACTAGCTTTATTTACACAAAGAGGCTGACCCAACTGGCTAGACTTCTGTTCCCAGGACTGTGCCCCTACACAATTCTGCAGGCACAGAATCATCCAGACCTCCCTTGCTTTGTGCTTTGGTTGCATCTGATGTAGGCATTCTGCTCCCCATGAGTCTGAAGCCTGCTGGATGGGAGGCCAGACCTTGGTTTGCGTTGGTCTTTCTCCATCCTTTCTTCACACACCTCTTCCAGTGCTTTAGCCTATGTATATTTTGAGTGACTTGCTCAAAAACTTGCTTTATGGGGGACAGCTATATTCCTTTGTAGTTAAAAATACCTTCAGGCAAACTGGTTCTCTAACTTTATAAGCTTGTATCCCAACTTCCTAGGCAAATTAAAGAGAAAAGGCATTACTACAACAAACATTTCTCCCAAGGAGCAATTTTAAAAACAAATCTGAGTAACTAGTACTCTTTCTAATAGGCTACAGAAAACGTCACAGGGATGCTTCTGATACTCTTCCGCTGAAAATTACAGTAACTCATTTTCCACTTCAAGTCCCTCAGCATTTAGGTCTTTCATGTTGAAAACATCTTTTTAAATTAACCAGTAACGACTCATTGTAAAAAAAAAAAACAAAAAACAAAAAAAAAAACAAAAAAAAACAAACAAAAAAACTCTATAATGACACGATTCTCTGCAAAATTGGTACACAAGACACAGGAGTGGCATGTCATGAGTGTATTCTTAAGATTGTCCTCAGTAGGCACAAGCAATCTGGAAGCTGTCCTGACATAGCAAACTCTTTATCTGACACATGTATGTCCAGATCAGTGACCTGTTGCATGAAGAGACCCAAGCTGTGGGTGCTGGCCTCACCACACCAAGGCTTTCTGGGCTAGGAGAGGACTTCATCTTCCCATCCTTCCAGCAAGCCAACCTTGTTCTCTGCCTTGAGAACAAGTCTGGTGTGAGCATTCTGAGAAGCAAGAAAGTGCACCCATCCTTGACTTTCTAGAAGTCTTCGCAAGGGCTCCAGAGGCCACCTTTTTTGAGAGAAGATGGAAATAAATTTCAGATCTGCTGTCTCTGGTAGCCCAGTACTAGTAAGATGCAGTGATAGCAAACTCCATGTGGTCAAGGGAAGGGCCGTGTGTTGCTAACAGTCTCTCTCTCTCTCTCTCTCTCTCTCTCTCTCTCTCTCTCTCTCTCTCTCTCTCTCACACACACACACACACACACACACACAACCTACCAGCAATTTCAAAGTTAGGAGCCACTAAAAAAAAAAAAAAAAAAAAAAAAAAGGGTAAATATCACTAGAGAAAATAAAATACTTTGCTTCATTAGTTAAATCCCACTGTGTGAGGCTGGAAAGACTGCCTAACTGAGAAAGTACCTGCAACATAAAATTCTCTCCATTAACCGGAAGTCAGACAGTCAGGGGTGGCATTTGTTGGCTCAATCGGTGCGTTCAAAGTTCAGTGAGACATCCTGTCTCAAAAAACACACTAGAGAGTAACTGAAAATGATACTCGACCTGAACCTCTGACTTCCAAATACACATGCACACATACACAAGTGCACACACAGGAACAAACACATAATACACACCACACACAATAAATCAGTAGGAAGTCCCCCTATTTGCTTAGACCTATATAAATTAAATAAATCTATAAAGTATGTTCAATTGTAGGCTTAAAATATAAAGGCAATACTGACCCCACCCGTGTGCTTGGTCCCCTCAGAGACCAGAAGAGGGCATCAGGTCCCCTGGAACTGGAGTTGCATATGGTTGTGAGCCAACATGTGTGTGCTGAGAATGGAGTAGATGCTCTTGACGGCTGAGCTGTCTCTCCAGCCTGACATTTGATAATTTTTAAGAAATAAATTAATAAAGGAATTTTGCTGTGAAAGCAACAGAAACTGCTCTGCTCACTTTCTGTCTCTGTTTCTGTTTCCTGTGGCCAACACAGATCAGGAAAGATGGAATTATCTTGCATCATGCACCTGCAGATCAGATGAGGAATCTGGGAGCTGTTAAGGCAGGGGCCTGCGAGTGCTAAGAGAAACCAAAGAAAAGAATTATGTGATTCAGGGTAGTTCCCCATGGAAAGTCCCAATCCTGCTGCCTCTGGAGAGCAGGGGTTACTTATTAAATCATTTGCCTTTGTCTCGGGCTTTAATCTTTCACTAATAAGAGCACTGGACAAAGTTCATCAAGATTTATTGCTGTGTCCCAAAGTTTAGCTAACTGGTCATATGACGTGAGAGCCATCTCCAGTAGTCTGTTTCCACAGATAAAGATAATAAAAATATACGACTCTGCATGTTTTTAACAAATGAAAATTGAGTTGCATCTTCATATCTAAACAAAACTGCTGCCGAATAACTGAATAAAGTAATGTGACAGTTAAATTATTTTGTTATAATAATTTATTGTTATTTTAGTATCATCTCCTCTGAGTTATTTTATTGAATTGAAACAGATCGGTGTATCTTACTTACAGATTCAATTTCTAGAAAGCCTGACTTCACCTTATCCTCTGAAAGCCAGCCTCCAGATACCATCTTTGATCCAGGAAAAAACATGAGGTTGCTGAGAGGTGACCGGTGTGTATTTAAACAAACAAATATTTTAAAAGAAAATAAACGGCTTTCGTGAACGGCGAACTCCATGGGGCTTGGAGAGCAGTGTTCTTCTCCCACTTTGGAGATATGGTGCAGTGCAGAAAAAGTCATTATTACCTGTGATTTACAACTTTGAAACTTACAGTGGCCCCTGAGAGCAGTGGTTCTCACCCTTCCTCATATGGCGACCCTTTAATACAGTTCTTTGTGTTGTAGTGGCCCCTCCAGCCATGAAATTCTTTTTGTTGCTACTTCACAACTGTAATTTTGCTACAGTTATCAACCATAATGTGAATGTCTGATACACAGAATATCTGATGTACACCCCCTCTGAAAGGGTCATTCAACACCTCCCGAGGGGGTGTGACCCAAAGGTTGAGAACTTCTACAAGGATTTGTTCATAACTCATATCTTATTGTCATGCCCTTGGCTGTTTTGACTTAGTAAGCTGCAAACCTATATTCTGAGTCTCTGTTTCTGATATTCCTCATACCCTTCCCTATTTTGTTTTGTTTTGTTTTGTTTTGTTTTGTTTTGTTTTGTTTCCTTCATCTTGACTTACAACACTTATCACCTTCTAAAATACTGGCTGAATAAGTTGTAAACTTACGTTTTGTCTCTTTGTCAGCATCCTCCCATAAGTTTTCCTTCTCTGGATGGCACATATTGTGTTGCACAGAAGTCAGAGAAAGAAGGCAGAGGTGGTGACTGGCTCCTTTAGAAGCAAAGGGTGATCCCATGAATGGGGTGTTGCTTACATTCTAAGAAACTGTTTGCCAGGCCTGTCCCAAGCTATTGATGACCCTTGTGAGAACTGGCATACATGTAATTACCACTTAGCTCCTTGCCACCTTCACTGATACACCGCCTTGGACAACCCGAGCATATCCAGTTCAGTAAAAGCAAGAGAGGCAATGGGGACTTTGCTGAAAGCTGAGAGGGGTTGGATGCTCCCATCTAACCATGAAGGCTTCTGGGGTGGGTGTTGGACTAAGACCTGGACAAGCAAAGGAAATGTCTAGATCAGTCATGGAGGTGACTGACTGAAACTCTTGACTAAATAGCTGCTGAGTGACAAATGCCAATAAGCTTTCCTTTTAAAAAATGGACCTGCTAAAACCCAAATCAGACTTGTGACATATCTCTCCTTTCTAAACAGTTTGATTTGCAAACTTGATTACATTTAAAGACAAACACTGTGAGAAATGTAGAAATATTGAGACCTCAATGAGATGGAGACATGGCTAAGTCTTGAATGAGACTTGATATCAAGCTCACCCATCGAGCTCATTAAAGGGACTTCTCCCAGAAGCCCCAATGAATGTGTCTACTTCACATCTCTAGCATCTGTGGCTCAGGGAAGATCATGGAAGAATGAGAAAACAGATTGTAAGAGCCAGAATCCCAGGAAACCTTCTCTGAAACAGCCTATGGTGTTTTGAATATGTTTGGCCCAGGGAGTGGCACTATTAGGAGGTGTGGCCTTGTTGGAGTGGGTGTGGCCTTGTTGGAGGAAGTGCGTCACTGTGGGAGTGGGCTTTGAGACCCTTCTCTCAGGCATGTGGGAGATGATCATCTCCTGTTTGCCTTCTGAACAAGATGTAGAACTCTCAGATCCTCCAGTGCCATGCCTGCTTGGATGCTTCCTGCCTTGATGATACTGGACTGCACTTCTGAAACTATAAGCCAGCCCAATTAAATGCTGTCATTTATGAGAGTTGCCTTGGTCATGGTATCTCGTCACAGAAATGAAACCTTAACTAAGACGCAGTCTCTCCTAGAAATGGCTGCATAATCTAGAACAGGAGAATAGCAATATCAATGGACATGTTAGTGTGGAAGGAGAAAATTTTCACCCCTAAACAAAGAACTATAGGAAACTCATTACTCTGAGAGAAAGAGGATTAGCATTTCCCGTGGATGAACTCTCTTTCTAGTCCAATGATGAGTAGAGAGCTCTGAAACCACACACACACAAACACTAAAATCAGATTTGAGGAGCTGCATTTGTATATATTTGTGCTCACATGCATGCAGAGAGAGAGAGAGAGAGAGAGAGAGAGATTTGTGTGTACATAGCAATAATAATTAAAAGGCAATCAACATGAGACTAGAGAAAACAAGAGAAGGTGAAAAGAAAAGGGAAGAAAGGAAAATAATGATCAATTTCAATTAAAAATATTTCTTTTTTCAAAGGAGGAATACATTTTCTTTATTCCTTCCCCCTTTTATTAAGCATAGGTTCTTTTCTCATGCAATATAATCTGAATGCAATTTCTCCTGCCTCTACCCCTCCCAGTTCTCCCTTTCCCATCTGGATCCACTCACATTCTGTCTCTCGTTAGAAACGACCCTGCTCCTTAAGAGATAGCAACAGAACACGGAACAGTAGAATACTAAGATAAAATAAAACTCACCATTTTGAAGTTGCACAAGACAAGCCAACAGAAAAAGTGAATCTTACCTTTTAGTCATTTGGTGAAATGAATTGTATATTAGATAGAAATAAGAGACATAGCCTAGTTGGCTAAAGTGTGTGCCACTCAACCACAAGAGCCTGAGTTCAATCCCCAGAACCCATGGTAAAGGAAAGCCAGATATGGTATCCTCAAACAACCTCTGTCCTAGGGAAACAGAACAGCTCCATCTCTGGGGCTCAGCTGTCAGCCAGATTAGCCTGATGGGCAAGTTCCAGGCCAGTGAGATGCTCTGTCTAAAAAGTAAGGTGGATGACATTTCTGAGGAATGACATACTAGGTTATCTTCTAGGACTCTCATACATGCTCACACGTGTGCACGCATCTCCACACACATTCATGTTCCTCATACACAGGTACAGTAAATGAAGTTCCTGAGCACTCTAATACCCAGAAAACAAGTTATCTATAAAACACATACGGCAATCCCAATGCTTTCTGAGATTGTAAGTTTAGTAGAAAAGGTAAGAAAAATAAACTATGATTTAGAGAAAACCTTAATATCATACTGTATTTTCAGCTTAAAAAGTCCTAACAAGTGTTCAGCAAAATGAATAAAAAGTAAAGAGTATAACATAAACCAAATGGGCAGACTTAATTCTGAATATACACAGTGCAGCCATTTTTGTTGCTACCATTTTTAGAGTTCTATGAATAAGTTATTGTGACAAAAGGAATTATGGAGTAGACGTTGAATAAAATCCAACTAAAGGTAGCAGATGAGACATTAGGACAAAAGGAACTGGGATAACAAGTAGAAAACTTAAAAATATGGTTCATGAAGATGAAAATTCATAATAGCAATAATAATTAGTATAGCTAGAAGATAATTAGGTCTCTTATTAAAAAGCCAAAAGAAAATAGAAGGGTCCAGTGAGTTCCTGGCCCACTGAATTAAAAAAATCATTCATACACACATACAGAGAGAGACAGAGACAGACAGAGACAGAGACAGAGTGAAAGGGAGAAAGATAGAGACAAAGACACACACAGAGAGAGACAGAGACAAAGACACACACAGAGAGAGACAGAGACAGAGACAGGGAGACAGAGAGACAGAGGGAGAGGGAGAGAAGCAGACAGAGACAAAGACACACAGAGAGATAGACAGAGACAGAGGGAGAGGGAGAGGGAAAGGAAGAAGGAGAGAAGGACAAGGAGACAGGGAGACAGAGAGAGACAGGGAGGCAGAGGGAGAGGGAGAGAGGGAAAGAGGGAGAGAGAGAGAGAAAGAGAACGAGAGAGAGAAAGAGAGAGAGAGAGAAAGAGAAAATACTACTTTTAACTGTTCAAATACCATGAATAAAGACGATAGCCAAAACACTGCTTAGAGAGGAGACAAAGATTACTACCATACAGCAGACAGCCCACCTGCAAACCAGGAACGAGGAGACAAAGAAGTGCCCAAAATTCCCAGAAAAAGTAAGTTCATCTTCAAATTTTAGAGTCCAAGGTGGTAGAATGAAATAGTTTCCCCAAATCCACCTCCTACTCATTCCTCCTTAGGCAGCGGCTGGCTGAGAAGGAAGGCAGTGGTTGAATACAAGCAGAGAAAGCTTCCTGAGAGCAGCAGCTCTGACAACAGAAAGAGACTACACATTTAGGGGGACATCTGAAGAACAAGACAAGAGAGAAACCAGAACGAATTGGAGACAGAGGGAGTGCTCCAGGCCAGAACCCTGCATGGACCATTAACAGAGATACCATGAACAGCAACATTTCAATATCATAACGGATATATGGAGACTAGTGAGAGAGTCAACAACAGTGACATTGGCTGATATTTATTGACCTGGGTCTTATAAGTGCATGGAGAATCACAAAACTGAAAAATCATATAATGTATCAATTATTAAATCAAAGGAAATTCTATTCCAAAAGGAAAATGATTCTGTGTGCATAATGTATTGACGGTTACTAAAATTAAGCATCATATTAATAAGATAAATAAATGGGAGTCATCTGTGAAGCTGAGTTAGCTGATGTCAGTGGCTCAGTTGGGGAACGTTGGGGCGCGTTACAGGATGGAGTTTTAAAGAGTGTCCTCATTTGCTGCACTCAGAGCTAAAGGGTAATGTTGAAATACATCATCCAAGGTAACAATACCGTCTCTAAAGATGACGCAACCTCCAAAGGCGCGAGGTAAGAAATGAAATGTTTGCTGCACAGCACAGGGCTGTGGTGGCAGAAAAGCAACTAGACTTTGGTTTTTTTGGAAAATTATAAAGGCTTTGTAAAACCGCCAAACTATTCATTTTACTTAAAATATTTAATAAGATAACTCTATTGCAAGATAAATAAAGGACAAACAAAGCAATCCCTTCAAAGCCATGCTGTCACTTAAAATATTCACCAAGACCTTTTCCTGACATGACCTATGACAAGGCATACTTGCTAGCTCACAACACGCAAACATTTCCACTTTGATTGATTTGAGTTATCAACAAGGCCACACTAAACACTGAACTAAGAACAAATAAAACGTAATTCATCACTGTGCAGTATTTCTATAATTCAGATACAATAAATGTGAATGACTCTGTGATCTTAGACAATGCTAGAATGTAGAGAAATACTTCAGAAATACTTCAAGTTGAGTATTGATGAGCTTCGTTTTAATGAAGTTTTTGTTAGCTTGTGTAGTTTAATCTTTAAACGGTTGTTTAAAACGTAAAATTTCAGGTAACTAACATCATCACTCTCAAATCATAGATGAGTCATAGCCTCAACACATGACTGACAACTGGCATCAACCTTCCCAGCACATATATGTGAAGGGAGGAGAGTTGGACTGAAGCATACATGAATCGTGAGGAAGCCCTAAGTGACTGTGTAGAATATGTGTTGTTTGACATGAACATAACCATGTCAAGGACCAAGGCCTCAGACCTATGGGAAATTGGTAAAGCCTTTCTCCAGAGTCAGCTCAGAATGGCAAAGCTTTCCTCTGTCGCAAGTGAGTGTTTACAAATGACTGACTAGCCATATGCAAAAACAGCAACTGCAGCTTTCTCCTCTGGGATGTTCAAGGCTTGAAACTGCTCCCCTAGAGAAACTTCCTCCCAAGACTAGCTAACAGTAAGCACACTGAGGTAGTTGGTTTGGCTCTATCAGAACATATAAAGCCTACTGTCTTAGTCAGGGATTCTATTCCTACACAAACATCATGACCAAAAACCAAGTTGGGAAGGAAAGGATTTATTCAACTTATACACTTCCACATTGCTGTTCATCACCAAAGGAAGTCAGGACTGGAATTCAAGCAGGTCAGGAAGCAGGAGCTGATGCAGAGGCCATGGAGGGATGTTACTTACTGGCTTGCTCCTCATGGCTTGCTCAGCTTGCTTTCTTATAGAGCCCAAAACTACCAGCCCACAGATGGCACCACCCACAAGGGGCCCTCCCACCCTTGATCACTAATCGAGAAAATGCCTTACAGCTGGATCTCATGGAGGCATTTCCTCAAGGGAGGCTTCTTTCTCTGTGATAACTCCGCTTGTGTCAAGTCGACACAAAACCAGCCAGTACACCTCCCTCTCCCTACCTTGCCTTTATGTATGTCCTTCCTTGTTTATTTCCTCTCTACCTGAGTCAGTTTTCAAAGACCAAGCCATGTTGGAAAGAGCAATGGATGGCTAATGGATCAAAATGTAACTTACAGGAATAATTAAGTGCCCTAGAAGCAATTCTAAGAGCTAAATATCCTCTTCTGATATTAAGAATTAGAAAGTTAGGGTTTGGGAATGTATTTTGTGGATTAGTCAGTAAGTTTTGTTTTACGGTGTTGCTATTGGTTTTTAAAGTCTCATTTTGAGTCTGTAGCTCAGGCTTGCCTTGAATGCCTAAGGACCCTCCTGCTCCAGACCCTTCGGCTCTGAAGTGCTGGGGTTACAAATGTGTACCACCATGCTTGGATCAACACTGAAACTTGAAGACAGGGTACACAATGACGTCATTCTGTGTGATGGGTGTAGTCAAAAGCCATTGCAAACTCCCTTATAAAAAGCACCAGCAGTGGTAGTGGTGGTAGCGGTTGTAATTTTGAATACCATTTTGGCTACACACACACTCATTGGAATGTTTTATAAAGTAACATCCTTTTCAAGTCTAAAGACATTGTCAATAATCATCAGTACCTGTAAATGCAGGCCAAAGGTCGTATTTACACAGTCTGCTGAGATTATTCTGGAATTAAGATCTTCAGATTGCAAATATTTGAGGGCATATCGTGTGTTCAGCTCACCTCCCTTTCTTTTTTCTTTCTGCATGTATTACTGTGTATTGTGTATGCTACAGATGTGTAGTGCATGCATTTGAGTGCACGCATGTACAACCCTGTAAAAGTCAGGATAGAACATGGAATTTCTTACTTAGTTGCCCCTTGGTCTTGTAGCCACGAGGGAGGCTCCTTTGCTGAACTGAAAGCTTGCTCTTTGGGCTAGGCTGGCTGACCAGTGAGCTCTTGGGATCTCAATGCCTCAATGTGAGGGTTACAGGCACAAGCAGTCTTGACTGGCTTTTAATGGGGAGTCTGGGGATTTGAACTCCGGTCCTCTTGCTTGCAGAGCAAGAGCTCTAAGCTACTGTACCATCTCCATAGACTTATTGTTTATCTCCATCACACTTTATTGTTTCTAAGGTTTATGACTTCAATGCAGTGTTTGAATCTAGGATGGATGTAACACTCAGTTTGCCAGTCACTCATGTTTTTTCTCTTCTAGTGAACTGGGCTCTCCTTGAAGGTGAAGTTTTCATCTTGTCCATGTTTTAGGCCAGTGTCTGCTTTCTATTAACCCTTCACTAAATATTAGTCCACTTAGAGTGAAGAGCTATCTGATATACACTGATTGAATTAAATTAATTAGATTGAATCAGAATTTAATTTGATGTCATGGTAAGCAAACTCCTAAAAGAACTAACGAATAGGCAAGGCTTTCGATCATTAGAAGACAATGCACACAAGATGGCTTCAAATCTCATCTGCCTCTCTTCTGCAAGTTCCAGAACTTCAACAAAAACATAATCTCTATGTGCCTCAGTTTCTCTAAGAATCAGATTATATAATACAATTGTTGGTAATAAATCCATAGAAAGTACTTAGCATAATACTTGCCACATATGGAGCTCTGTAAGTACTTATCATATATATTGTTGCCCTATGTGCTATAGGGAAATCTAATTTGTGGTCACTGATAGGATCGACCTATCACAATGAAGTATACTCCTGTCAGTCACAGTCTTCAGATTATCATAGCACTCCCTCTAGATGTAAACCGTGACTCATTAAACTAAATCAGGGCTGAGCATTATGTGGTTACTGAATGTTGGTCTCTCTCTTGCCCCGACTTGCCTTGATGAGATGGTATGTCAGAGAAGAAATATGCAATTCTTCACATTATCTCACTGGATCTTCATGCCACCTCATGGAGTTGACAAATTTCATTTCCCTCAAAGGAAAAAAAAAAAATGAAATGGGATCAAAAGTCTCAAGCATAAAAAGCAGGATACTAGCTCTGTAGGCATTTAGCATCAAAGCCTTTTCAGTTGTCAAGAGTGGCCTCTCACATGCCCAGTGATCACCCATCTCACTCCTTTTTATCAAGATTTCTCTTGAGATAAGCTGCCTAGGAACAGCATCTGTGGGTGTGCATTCTTAACCCTCACTTGTACACTGCGAGCGTTTTTAAATACTTTTCAATTGAGACTCCATGAGCCTGTGGCTGCTTTAATCAATAGAATGAAGGACATTGTTTCTTCTATGACTATCATAAATGGCTTGCCTCCCCGGCCCCCATCCATTTGCAGTATCCTTTAAAATGTTGTGAACTGAAATATCAGAAGAGAGCCTTAGCAATGAGAAACCAAGTAAAGTCTCTGGCCATCAGTTCCAGCTGAAGCCAAACTGCACTTATCCCAGCCCAGGGGCCGCACATGTGCGTGGAGGACGCGCCCTGTGACTCTGACCCTAAACCAGGAAACTTGTCACTATTTCTGCTCTATTCCTTCATCTGAGCATCAGCATTGTGGAGCTAAGAAAGGGGGCCCTGAAGTAATCTGTTGATTACCTTGGCCCCAGAATCTGTAAATAGAATAAAATGCATGTTGTTCAATCTTAATAAATTAAAGATAGCCTGATATGGATCTATTGGGACCAAAACATTTAGTGTAAACCAGACAGGAAGTCATTATATTTAAAAGTCACACTGGGGAAAAAAAAATGAAATCCTGACAGTGGGAACAGGGACTGTCACTGACTCAACTCTTTGGCCTATTTGTGGCCCTTTCTCCCCCTACTGGGTTATCCAGCCTTGATGTAATGATGTGTACCAGGTCCTATTGTAGCTTGTAGATTGGTATGCTATGTTTGATTGATGTCCCTGGGAGGCCTGCTCTCATCTGAGGGCAGGTGGGAAGGAGTGTATATAGTGGAGAGGGAAGGCGGAGGGGGGGAGAGAAGCTAGAAGGAGGGGAAGATGGAGAGACTGTGGTCAAGATGTAATATGTGAGAGAAGAATTTAAAAATTATAAATAATAATGAGAAGTAAATAAATAAAACAAAAAACTGAAAAATCTTGTATGAAGATGCATATAAAACCAAAATTAAAGAGTAGACTCAAGATATACACATCTGTACACATGCACACACGTGCACACGCGTGCGCACACACACACACACACACACACACACACACATACATCACACAATCTTCTCTTTCCTTTTTTAAAAACTTAAGTGTATGAGAAATGGCCCCCAAACTCACTTTATTTAGAAAGGGGTTGAAAACAAATTACATACCTTCTAAGAGTCTGGCCCATCACTGTCTCTTCCTACACCGGCCTCATCCAGAGGAACCTAACACTTCATCCCAAATTATGAAGGCTCTAACAAGCCACACCAGAAGGTTGGTGTCACTGAGAGAGGATATTTTTCTTCTTCAATACTGGTAATGATGTCAGCTCTACCCAGTGGTCAAGAATTGAGGTACAGGGCCCTGAGATAGTTCCAGACACTGTTGGGTCCAGCATGTAACTCAGGAGCTCCATATCATCCAAAGGAGGTTGCTTGAAACTTAAAAGCCAGTACATGTCACAGATGCCTGATTTGGATTATTTTAATCTGTATGATTGTAACCAAAAGGATAAGTATTACCAGTCAACTAAGAAATACCCCCAAACCGATTTCTCATGAAAGCTTGACAGAGTGAGGGTGCCCTAGACAACAAATGACTTAGACCCAGACTGTCTTAGTCAGGGTTTCTATTCTTGTACAAACATCATGACCAAGAAGCAAGTTGGGGAGGAAAGGGTTTATTCAGCTCACACTTCCACACTGCTGTTCATCATGGAAGGAAGTCAGGACTGGAACTCAAGCAGGTCAAGGAGCAGGAACTGATGCAGAGGCCATGGAAGAATGCTGCTTACTGACTTGCTTGCTTCTCCTGGCTTGTTCAGCTGGCTTTCTTATAGAGCTCAAGACTACCAGCCCACAGATGGTACCACCCACAAGGGGCCCTCCCCCCTTGATCACTAATTGAGAAAATGCCTTATAGCTGGATCTCATGGAGGCATTTTCTCAAGGGAGGCTCCTTTCTCTGTCATAACTCCAGCTTGTGTCAAGTTGACACCCAAAACCAGCCAGTACACAGACCTTTGTTTTCAGAGAACATTAGTTTATCATAGCCTCTTACAGAAACATGCTCAAAGCCCATTCAGTACAACATTCTCTCCAGAGAGCAGAGCAGGACCATCATCGAATACAGGGACGTGGTGGAAAACCACATACCACTTAAGGATGTTGTCCAGTCGCCATAGCCTGGGCTTTCCATGAAGCAGGCTGGTTTGCTGGTCATAAGCACTCATGAACTCATCGGGAAAGGAGTAACAGAGCCTTGACTTCCAAGAGGGTGGGTGCTACTTCTGTACCCAGGGCTCAGAGCACAGCTATGCAGACCTGCATGGCTCATAGGGCAAGACCCAGAAGCTTCTGAGATTAGGCAAGAATTCCTAGATATTGGTCACCCTGTGCTGGGTCCCATGGATTCCTCCCCTAAGCCCTGGGTGTTCTATGTTTTCTCTTTAAAATGTATCACTGGAGCTTTCATGAGGATGTCCCCAAGAGTCATGACAGCCATTGCATTCATCAGAACTGGGGACAGAAGCAGCCGTCTTCTTAGTACTAGCATGGGTTGTCACTTTCTTCCTAATTCTCTACTTCTCAGTTTTTGTCTGTTCTCTCAAGCTATGCTCAGCACTCCCAAAATATAGACTCTGGCAATTTCCATGATTAACTGTATGTAAGATACAGCTGCATACAGGAAGAAATGTTTTCAAATCTAAGAAGGAAAGAAATCTCCTACTGGGTAAGAAAGAAAAAGATCATGATTTTGGAAGAATTATTTTTTGTGGGGGGTCAATAAAATCAAATGTTTATTGAGTGTGAGTTATTTGCTAAATAGCAGCCATGGCACTTAGGACACATCAGAGAATAACACAAGGAACCCTGACCTAGTGGAGTATACAGGTTACAGTGTGTTACTACTATTTTACCTATGTACTGCTTGTGACCTTAGGAAAGTCACTGCACCTCTTCCCAGTGGGAAAATAGGCAGGCTGGCTCAATGGACATTGAACTTGGTGTACTGCAGATAGTGAACAGGACATCCGCCCTAATCCACCACACAGACAACAGAGAGGGCTCAAGGTTGGTTTTTAATAATCGAGTACAGTAAGAAGAAGGGAGAAGAGGCTGAGCCATACTGGTTGCTGGCTCCATGATCTTCTGCTGCTGTTATGTGGTGGTGGCCTCATGGGACAGGTCCTTGTCCTTCTCTCCAGCAGTCTCCTTTGCTACCTCTTTGGCCTCTATTGATGTCTCAACAGGGTTTTAGAAGGGGCCTCATCATGCAGTTGTCCAACATATACTTAAAGGCCTTCATTGTCTTGGTCACATTGCTTCTGAAGCAGCCAAGACCAAATTCCTGGGCGCCTCTGGAGACATCAAAGAAGCTAGAGGAGGCCCAGGCTTGCCAAGGGATCTGGGTCCAACGGCCATTATTAGAGTTCACACAGTAAATGCAGTGTCTCTCCACAACCACCCGCGGGGTGTGTTTGCTGTTCCAGGTGAAGCTGGGCATGGTTCAAGTCTGTGGGTCCTCAATGGAGTCTTCCAGGATGTGGTCCAAGTGAGCAATGTTGACAGTCGCTCTGCCCAACATGGCATTGTTGGTCATGTTGGTCTTGGTCAGGAGTCTCTGGGACAGTGGTTTCTGGTCAAGGGTCACCTCAGGTGCACTATGTCTTCACTTCAGACATATTTGATAGAGGGATTCAAGTACCATTGCCAGAAGGCAGTGAGTGAGTGATTTCAGGAACTTGGGAGTACTCTCTGGCCCAAGAAATCCTTCACTGTCATGTGAAGGATTCAGCACCCATATGGCATCAGAGTGCACAGCCTGGTGGATGTGGCTCAACAGGCTCACAGCTAAGTCACCCATGTGCCCTGCCTAGGTCACTACACCGCCATGAGGGGCTATGAATCATTTTTCCCCAAAGATTATTTAACACAATTTAAACTATAAAAATATGAAAGGATAAGAAAAACCATAGACTAAAAATATAACATAAGCATACTTTTGTAACTCATATTATCAAAACTGTACGACCCTTACAATTTATTCACGTTTGCTGGTGCTTTGAACGCCTCTTTGATCTGATACACACAGTACACATGACAGGACAAAATAATTAAGATGTAGCTACATGCTGTACTTCTTATCAGAGCACTCCACCAAAATACAAAATGCCATCAATTAAAAAGTAAGGTCCTCATCATTCATGGCTATGAAATAAATGATTCTTGCAAATGTAAATGCAAACAGAGTAAACGCATGTTAGTGAAAGGAAACGTTCACCGGGAATGGTCTTCATAGTGACCTGCAGGCCTTCAGAAGCAGCGTGTGTCACTGATATTTGACTTTCATAATGAAACAGCTATAATTCTGTGATAAAAGAGCATTCACCCAGTGCAGGTCTACAGGAACTGTGTGAGTTTCATACATTTCCCGATGTTGCTGGCAAAGATAAGTAGGCCCAAGGACACATTACTAGTGAGAAGCAGACAGAACAGAGGACATATCATTGTCAGAGTATGCATGGCAGGCTGACAGCTAGTAGCTGGTCATTTAAAGCATCCTTCCACGTGTCATTTGACCCACTGGATCCAGAAAACAAACGATGAAGCAGCCCGTTTTTTCTATGTTATAATCACCAGCTTCTAGAAGCTGAACAAATTCTCCAAGAAAAACCATAACTCCAAAATACACACACACACACACACACACACACACACACACACACACACACACACTTCACAACCTCACAGTAAATAATGTGTTAGTCTGTGATAAAGAAAGCACCACTTGGAAAGATTTTTTTAAAGATAAGTTTTGCTTTCTTAAGAAAAGTAAAATTATATATACAAAACTGGGTAGCAAAGTAGACATTTGTTCCGAACAAGAAAAAAAGTCAGCACAAATTACAAACAAACAAAGGCAATAAAATAAAACTTACAACATTACAGAACTATAGAAAGTAAATATATATGTGTGTGTGTGTGTGTGTGTGTGTGTGTGTGTATGTGTATATATATATGTTGGGGCTGGTGAGATGACTCAGTGAGTCTCTTGCTATCAAGCCTGAAGACCTGAGTTTCATTACTGGGATCCACATGAGGCACAGAAAGAATAGACTACGGTAATGCAGGTGGGGACTCAAGCACACACATAAAATAAAAACATACACAAAACACAAAGTTCAAGACAGTTGTATGAAGTAGCTGTTGACCCCTCTGTTATGGTTTTCTCTATACTTTCAATTGCATATTCTTTTATTGTCTCTTCAAATGATGATGGGTTTTATACCACAGAACATACCAAAAAATATGTTTTTATATCCACTTGATACAAGGTATAATCATCTAGCAAGAAAGAAGCTTAGTCAGGAAAATATCCATGATATTGTCTGATGGGCAAGCCAATAGGACATTTTCTTAATTATTGATGTGGGAAGGTCCAACCATTGTGGGCAGTGCCAGCAGACTGAACAAGCCATAAGGAGCAAGCCAGTCTTGTCTTCACATCCCTGCCTTGAGTTTCTTCCCTCACTGCCCTGAGATGACCTGAGAGTTGTAGGCTGAAATAAACCCTTTCCTCCCGAAGTTGCCTTTGGTCATGGTGTTTAATCATAGTAATAAAAACCCTGACTAAGACAATGAAGAGTCAAATCTGACTTATCTGTTTCTTTACCATAACTGAAAACAAACTAAAACATTCACCCCCACACAGAGGTCTTGTTAATGTTTGTAAAACTAGTAAATATTTGTCATATACAGCATAGAGTCCTGATAATTAAGCCTTGACGGCTCCTATTAGCTATAGGGTGAGCTATTCTTGCATATGCTCTGTTGCTAAGTGTTTCCAATATGAAATGCATAGACTTTGACTAGGAACCAACAGGATCCAAATTCTTTACTTGTAGTTTTGCACATCCAGTGGTTCAGATTTTTTTTTCACAAACAAAAGAAAGAAACCAAATCACTGTATCTCATCATACAACAATCAACTAACAATAGATCAAAGATTTAAATATAAGATCTAAAAGCCAGAAACTACTAGAATAAAATGGGAGAAACACTTCAGGAGGTTGGGTCAGGGCAAAGGAATGTTTTTCATAATTTCCCCGAAGCCCAGGCAATAAAAAGCAAAAATAGACAAAGGGGATTATTAGCAAACTAAAAAGTTCTCCCCAGCAAGGGAAATACTCAAAAGCATATAAAGGCAACCTACAAGACAATAATAAATATTTGGAATTATTCATATGAAAAGGACTAATATCCAAAATCAGTATAAAATCTCAGCAATTATAACAGCTAAAACAAAAAGAATAAAAGAAAGTGGGGTTTTTAAATGGGCTACTGATCTCAATAACCGTTTCTCAAAAGAAGTTATATAAATGGCCAGGGTATATCTGGGAAATTGTTTAGCATCAATATTCATACAAGAAATAGTACTTAAAGCCACACTGAGATACCATCTGGGGCTACTACCAAATCAACCCCCACCCCACCTTCTGGTGAGGACGTGAAGATGTGGAGAAAGGGAACCCTCATACACAGGTGGTAGCAAAATAATCCACACAGCTGTGTGGGCAATGGTATGGGGGTCCCTCAAGCCAAAGAACTATAAACAGAATTACTATGATCCGGGAGTTTTACCATGAGGATTTATTCAAAAGAAATAGCATGTTGAAGCGATATCTACACTCCATGTCCATTGAGGCATTATTATCAACGATATTACATCAGAGTACCTTTCCATCAAAAGAGGATGGATAAAGAAAATGTAGAATATTTGATCTAGACAGAACATGACAACTCTTGAAAAAGAATGACGTTTTTCATCTTGTAGCAACAGAGACCAGCTTACAGGATGTCACATTAAGTAAAATAAATCTGGCACAGAAAGGCAGGTCCCACATGGTCCCTATCAGGAAACTAACAGGGTTGATACGAATTCAGAATAATAACTACTACAGGATGGGAGAGATGTGGGAAAAACCATGGCCAGTGGGTACAAGGAGGCTGACTAGTGCCTTGTCATGGGAGAGGATAACTATAGTTGAAACAATTATACATTTCAAAATAGAAAGCAGAGGCATTTTAGATGTTCTTCACATAAAGAAATGACAAGTTTTTGAGGTTCTGGACTTGCCAATTACGTGATCTTATCATTGTGAGTTGTATATGTGTATGTGAGTGTTATACTATACCCCATAAATGTCTACAATTGTGGACCAGTTAAATTTTAATGTATTTTTTAAATTACTAGGACTTCAAAAGCTTCCAGCACTTCTTTGGCTTAAACTTGAGCAGCCAACACCATATCAAAGTCCCAATTATCTCAGGATCTTGTCCAGCACACTTCTGAGCTAATGAACTTTACCATGGGCTTTAAAGGGGTGAAAGGAGGCCCTGGGAGGTTTTGGATAATTTAAGATCCAAAGGCACTCCATCTAGATCAATTAAAGCTCAGTGTTGGTTAGTTTTGCTTACATATCTCTCTTAGTTCTGTACCTCACCAGAGGCTGAGTTCAATGGCGGCACATGGTCTCATTTATCAGCCACAACAGAGGCTGACAGCAAACAAGCATTGCCTGTCTGTGGTTCAGCATGCAAAGAAATCCACAGAGGGAAGGGGAAGCCTCCTGGCCCGAAAGTCTTGAATGAACATGACAGCAGGAGCAGCAGGCCCAGAATCACAGACAGCAGTGCAAGGAGAGTTTTTGGAGTACTGAAGGATTTTGCAAATGCAAACTCTGCTCATGGTTGTAATTTTTGCATAAGTGCAGGAAGTAGCAGAGATGTTGACATTCTAGAAGTGGAAACACTGCCTATTCCAAAGGAGGGGAAAATAATGTTATTAAAAAATATAAAATCAAAGATCTCAGTAACAATTTCCAACAAGATGTTAAAGGAGATTATTATTTTATCAAGCAAGAATTCCACAGTCAGCAACTTAGTATAATCAAGTTTGATTTCTGGATGCTAGCCACAATTCCACCTGACAAAGAAAACAGTTCTCTGTAGGCATGCGGAGATGGCTCAGAAAGTAAAGTGCTTGGCATGCAAGCATGAGGAGCAGAGTTCAAACCCTAGGGTCCTTGGAAAAAGCAGGGGTTAGCCTTGAGAGGTAGAGATAGGAGGATGACGTCAGGAGCTTGCCGGCCAGCCATTCCAGATCATGAGCTCTAAGTTCATTCAAAGTTTACTCAGAGTCCTGCCTCAAGAAATAAGATGGAGGGCAATTGAGAAAGACCTTCAAGATCAAGCTCTGGCTTCTACATGAGCATATAAAAACAGTCTACTCATTCCTGAATTCATTGCTATCTAATTTAGAAGCTTTTTATAATTGGCAGATTTATAACTTTTAGATCTTCTCTTGGATTCTTGATCTTCTGCCGTCAATACTGGGCAGCCCCCCCCCCCAAGACTGCAATGCCAAGTAGGTGGGTAAGGGGTGTGGAGATGAACCACTCCAGGGATGGTTTCAGGGAACAGAGTCTGCTTTATTGCATGTGAACAAACATTTATATAGTGGCAGCCCATCAACTGTGACTGGTTAGCCCATTACCTCGGACTGGACAGTGAGTGCTCATACCACCAGGGTCTCTATGTACATAAAAGGAGGACATGGAGAGGGCAGAATCCTCAGCGGACCAGCCACTGGTTACTTACACTACTTCAGAACTCAGTGTGCTAACTTCAGAAAATACTCAGGACGATGGAGTGCCATGTTCTTATTTAGAAGCCCAGGGTGCCACATTGGCTAGCCACTAGGTCATGCCTGTATTTCTCCTATACTCTTCTTCCTTTGTCTTTTGGCTGATTCTAAGCTCACTGCCAAGGACGTGGCCAGCTTTTGAGTGTGTGATGCCTACATCCCATGCAAGCCACCATTCCTTCATCTACACAGTCCTTTGGATAGACACTGGACTCGAAGGGCAACCTCAAGGACCTCAATGAGCTACACAGAGTGGGAGTCCAGGAGATGCTTTCGCCAACCTCAGCTGAAAGGGGGCCATGATCCTGAGAGACAGTGTCCATTGCTAAGTCCATTTTTTCAGGGTTACGTGCTTTCTTTCAGTTTGTGTTTGCAAACAGTACTCAAAGCACATTGTGTTGCTCCTGGGAATTATGATTAGTCTTCCATGTGCAGAGATTAAAACCCAGACGGAATCTTGGGTGTTCAGGAGAAGGGAGAGCTCCCAACCTTAAGAAGATGGAATCTACCTGAAATGGTCCTTCCTGGCCCCTTCCCTCCCTGCTTCCTGCTCCCCTCTTCTTCTTTTAACTTTCTCTCCCCCATACTTCCTCTAACCCTCTCTCCTAATTACCCCCACTTCCTTCTTTCCTTCCTTTCTGTTTATTTTGATTGAGTAGGATGAGAATTCAAGATTAAAATGAAGCTTATGGCCTATAAAACCCATTGCCTGATGAGCACACTGCTGTTTCTTAGGTAATTAGCAGAGAAAGTATTTGCTCCCCTAAGCCCACATGGGTTTACAAACAATAGGTTTTATTAACTAACCAATGTTTTATTTTCTTTTTTTTAAAGATTTATTTATTTTATATATGTGAGTATACTATCACTATCTTCAGACACACTAGAAGAGGGCATTGGACCCCATTACAGATGGTTGTGAATCACCATGTAGCTGCTGGGAATTAAACTCAGGACCTCTGGAAGAGCAGTCAGTGATCTTAACCACTGAGCCATCTCTCCAGCCCCTAGTGTTTTCTTAAGAGAATAAAAGATCTTGGAAATTTTGAGGAAAAGAAAAACACGAAAATCTGGGGAAACTATAAACAAACAGCTAAGCTAAAGAAACCCAGATTCTTTCTCATAACACTTCAGAGCCAGAATGATACAGGAGATGGACGACTTTAAATTCCACTCACTCAAGTGTGGGAATGAGGCTCAGGGGTTCACTGGCATCCTCAAGGACCAACTCCCAAGCACCCTAAACTGAACTTTGTCTCTCCAACTGTTTACTGGATATGATACTGTGGTAGAAATTAAGGCCCAGGGAGTCATGATAACAGCCCTAGATTTAGACAGTACTAAAAGCTAAATCGTGGGCATGAGAGGACCCCAGGCTAGCTCTACCCTCTAAGCTTGTGGGAAGCTCCCACCACCTTTTTCTCATCTAGATACACAAGAGCAAGTTCTTGGTCAGTTCACAGGGCCATGTGGCATCGTGAAGTTTCATTCCAGGGACATCATGTTAACATAAGAATGTTCACAGGAGGAAACTAGCCACACCACACATAGGGCTTTTCCCAGCCCCAGAGACATAGATACATAGCTGCTCAGGGATACTCTTGCTTTCTGTTCTTCTTTTTGCTGCCACTGTCTTCTCTAGCACTGCGTTATATTCCACCCCAAATGTCTTTAGAGTAAAAAGGAGTCTTCTTACATCTCCTTATGACACTTGGCACCTAGAACTATGACCATATCCTTTTGAGGAAGCTGAGGTCCCTACAATGTTAAGACTCAGTTAAACACAGCACGAGGTTAAAGACTTCTGGAGCTTCCACTGTCTTACCCACCTTGGTCTAGCTCCCTCTCCTAGCTCCTCTGAGTGGGTGAATAAATAAAATGTATACACCCTATCTTCTTGACACACAGGGTGACATGCAGTGAAGACAGTGACTTCAATGACTGCAGAACTAATAAACCATGGTATAAAACCATTGGGATTCTGTCCTAAGCCCTACTGAGCTGAGACTGGAACATAAGCTTGAGTATCCCTAATCGAAAATACTCCGATGTCTGAGACAGAGGAAAAATGTGCTATGTGCAGGAGATTCTACATGATGAAATTTAGTTTTATATACAAATTTACTAAAATATAGCATTATCTTAAGTGGAAACTTCCAGTTTCTTTAGAAGGTTATGTCAAATAATGTTTTGCTGAGACATATAGATGAAAGAATGTGTTTGCTGAAACACATGTGTGAAAGAATGTTTTCCTGAAGCAGACACAGGTGAAAGGATTTTTTGATCTAGCAAACGCATTAAAGGACCTATGATGAAGGAGTATAAATATGACCCCACAGACAGTGGGAGACAAGCACTGAGGATTAGTTTGGTTTACTCTGCCTCACTATTCTTCACTAAAGACATACATGTATTCGTTTGCCTTACATAGCATTGCTGAGCTCCACTAGTAGTGACACCAGAGAGAAACTCGACAAAGAACTGCTCGTGGGGTTCCTCCAGCAGCTTGCAGGTTCTACAGCCCCACCTCAGGCCGGTTGGTGAGCCTGGCAGTTTCTTCAGGATTGAACTACAGCTGCTGGTTTGTGCCTGGTGTTTGCCTGCTGAAGGGACTGGACTGAAGCTGCTGGTTCGTGCCTGTTGTCTGCCTGCCTAAAGGACTGGTTTGCAGCTGCTGGGTTGTATTTGGTGTTTGCTATGAGACTGAACTGCTGGCAAAGATCGAGCTTGCCCCCAAAGAACTATTGCAGAACAGATCCACTTCCCCCCATATCCTAATAACTTTTCCTTTCCACTACCTCTGATGGGTGGTGGGCTAGAGGAGAGGTTGAACCCTTATTAAAAGTAGGTTGCAAAAAAATTATGCCAACAATTACCTTTAGGGAGGATGTGAAGGAAAATAAACTCATGTGAGCTGTCAAGAATAGGAAATGTGGAAATAAATTAGTGTAGTGATTACAGAAGACAGTTTGAAAGTTCCACAAAGTAATAGAAACAGAAGAAACATGTGGTCAGCCATCCCCTCCTGGGCACACCCTGGAGATGAAAGCAAAGAGCTGATGAGGGACTTTACTGCATCCTCCTGCTGCACAACCACAATGGCCAAAAGTTCTAACACCAAGGTTCTACTGACAGATGAGTGAGTAAAGGAACATGGTGTGTATTACGGAACAAAGAAGAGTAGTCATGTCGGAAAGTATTTTTGGTTTCAGATAATTTTTGGATTGCTTAACCTGTATTCTAGCACAAGTGAAATGAGGCTCGACAATTTATGTACATGTATGTGTTATATCATGACATATGCCTCAAAGCATACAATAAAATAAAATTGAAGTTCTAGGGAAGCAGGAATACTCTATGGGCTGTGAGATGGGCAGGGGAAAGGAGGCAAAGGTAATGCTGCCAGGTCCTTAAGATCACTGGGTCTGGAGCCTGGCCCCTCCTAGACTTACATGTTCTGAGCGTTCCATTGTTTAGTCCTGGGAAATGCCTCCAGCCCATTTCCTTCACAGGTTGCAGGCTTAGTCAGGTGGGGTCTTGCTCTGAGGTTACCACATCCTTTATTCCACTTAGCCCTGTGTTTTGCACTGAACTTCTCATCAACTTGAGCACAGGACTTGGCTCCCACACCACATTTCCTGGTATTCCTTTGCTCCTTCAAACTGTACATTTTGTAGTTCTCTTTGCCCCACTTATTCCTTTTCATCATAGATCTGCATGAGAGTGATGGCTGAAAACCATGTGACACCATCAATACTCAGTTTTCTTGAAATCTCCTCTGCCAATAATGTTACTCCAAATCACTTCAATTTAGTCTTTGGCAGATTTTTTTTTCCTTTGGGAACTGAGCAAAAAATAGCCACATTCTTTTCCAAAATATCATAATAATGGTCTCCAGGCCACTTGCTATTATGCTTGCCCTCTGAAACCTCTTGAGCAGGGCCCCTACTAGGATGTCTTCTTACACCCTGTTAAAGCTTTCAACAGGTTTTCTAGTGAAAAGTCTCAACAACTTCCACATTCCTCTAAACAAGAGCATGGTCAAGACTCTCACAGGAATACCTCAGTCCCTGGAACCAACTTCTGTCTTAGTCACTGTTCTATTGTTATGGAGGGACATCAAAGCCAAAGTAAGTCTTATAAAATAAATTATTTAAATAAAGACTTGCTTACAGTTTTTAAAAGGTAGTCCACAATCATTACGGCAGGCAGCTGAGAGGCATGGTGCTGGAGTAGTAGCTGAGATCTTTACAACATAATCTTCAGGCACTGGGAGAGGGAGAGGGAGAGGGAGAGGGAGAGGGAGAGGGAGAGGGAGAGGGAGAGGGAGAGGGAGAGGGAGAAGGAGAAGGAGAAGGAGAAGGAGAAGGAGAAGGAGAAGGAGAAGGAGAAGGAGAAGGAGAAGGAGAAGGAGAAGGAGAAGGAGAGGGTGAGGGAGAAGGAGAGAAAGGGAGAGACAGACTGGGCCTAGCATGGGTTTTTGAAACCTCAAAGCCCACCCCCAAACACACTTACTCCACCAAGACCACACTTAGTCCAGTGAGGCCATACCTAATCCTTCTCAAGTAATTCCATTAGCTGGGAGTCAAGCAGTCATATACATAAGCCTTTGGAGACTATTCAATAGAATAAAGAAATCAAAGTTAATTTTTAAATATACTTATGCTACTCTTGTTAAATCAGAGGAAGATTAAAATAAATGCTTACAAGCTGTAATGCCTTCTCTAAGAACAAAACAAGTTGTTACATTTATAGTGTTTGTAAGTGGGCAGTTGAAGGAACGTGCAGTTTCTAACACAGACAAATGCCTGAGAGCTATTCACTCATGGATGCTCAGCTCACCACCAACAGACCTGACCTTTCAACTATTCAGTGACTTCTCTAACAACTACAGTACCCGGCTTGGGTCATTCCTCAGGTCTAAGAACCCTTCCTTCTGTAGCCAAGGTCCCAGACTCTTGTGATGAAGGGCAGAGATGCCCATGATGCAACTTTTGAATTTTCCCTTTGTGTCCTAGAGAATTAAAGAAGGGGATAGCTTTAAAATTAATGCAGTAGTCCTTTCTCTTTTCTTCAGGGGACACAGCCCAGCTACTCCTGTGGATGCCTGAAATCCTAGTTAATACCAAATTCTGCTCATATTATGTATTTCCTGTGCATACATGTGAGACTATTTAACCTGTATTTAGGTACAGTAAGAGATGAACAATAGCTGAGAACAAGATACAACCCTTACAATATACTGCAATAAAAGTAATGTGTTTCTCTCCCTCTCTCTCTCTCTGCCTTACTTCACTCACCTTTTCATGTACAGGAGCAACATAATGGCTTCCCTTCAACATGACCATTATCCTTATCTGAATTGCTAAATTACTGATCACGCTGAGCCAGCACAGATCTCACTTTGGGAAGCCATTATTGAAAGAGGAGAAGAAGTGAGGAAGAGAAAAGAGAGATATGGGTCGGAGTCCGTGTCTTTTATCTGGGCCATGATGTAGTCAACACAGGTGATGCAGGAAATACACGTAACGCAAACTCAGGGAGTGCATGATGGTTGCCATGGCAACAAGCACAGGAGGGTCTTGTCGCCTGGGGATGACATCATCGCTGAATTCAGAGGCTGGCTCTAAAGCTTCTGATGCTAACAATTACTGTACCTATACTTCAGGTCACTGGTTAAAATAATGGCTGCTTAAGCAGAAACACTGTGATAGCAGCACAGTTACTATGACAACCAAGATGGCTAGGAAGAAGTAAGTACCTATCAGGTGATGGATTCAAAGTGGATCCGCTGGTTAGAGGGATGATCCAGGTTACAGGCCATCTGTTCCCAGTCTAGACTTTATTGTGCCACCCAGACTGGCAATTCCATTTAAAATGTATGAATTATTTATTTCTAAAATTTTCCACCTATCATTTTTAGACCATGGCTAACTGTGGGTACCTGAACCTCTAGAAAGCAAAGCTTTAAACTAGGAAGAGCATCCTATTTATTTACAGCACTGGAGTCGACTGTGGCAATGTGTAGTAGCCATTGTGTTCAGAGAAGAGAACAATGAAAGATCTTCCATAAAATATTCTGGGGGGGAAGGGAAAAGGGAGAAAGACACCACTTTAAAGGTGGCATCTGCTTGCATTTGAGCCTAAGTATATAGGGATAAGAGGGAGAGGCTTAACCCCTAGATATGATAAGATACAATGGAAGAAACCAAAGAGGCTAGTACCTTGATGAGGCTTTACTGACAAGAAGAAGCAGATACTTTGTTATTGGACAGAAATCAGTTTTATGACCTTTGTTCTACAGAAGGCCTTGGGAATTGAGGTTCCTTCACTGAAGCTACCTAGAGGCAGATTGTCTATGTAGCTTAGCCCAATGGCTGTGCTTTAAGTATCAGCCACTGCACATGGGTGTGTACTGCAGTGGGATTCAGCCTAGGACTCTCTCCAGAGGACATGAGTGGGTCCTGGACAGCCAGTCCTTTACCAGCCCACAGAAGCATGAGGTTGCCACAGCAGCATGTTAACACATTTCCCCAGTTGTCTTCCAACATATTATTTAGATCCAAAGCTAATCACATTCCTTTTCTCCAAAGTATTCAAACCCCAAGGTTGTTGCACAGCTGATGTGGAGGTAAAGATATCTAGAGAAGGAAGCCTCATTCAAAAGGAGAACGATCGTCTCCAAGAAACTTATGAAAAATGCAAGAGGGGCCACTAGAGTTAATTCCAGACTTTGAAGCAAGTAGTAAGAATTACTTGGGTCTCAGCTCTTACACAACCAACCCAAAACTTAGAGTTAACCTCTGCTAAGCTAGGAGGAAATGAAGGGAGATGATTCATAAAGCACATTAATCCAGTTCTCTGTGAGAAACCAGAAGGGAGCATGTAGAGAATTGCCAATGTGAATTTGGGTACTCATTCTAATGTCCAAAGTACCTTCCCATCATTAAATGCATGAAGAAGTATCTTGGAGAAGTTACTGCCTGGTAGTAGTAATATCTGATGGCTGAGAACTACTCACACACTTAATTAGTGATTATTAAAATACAAACATATTGTGCACTGAACTCTCTCCCAAAATCTTGTAAAACTGCCACCAAACACAATATTTAATAATCCTGAATTTAAAAAAAGAAAGTCTTCCAGTTTGTGCCAAAGGGAAAAGGGAGTAAATAAAAACTCCATTTCTTGACATTTTTTGTTTATTTATTCATCTATTTTTCTGTTGTTTTTGTTACTTGATTAAAGCACCAGCTACATCATGTTACTTGCTATGCAACAGGAATGCAATGACTTGCAAACCATGTCACTAACCTCTAAAGATGAACAGTGAGAGCAGAACAAGTGGCAAACACATGACATATGACAGGGTGCTGAAGATTGTACAAATAGTGTGGGCCGGTATTTTCTGGAGCTTTCAAAGGATGTATAAGGAGGTGGTGGACGAGCTGTCTTGCAGAGGGAGAGGGAAATTGGCAGCAAGACATCCCTGGGGTTCAGACTTGGCACTCACACATCACGGAACAATTGAGCATGAGTGAAAACCCACTTCTGGGGGAAGATGGCATTCTGTTGTGTGTAGTTTTGCACTATCAGCCTTAACTCCAAGAAGTGGGTGTGCTACCACCTCCTTCCTAGCTTACCTTAAAGTCACAGGTAAAAGACACACACACACACACACACACACACACACACACACACACACACACACACACACACACACACACACACACACGGGCGCGCGCGTTGTTCATTTTCAATTTGCCTTCTTGGCACAATGCTGAGTGCTATTATCTCCAGCCTGGAAACAGTGCTCTTATCTCCTCCCACCTGCCCTAACCTCAGCCTGTCAATTGAATTTAGTCCCTGCTAGATATCTCTGACCACCCGCCTAGAGGAGCGGCCACAGCCCACCACTCCTCCTGAGACCTCACATGGTTGCCTGGTTCTCCTCTCTCCAATACATGGTGAACTCCCTTCTCTCCTTCCTTGCATCCCTTCTTCTCCAGGGACCCGGAAGTCCTGCTTGCACCTTCTGCCCAGCAATTGGTCCATGGCTTTCTTTACTGACAGGTCAAGAACCAATTGGGAAACAGGACCTCAACATCAAAATTACCCTTACATTTTTCAACTTCATGTTCCCAGACTCAAGTCAAGAGCCAGCGAACCTTGTAAGTTATCCATCTATAAGAGAGTGCTCAGGCCTGCTGTGTTAACTTTTCTCTGCACAGATACCTGGAAACATCTTGCAATTCAACAACTTCAGCGTGATGTAAATGGGCTTTGAGTTGTTCCTCCAGTTGGCTGCCCTGGTTTGGATTGCAGTGTGGCAGAGTTCTCAGTTCAGGCATCAGCTTTCAGTTCCACAGAGTGAGGCTCATTTCCTGAGCTCTTGTAAAACATGGCTATCACTTTAGACTGCTCTGCCCAGACCTAAGAATTCAGCCATGGGTGTGAGCCAGTCATAGATGACTTGTTCTACATATGAAAGGTTATGGGTGTGATCCTCAGAACCAAAATAAATGAGAGGTCAATAAATTAAAGAGAACGAAGGGTTAAATTGCACTAGCTAAATTGATGTCTCTTTTTAATAATCTCAACACAGAACTCCCGAGCTCAATCTGAGCCCAAACCAGATATGCGTCTTGGTCTTTGTCAGTGTGTGGCCCACTTCCTGTGTTGACTTCAGTCTGCTCCTCATGCTACACTGGCTGCCTTGGCTGAATTCCACCCTCTTCCCATCAAGAGTCAACCCTCTTCTTCCCAGCATGTCTGTTGCCAGTGCTGGGAAGCACACACTATCTCTCCATCTCTGAGACATGGGAGGAGTAACTGTAAATAAAAAGGCATGCAATCGCTGCTGTTCAAACACATGTCAGGTGTTGGGGCCCTATACTTTGCTAGTCAATTGGGTATTTACAGCAATGAACTTTGGCCTGCCTTCAGTTTTCATCCCTCAGCCCTCTGAGGGGAGTAATCTCAGTGGCTTGGAGCCAGGGTGTATAGTCAACGCTCTGCTGGGCTGCTAACATGTACTAGGAGGAATGGGGGTGTGGCGGTTGGATCTGAAGGCAGCTGCTATGCCGCAAGCTGATTTGGATAATCAAACTGGCAGGGAAGAGGATGTGTTCTAAAGATCCACTGGAGCGGATCTCCAAGAACACAGGAAAACTGAGGCAATTAGGAAACTCAGGCTGACAAGCATCCATCAGGATCACAACTTCTCTTCTTAGAGTCCAAAAAGGCTTTGGACTGACTAAGAAACGGTCACACGCACCAAAATGCCTATCGGATAGCTGTGACCAGCAGTAATTATGCACATTTCCTGTGTGCCCAGTTTAGCAAGGACTATTAGGCCACTGAGGGTATTTTCGGGTACATGGTAACCTAGGTTTCAATGTGTGACAAGGGGTGTTGTATGTTTCACCCCTAACCCCCTATCTATCTTGCAGGATATGCACACACAGAGCCATCCAGCCATCTTCATTCTGAGTAAAAAGACTTTGGTGACCACAAGAGACATCAGTAAGCTGGACTGTTGGGTCAAAGAACAGAGGATATACAGCTTAACAGTTATGCATCCAGTCTGATATGACAAAAAAAAAAAAAAAAAAAAGATGCAGGCTTGGAGTCAAACCTGAAATCATATGAGCATGTGTTTTCTGGTCTATAAAGTGGAGAGAAAGCACCTTGCACATTCTTTCACAATTACATGAAATAAAAGCCTTCTCATAATAGAAGCTCTAAATGCAACCCATTCCCTACTCTGCCTTTGATGTCCTGAGGGAAAACAGACAGATGCCACAGGAGGCCTCTGCTTGGCCTTCCACTGGGCACACCGGACTCGTTTTCAAGCTAAAGAACTGTCTGATTTTGTAGTTCAGCTTATGAATCCTAGTAAATGATGAGATGATTTTACCCTCAGCATCCTGATGAGGTGAACTTCTAGAATGCTCCTCTCTGTGATGTGCATTTGTTCAGAACAATAAACTTTACATCACAATTCTCTGCTTGTATCAGAAAGGGAGGAGCACTCACAGGAAAGATGCCAAATGTTTCTTCAGTGGCAGCAGCCTTACACTGGAACACTCTAACACTTGTCTTCTGTAAGGTGGTTTTTCTTGTTGTTGTTTTGTTTTTTAATACATAAGGGATTTTCAGTGGCTTAAATTTAAAGCCTGCAAGCCATTCTCCTATAATATTGTTGTTCAGAGAATGTTTGGGCAAAAAGCAATAGTATCGTTATATGCAGGTTCAATGAACACAGCTAGCTCTTGCGTTTAGTCAATGGGGAATTAGACATTGGTACAGTATAAGAACGGTGCCCTGTCCATTCCAGAACCAGCATCTAAATTAGTACAGGGAATGGCAAACATTTTGAAGATGCTGTGTTAGGCATTCCCAAGACAATCTTGGCTTCAATGGCCCCCTTAAAGAATTCGCATGGCTCATTGTCTAATGAGAATCATACCTACGAGTTATTACAGCCAAAAGATACACAGAAAAATCAATATAGCAAGGCTGTTAATGGGGCAATGTCCGGAGGAAGCAGCAGCAGGCTGCCTATTGTCTCTACCCAGTGGAGCCGCACAGGACATTCTTAATTTTCCCAGCAATGATTTATGTCAGTGAACATAAAATGCTGTCTACCAGAAAACCTCACTGATATTAGATGTCCAGGATATTTTTTTTTTGTCACCTGTGACGTTTTTTTCTTTTCATTTATTGGATATTTTCTTTATTTACATTTCAAATGTTATCCCCTTTCCCAGTTTCCCCCCCAAAACCCCTATCCCATCCCCCTCCCCCTGAATCTATGATGGTGCTCTCCCCACTCACCCACCCACTCCCACCTCCCCGCCCCAGCATCAAGTCTTCCCAGGACCAAAGGCTTCTCCTCCCATTGATGCCTGACAATGCCATCCTCTGCTATATATGTGGCTGGAGCCATGGGTCCCTCTGTGTGTACTCTTTGGTTGGTGGTGTAGTCCCTGGGAGCTCCGGGAGGTCTGGTTGGTTGATATTGTTTTTCTTCTTATGGGGTTGCAAATCCCTTAAGCTTCTTTGGTCCTTTTTCTAACTCCTCCATTGGGGACCCCATTCTCAGTCCAGTGGTTGGCTATGAGCATACACCTCTGTATTTGTCAGGCTAGGGCAGAGCCTCTCAGCAGACATCTCTATCAGGCTCCTATCAGCAAGCGTTTCTTGGCATCCACAATACTGTCTGGGTTTGGTGACTGTATATGGGATGGATCCCCAGGTGGGGCAATCTCTGGATAGCCTTTCCTTCAGTCTCTGCTCCATACTTTGTCTCTATATTTCCTCTCGTGGGTATTTTGTTCCCCTTTCTAGGAAGGGCTGAGGCATCCACACTTTGGTCTTCCTTTTTATTGAGCTTCATGTGGTCTGTGAATTGTATCTTGGGTATTCTGAGCTTTTGTCCTAATATCCACTTATCAGTGAATGCATACTAAGTGTGTCCTTTTGTGATTGGGTTATCTCACTCAGGATGATATTTTCTAGTTCCATTCATTTGCCTAGGAATTTCATGAAGTCATTGTTTTTAATAGCTGAATAGTACTCTATTGTGTAAATGTACCACATTTTCTGTATCCATTCCTCATTGAAGGACATAAATAAGGTTGATACGAACATAGTGGAACATGTGTCCTTGTTATATGTTGGAGAATCTTTTGGGTATACACTGTTCTGGCTGATTTTGTGTCAACTTGATACAAGCTGGAGTTATCACAGAGAAAGGAGCTTCAGTTGGGAAAAATGCCTCTATGAGATCCAGGTGTAAGGCATTTTCTCAATTAGTGATCAAGGGGGGAGGGCCCCTTGTGGGTGGTACCATCTGTGGGTTAGTAGTCTTGGGTTCTATAGGAAAGCAAGCTGAGCAAGCCAGGGGAAGCAAGCAAGCCAGTAAGTAACATCCCTCCATGGCCTCTGCATCAGCTCCTGCTTCCTCACCTGCTTGAGTTCCAGTCCTGACTTCCTTTGGTGATGAACAGCAATGTGGAAGTGTAAGCTGAATAAACCCTTTCCTCCCCAACCTGCTTCTTGGTCATGCTGTTTGTGCAGGAATAGAAACCCTGACTAAGACATACGCCCAGGAGTGGTATAGCTGGGTCTTCAGGTAGTACTATGTCCAATTTTCTGAGGAACCACCAGACTGATTTCCAGAGTGGTTGTACCGGTTTGCAATCCCACCAGCAATGGAGGAGTGTTCTTCTTTCTCCACATCCTCACCAACATCTGCTGTCACCTGAGTTTTTGATCTTAGCCATTCTGACTGGTGTGAGGTGGAATCTCCGGGTGATTTTGATTTGCATTTAGTCATACTACATTATTTCCTTGGAACTTAACAACCTGCTAGGCTTCCAGAAGGAAATAAGGCATTCTGAGTGGGGCAAATAGTTTGTACAAAATGCCTAAGAGCCACTCTTATCAGTTAGGATGACATGAATCTTCTCAAAAACCTGAGAGTCCAGAATCTAGCTATGGGCTGACTTTGCACACAAGTCATTCCTAAAACATGCTGTGCTAACTCCTTTCTAAACACATACCCAGAGAACAACTTGTGTAGTGGTTTGAATATGTTTGGCCCAGGGAGTGGCACTATTAAGAGGTGTAGCCTTGTTGAAGTGGGTGTGTCATGGGGGGGCAATGAGACCCTCCTCCATCCTCCGTACCACATGGGAGAAGACTTTCTTCTAGCTGCCTTTGGATCAAGAGGTAGAACTCTCACCATCTCAGCACCACACCTGCCTGGATGCTGCCATATTCCCACCTTGATGATAATGGACTGAACCTCTGAACTGGTAAGCAAGTCCCAATGAAATGTTTTCCTTTATAAGAGTTGCCATGGTCATAGTCATGGTGTCTCTTCACAGCAGTAAAATCCTAACTAAAACAACTGGAAAGACAATGATATAAGTACCATGCAGATATCAGGACATGGATGAGTTTTAGTCATCTGTTTTACAAAATTCATCTGCAATAATCTAAGCAACGGTGGTCACTGTTCTGAGAGAAAAGACTCAAGGCAAAGATTCTAACCAAGCAGGAAGCATCTAAGTGGCTATAGCTGATGCTATTGAGTGTGAACATTTATAAGTTACAATAGCAAGAAGTCTCTTTAAAACAAAAAAATTCAAGAAGTTCATGCCATTGCCTGAACTGAGTATACTCATGACTCTGGGGTTGTAGTTTAATTCTGTGGAAACCCTGAGGTGTAACTTGACTGCTCCAAGACCACACAGCTGGTGATGAGTCCAACAGGGAGTATGCTAAGCTGTGAATAAGGTTTGTCCCTTCCAAAAGCACCTTAGTGTGACAGGTAAGGCCCTGCTTTAAGAAGTTGATTAGACCCCTGAGGGGGACCAACGCTTTTCTGTCAAGACTGCTAGGAAACCGAATCAGGTTGCAACCATTCAAGCTTGAACTCCTAGATTCAGTCTCCCCTACCCCTCACCACACGGTGTCTTTCCGACAGGTTGCTGGCTGCTTTCACAGGCATCCCTACTTCCTGACTCCATCTGCCTTTGTTATTACAGAAAGAACACCCTCAGCAGAGGGATGGAACTGCTGGATCTTAGATGTTCAGCCTCCCAAATGAGGCGACATCGATTTCATTTCTTTATAGAGTACTCTGTCTCGGGCATTTAGCTATAGCAATATAGAACAAGTAAGATGTGGTAGAACCTGGTTGCCCAACGTAGAGTGGCATGCTTCTTCCTTTATTCAAGTGTCATGTTTTGAAGTCCATGGGGAAAGCAATCCCTGAATTGGCTTAGAAGGTCTTAGAAGGTGTTAGATATAGAAGAAACATAATGGTGGCCATAACATTAATGAACCCTAAAACCAAACTATTAAAATTCCCTGTGAATGATATTAAAAAATGAGCTCCAAAAGATTTTCCAGACATAGAATGTGAGTGTTGTCATGACAACGCTGATGAAATGAGCACAGGGCTGAGTACCAGGCTTGTGCCAATGTGTTAGGTGTGTCTCTCAGATCATTTGCTCCATAGATAAGTGAAATCTGACTATAGACTAATCTGATTTTTTTCTGCACATCTCATATTCTATACCAGTGTTTAAAGGGTTCTTAGTAGATTTCAGTCCCTCATCTATGAATCAACTAATCAAAGAATCAATGCAGAATGTCTCCAGAGGTTAGCTGAGGGACAGTGTAGGAACTCCATAGCAAAGAAATTAGAGTGAGGCTGAACTTTAGGTAACCCTCCACACATTTGCTCTTCTGTATAGTAACCAGGCTGCATGTTAGGCTCTGAAGAGACATTGCTTAGACACTTCCTCTACATACTCCATGTTCCCCTCACCGAAGTGCTCACTCCCTTGGGGACAAAGATAGGAGAACAGTGCTGCTGCTGGCAAGTCCTTTTCTTCAAGAAGTTAAGAGCTATAAAAATACCATTTAAACTAGGCATGGAGGGAGGGGTTGAAATGACGGCCCTGAGGTTAACATGGCACACTGTTCTTGCTGAAGAACTAAGTTGGGCTCCCAGCACTCAGAGTCAGCTCACAGCCCTCATATTCCAGTTCTAGGAATGTAATGACCTCTTCTGGATGCCATGAAGACATGCACTCGCCTGTTCATGTATTTATACAGATATATGCTTACCTATAGTTAATTGAAAACAAATCTTACAGGACTCCTGGCCTTGGGGGTGGATAGGACATTCCTCTTAAGTTTCTCTGCCAATGAAAGGGGTGATTCCTAGAGGAAGCCCAAGTGTCGGGGTGAGAAAATTCAAGGTCCAGAATAGAGGAAATGACGATTTGCCCTTCAGCCCTCATGCATTCTGTCCTCCTGCTTGAAATGACTGTGATACCAGCAAGACGGGGGCCGTGAGAAGGCTAGATATGGAGAAAGGTCTTCCTTTTCTAAAAAACAGAGATGGTAGATACTTCAGAAAAAAAGACCTCTAGTCTTGACATTTAAGATCCTGGAGAAAATAATCTAGGAAGCTTGTGGTATCAGTCATCTGAGCCGCCCTCCTACTCTTAGGCTCTGAGACAGGTCCTCATTAGCAGCTCCCTTGAGATCTCACCTCTTACCAACAGGCTAAAGATCTTCCTTAGAGACCACATCCCTCTGTTACAGGGAATTCTGCTCAGTGCATTTTCCCCCACCACATACCACAAAGCACAGTAAGTGTGGAAAGAAATGTACTTTTCTCTAAATGTTGGAAATTATTAAAACCATCTTTGGTGCTCTCGGTCTGACCCATTCTTGGGCCCCAGCAAGCTGTAGTCAAGGGGAATCGGCACAAAATCAGATCAAGCTCCCACGGTGCTGGGCAAATAATTGCTCAGCTAGTGCCTGTCTGTCTTCGCCACTTAGGAGACTGAGAGGGTGAGATTGGCCTCGTCCATCCACAGAACTTACCTTTTTCTCCAACCCAGGCCCAGGAAGCAGACAACTCCTCATCTTTAAAGATCAGTGTTCTGTACTTCCAATATCTGGACTGATAAGGGAGAAACTGTGCAGAGCTGTTTATTCTGAATACCATCTACTGAGTTCACCCTCTTCTTCTGGGCCCACAGAATCCCCCGTTCAGCATTCCTCCTTTTGAAGAATATATTTCTCTAACTGTATCAGAGGATACATTGTAAGCCACATGATGTATGCACTGAGATAGAACTCAGGTCCTCTGTGAGAACAGTGTGTGCTCTTAAGTACTGGGACATCATTTTGGGCTCTCAGCACTCCTTCTCTCACATCTCAGGTCAGTTCTTGAGTAAGCCAAGGTTGATGTGAGAGCTCTGGGTACCTACATCTGCTCCTCAGATACAGTCCTTTCCTTTTCACTGCCATCTGTAATTCTGATATCCCACTCTATTCTCTCAGTTTCATGCTGTCAGACAGTACTTTCTGGAAACATCTGAGAATACACACCTTTCCTTCTTGAACAATTCTTTATTCTTCACCACCAAAGACAACATCCTTCTTGTTGATTGGATTCTGGTCTGGAGCAGCAGCTGCCTTATTATTCCCTCCCTGTCTGAAACTTGGTATGTGCAAGGAAGGGTCTTCATTCCTCCTCCTCCTCCTCCTCCTCCTCCTCCTCCTCCTCCTCCTCCTCCTCCTCCTCCTCTTCCTCCTCCTCCTCCTCCTCCTCTTCCTCCTCCTTCTCCTCCTCCCTCTCCCTCCCCCTCTCTGTAACTGAATGAGACTGGCAAAACTGTGCAGATGGTAAGAGTTTTAATTTTAGTGTCATTAATCACTTTGTGTGGGGTGTTTACTTGGTCTAACATTTTAATCTATAAATATGAAAGAGCAGGAAAGTAGGTGGGCTTCTGTCTAAATGGATCTGTGTATGAGTGTGAGAGAGCAAGGGATGGGCGTAGAGGAGTGAGAAAAGCACTTCACTGTTTTTGTTCAACAGGAAATGATGCTATTTTAGTGGTTATCATATATGAATATTAAAAAGACTGACTAGAAAAGCCTGCTGAAAATATGACTAAATTGGAGGTTTAGCCCCTTTAAGAAAAGAATAAGATATCGATTCAGAGTTCAGGCTCTGTTCAGTTTAACAGGACTGGCTTTCAATAATGACTCCTCTTCCTGCCTATCATGTGACTTAATAACATTACCCTTCGTAGCATGCAATGTCTTTGTCTATAGCAGATACTCATCAAAGTATCTCACCATGAGATAGAAGTTACAGAATATGCAAAGCACGTAATAAACACCTACAATAGTAGTTATATGAGTAGAGACTATAGGCTCCTTATTATATGTCAGGGAAAAACAAAGTGTAGACTTTATGGCTTAGTTTGAGTGATGTGCTCATGGCTGCTTGCCCAGCCTCTCACTGTCTATAAAGCAAAGTGGCTTTTGGATTTAGTTGATTAAATAAACTAGATTTAATGGTATATTAGTTACATTTATTGGATTGCCTTACACAGTCAGAGGTTGAACGGTCATGTGGCCATGTGCATGCTGGAGAGGCAGAGAATCTTGATAGTTGCTCAGTCCAAGAACCTGGAAACCAGGGTTGAAGAGATGCTTCAGCACTTCAGAGCACTGATGGCTCTTCCAGAGGACCCAGGTTCAATTCTCAGCATCCACATGGGGCTTACAGCCATCTATACCTCCAATCCCAGGGGATTTGGTGCCTTCTTCTGGCCTCCTCAGGTACCAGGTGCTCATGTGGTACACAGACATACACACAAGTGAATCATCCATACACATGAAATAATATAGTAAACTTTTACAAAAGATGATGGAAACCTAAGGACAAGAAGGGTCAATGACATAGACGCTGTCCAAGGGATGAGATGCCCCTAGAGTATTCCTGGTGTGAGTCCACATTGATGGGAGATGGTATCTGATGTCCACAGCACTCTCTTAGAAAGTATGGTGCTTTCTAGTGTTAACTAGCTTTCTGTTTCCACTCTTCTTCTACCTATGATCCCAGCCTATTTGGTGGTTCTGTCCACACTGATGTTATATCTTATTCGCTCTCCCATATGTCAATCCTTTCTGGAAGCATCTTCGTGGACATACCCAGAACTGTGCTGCATGAATCTCTTAGGCATATGGCAATCTAGTCCAGTTAACAACCAAGATGGAGTAAGACAAGGACAAGCAGAGTACAAACACAAACCAACTCTTTTCCTTCAGGGCTGTCTCTTTGAAGCTACTCTCCCACGTTGTTCTTTTCCTTGGGATGATAGCTGAGTGGTTCTTACCATGCTCTACTCTAATTCAATAAGAGTCACTGTTACAGGAAGTAAAACTCTGGTGTTGTTTAGCAACCACAGAATTCCAGACTCACATCCCATTTTAATTGTCACTGTACCAGCTCAGGCCAGTTTTAGTACATCCAGACTGAGGAAGGAGCTGGTATCCTGCCCACTTTATTATTCTCTTTCTTTCCCTTCATTCAGTGTTATTTGGAAAGAATAAAAGATTACACCAACATTAACTCCACCATTGTAACTCAAATTACTTTGTTATGTTAGTTTTCAAACCCTGCCTTCACATGGTAGCTTCAGCAAGTGCCATAATTTCCTGCAATGAGGGTTATAATTATACCCCACTACATCAAGCAGAGACAGGGTAGACCTTCGTGCAAGGTCTCCATCCAGTCTGATAATGCAGGAATAACCATTGCAGTAAGCAAAAGGCTGAGTTGGTTCATGACCTTGTGTCATAGACAGGACAAACTACAGAACTTACAGGGTTCTATGCAAAATAAAAACATATACCGCTTGCTCAAAATATATTCAGAAAAATTTAGAATCACTGACAGTGACAGTGGAGCATTAAGCTAAGCTCAGGACCCTTCTAAGCACAGGGCCTGAGCAACTGGACATCTCATACAATACTCAAGGTTACATCTGGTATTGGAGCAGACCCAGGAGAGAAAAATGACAGGAAACCCAGGAATAAATCGGGCTTCTGCTTGCAGGAAATGGTAGAAACAAAGAGCCAGGTCCAGAGCTGAAAAGATGAAAAGAGACAAACAAATCTCAGAAGTTGGAGGATTCCTAGAAAGAGATTTCAAAAATGCTGAGCCTGCAGTGGTTGGAATAAGAATGGCCCCATAGGCCCATGTATATGAATGCTTAGTCACCCGGGAGTGGAGCTCTTTGAAGAGATTAGAAGGCTTGGGAGGTGTGTCTTTGTTGGAGGGAAGTATGTCACTGGGGGTGGGCTTTATGGGGAGGTGGGTCCTTGTTGGAGGAAGTATGTCACTGGGGGTGGGCTTTATGGTTTCAAAAGCACAAGGCAGGCCCAGTCTTATTCTGCCTACTCTGTGGTTCAGGATGTACTCAGTTACTGCTCCAGCACCATGCTCTCTTCCATGATAATGGACTAAGCCCTTAAAATTGTAAGCAAGTCTCCAACTAAGTGCTTTCTTTTATAAGAGTTGCCATGGTCATGGACTAAGACACCCTCATCAGAGACACTTCTTCTTTCGGTAAATAGATATTAACATAGAGAACCACAACTTTGGAGCACTCAGTGCTAAATGGGATGTCTTCATCAAAGCCCTATCCTCAAGGATCAGGGAATCTGTGGAAGAGGAGGCAGGAAGATAGGAAGATCCAGAGGTGGTAGATGACTCCAAGGAAAGAGACGCCATAGGGCCAATGCACACAAACTCACAGAGACATAACAGCATGCACAAGACCTGTACACATTCAAACTAGACAAAATCCCATCGTGAAAAAGGAGAAATAGTCAGGACATCCCATCCCTAGCCAAAAAGCTATCCACAATTGATAGTTGCCGAAAGCAGGGAAGTCATTTTTCTCTCCTGTGAAGTGATGCTAGCTCAAACTCTGAGAAATTGGGTTAAACAAGAAGAGTCAGCCATAGGAGAAATTTTGGTAGATACTTAAAAAAAATTGGAATTAGTTGAAAGAAAAACTTGAAACTAATTGGGCGAAGTTTTAAAAAAAAAAGAAACATAACCTGCCCTTGGTTTATTTCAAAGTTACACTTGAGATTCATTCTTGGATACAGTGTTTTCCTATTTAAATTTAAATCATTTAATAAAGAGGTCTTCTCCCAAAAATATGAGTTGAGTTGAACCTTCGATTAAGAGCTTAAGACTGTTTGCAATCCGTAACCATCATCGTGCTTTTCATGGGTAGCTCGTCAACGCCTCATAGTCTAATCCTGATGAGTAAATAAGACTACACCTATATATAAACCTAAGTACAGAGCAACCATGAACATCAAATGGCATAAATATGCATGCACACAAAAGCCTAATGCTTGCCCTGTCGAGTCCCCTCCAACACTGAGTGAAGGGCCTCGTTCATCTCTGCTGTGCCCGGCATTTTCCTTGGTATGTGGCTTATATGATTAGAAAGTGTTAGAGTATATGAAGAAGTGCTATGAAAGGCAAATCATTTCCTAATAAAATCAGCACTATTTCTTGCAGCAGATTACTGGCTATGGCAAATGTTACTCATAAAATACCTGTCAACAAACCAGAAAGAAAATCTAATTGTATATTAGGTAGAAGCTTCATACATCTTGTTTTGTTTAAAGAAACCCTGTTATGTTCAGTGGAATCTTAAAGCTTCCATATAAATCAGAGTGCTGCTTGTATATGGAATGCAGAGAAACTGAAAGTACCTTAAGATAAAGTACCATCTCTCATACAAGAGAGGCAACTCCTGTGCTCTATTAGTTTTGAAAAAAAAAAAAGGTACATAATAGCATCATACATTTTTATATTTCTAAACAACAAATAGGAAAGAACCTAAAATATATTCTTGAATGAATACTCTTTGTTGAAACATACACAGACAGACACACAGACACACTATCATGAGCATATATCTTAGAGTTATAGTATACATAAATATTATGTATATTTGCACAACAAAAAATAGTAAATACTGCTGGTCATAAGACTATTGAAATTTGAAATTTGTTTGTGTTTATCTTCTTGTTAATCTTTCCTCATCCTTCCTAGCTGTTTCTATCTTTCTTAAGTCTGTCACACATGGGTGTCTTCCATCACTACGCAAAACCCTGGAGGTATACACTGAAGCCCCTAGAGAGGTATTTCTTTTGTACATTATACCAATTAATAATTAGTGTAATTTGGATTTCAGTCAGGTTTTTCTCTCATCCAAAGGATCTCTCCTTAGCAAAAGCTAAAACAATATTATAAATTAAATCTCACAGAAATGTAAAACTTTTGTATAGGATACTGTCAAGGCAATAAAAATATGGACCCTGAGTGAAGAGGGAGGTCTGGAGGGGGAGCATCCTCTCAGAGGCAAGGGTAGGAGGAATGGGATGAGGAACTGTGGGAGGGGGGACTGGGGGTGGGGAGCAATGACTGGAATGTCAATAAATAAAATAATAATAAAAAAATACAGACCCACAGAGTGGGAAAAATGTTTTTCTAATGGTGTGTTTGATGAGAGACTCAGACCTCCTGTATGAAAGGAACACTAGGAACTCAGTAACAAAAGGGCATCTGAAGCCGCCTCAGCACCATCTGTCCTCAGGACTTCCCACATCGCTGCAAAGAGCTGTACTGGTTACTGTTTTCACCTCTGTGGCAATATACCCAACAAGGAAAGGAGGTTCACTTTGGCTCGGTTTCATAGGACACAATCTGAAAGGACCAGTATCAACACAAGACAACTCAAGACCAAGTTCTCCGCATAAAGGAGATATATATTGCCCCTAAAGAGACAAAGACAGGAGAGAGAGAGAGGTCAAAGGAGAAGGGGAAAGGAACAAGGGAGAGGAGGTATTTGTCCTGAGACAACAAACTGCCTCTGAAGAGAGAGGAGAGAGGTGTGGCCCATAGGCAAATGGTGGTTTATAAAGGTACAAGGGGAAATCCTGGGTTAAGATGAGGTGTTTAATTTTAATTGAGCAAGAAAATTAGCTTGCCCAAAGGGGGCTTTTGAATGCTGAACTTCAGTTTTTGAAAGCTGGACTCTGGTGGTCAGCCTCAGGAGAAGAAAGTGGCCAAATAAGGGAATAGATCCTGGTGGCTAGCTTTAGAAATGTAATCTAATGATTTTTAGCAAGGCAAAGGTAATGAGGGAGACAGACAAGGCCTGCCAGAGCCATGTTTGCCATGCTCAGACTGGCTAGAGTCCCTTCACAATCCATCCTGGTAGGGAGGTGCAGTAGCTAAGCTCCCCATCTGTAGCAGCAGGAGCGTAAGGTGGCTTTTCCACACACTCAGACCCGACCCAGAGGCAGGTGTAACAGTCAAGCCTCACCTCAGGGAGACTGACTTGCTCCAACTAGCTCTACTCCTAACAGCCAGGTAGCTTTCCAAAACAGTGTTGCCAGCCCGGAAGTGCATACACAAGCACATTAACCGTGAGGAACCTTCAGACTCAAACTGAGAGAGCCCAATTACCCGTTCCAAGCTTCTTTCACGATTAACTGTATTTTGCAGACAGATTGCTTTTCTCGTGGCTGATTGGAATCCGTTCCTACTCTCTCTAGAAACTTTGATGTAATCTAAGTGCTACAGAGAAATCTAAACTCATCTCTATGGAATGGCTTATTCTCTGGCACAGTTGTCTTCCAGACAATTTATCTGTGACCTAACAGGCATTCAACAAACGTCAGTTACTACAATCACTGCAAAGCCCTGCAAGGCCTTGGTGGTTGATTTCAGTAGCATGAATTGTCCTAAGGGGAAGCAGAGCCCTGACCTCTAACCCACCTGCCTTTCTGGCATACACAGATGCCTACTTTTTAAAGAATTAGCCTTGCCCTAAATAATTTCAACAGTAGAAGAATGAAAACTCTCCCAGCCTCTGGCTATTGCATTCATTTTTAGTCTCACTAGGAAGCCTTTCTTCTAGAATGAAAATGGAAGGGTTAGCGGATATACGGAATCTTCCCAGAAATGCGGACATCACTAGGAATGCTCTATGGAATAACAGTAGAAAGAACATGGATTTTTGAGTCAAAGAGTGTTCTGTGTTAGTTCGACCTCTTCTGACTACTACATCTTGCTCTGGATATTTCGGAATGCTGAACCAGCTGCCATCCATAACAAATGCGTTCACTAAGGGTGTCCTACGGGTTAGCTACTTGTCTTATTCTTGGGATGTGAGACAGAAATAACAGGATCACAGGGACTTGTTCCAGCTCACATTTTCACAGGATACAGACCCTTGTGACAGGGAGAGTCTGGAGGCTAGGGTACTGTAGCTCTGTCTTTGATGAAGGGAGCCTGAAGTACAGCTTCTTTGTGTCTTGGTAGATCAGAAAGCAGAAATCCAGGTCCAGAACCTGAGGTGGATATAATCCTCAAGGTTTGCCTGTTGCCCTACATTGTCAACTATGTGCTGATTCCAGAAAGTTCCATAACCTCCCCCAGACAGCACCTCCAGCTGGCGACAAGTGTTCAAATACATGAGACTGTAGAAGACGTCTCATATTTGCCACTTACCATCTTGTTAACAGTGAAAAGCCATCACTTAGCAAGCAGCATAGAGGCGGGCATACTATAGGAACCTCACAAAGGACAGCTACAGTTGCTAGAACCTTTGCATTCTCTGAAGAGACTTCCACCATCATAAATGTAAAATCAGCATTGACCTCGGCTTGCTATGTGACCTTGCAAAAGTATGACATCATAGTCACTATTTTTAAAGTGAAGGATAAAAGTCAATTTCCACATTTGAAAGGAATAACAGTGTGGTTTAAATTTTTCTCAGCACACCGCATATTTTTTTTTCTAAGCATTCCCAAAAATGGGCTCAGTGCAATACAGAAGCTGAGTTGGGTTTATGGGGCAAGCTCTTAAGAAATTACCTTCTATGTAGGGAACACAAACAGTATCTGTAGATCTGTCTGATCTCATCTGCTATTTTAGGAGGGAGAGAGAGAGAGAGAGGGAGAGAGGCAGATCACAGCAATGCAGGCCTCTGACTTCAAAGCCTCTTCAGTTTAAGCGGCTGTTTGACTTGGGAAAGCCATGGTCAGATGCCTGGGCTTTTTTTTAACAAATCAAACAGCTCTTAAAGTCCTGGTAACTCATTCCCTGGGTGTTCAAGCCACATCTTTTCCAGAAAGGAAAGGATGAGCAGTTCAAGGAGTACTATGTAATGAGACATTTATAGCTAGGCAAGTCCTCTACCTGGTCAGGTGGTCTCTGTGCTGATGACACTGGCGCCCCCTTTTCCACTGAACAAACACATGGAAGAAATGGGAATCTCCAAATGAACACCAAGCACCACACAGTCTCAGAGGAAGTCAAGACAGGACAGCTATTCTCAGTTCTTCCTTAGGTCATACGTCTGGCTCTTCATTTTCCTGGACTGACTAGCCTCCAGATTTCAGGAACCTGTCCTGCCCTGTCCTGATGTGCCTCAGCTACCCAAGGAAATTGATCCCCTATTTTCCATTTCAAACTTTTTAAACTAGTTGTTGATAACTATCATAACAAACCATTAATATCTGGGTGGCTTAATTAAAAGATTTTTCCCACAGCTCTGAAGGCAAGTAGCCATGATTAGTTTACCAGCACAGCCTTCTGGTGAGAGCCATCCTCCCAGGAGGGAGAAAGATTCTAAGAGCCAATGAACATGGAGGGAGGGCACCAAATAAACATAGCCTTCTAAACACAACAGGACCAACGCATGTCAGACTCTCAAAGACCGTGGCAGCATGCACAGGACCTGCATTGGCCTCAGCAGATTCCTGGAGGGCCAGAGATGAGTGCAGAAGTGGACCCAAGTCCCCATTGCTAATCCAGAAGCTTTCTCCAATTAATAACCACTAACAAAAGAAAACTCAGTTTTCTCTACTGGAGTCTCAAGGGTATAGAAACTACATTTAGGGCAGGCTCCATGGTCAACAAAAACAAACTCCATGGTATTTTTGAAGGTTTTCTTTTTTTCTTTGTCTCGTGATATTTTGCCTTGGCTTTTTTAAGATTATAGGCCATTTGCTTATATATTATGAGTCACAGTTTTGTGTTCTTCTGGGATTTTTCTGTGTGCAGATGTGTATGTCTCAATGTCTGTGTCTCTGTGCTTTTCCTTTGACTCTCTTTTCTTCTGTTTATTTGTTGTTTTATTCTAGTTTGTTTGTTTATGTTTTATCTTATATTATTTTATTAAATTTTTATATTTTTGTTGCCTGTTTTTTTTCTTTTTTTAAAAAGAATTATTTATTTATTTTACGTATATGAATACTCTATAGCTGTCTTCAGACACACCAGAAGAGGACATCAGATCCCATTACAGATGGTTGTGAGCCACCATGTGGTTGCTGGGAATTGAACTCAGAACCTCTGGAAGAGCAGCCAGTGCTCTTAACCACTGAGCCATCTCTCAAGCCCCTGCCTGTTTGTTTTCTAATGAGAGTGAGAAGGAATGAGGATTTGGGTGAGGAAAGTGGTGAGGATCTGGGAGGAGTTAGAGGACAGGAAATTTTATTTTAAACAACAGCAACAATATAAAGCCCTCTTCCTCCTATGTCGGTAGTCTCAGTCTTCCTTGGCACACACATAGAGCTAGAGGGAGTGAGTTCTGGTTTTTCTTCTTATGATGGTGCTAATTCCACTAAGAAGACTCTAAACTCATGACCCTTTATCAAAGCTCAAATAAGAAAATCTATGTGTGTAGTTCAATAAATAAATGTGAAAAGAATGGTGCTAATATGTTGATAGACAGTGAGAAATTAAAAATGTCTCAGGGTACTCTCCTCAGCAGCAAGTGTACTGAAATGGAAACAATACAAAACAGATTAGAATGGCCCCTTTTGCAAGGGTTCCATGCAAAATTGAACTTAGAATATTTAACAATATCCACCGAATAAAGTAAGTTTCATGGTGGGGGCGGGGTAGTACATAAATCCCAATATTTGATTTAGCAAACCCCAGTTCCAAATGTTTGAGGTTTTTCTATTTTTCCCCAGAGAATAAAGTTCTAATGAGAAAGTTCCATGCAACACTCCAGCCAGAAAAGCAGGTAGGCTAAGGGCAGGTCTTCACCTCTCCTCTACTCCTAATCCAATTCCCAGTCTCATCCCCAGCTCTAACAAGTCACCTGCTGCAGCCTCTCCTCCCTCCCTGCTCCCATCTCCAGTGATTCCACAGATCTCCCTTCCAGCCTACCCCCTCCCCCTGTCTTAGTCAGGGTTTTCGAACGTCATGACCAAGATGCAAGTTGAGGAGTAAAGGGTTTATTCAGCTTACAATTCCACGTTGTTGTATTCATCACCAGAGGAAGTCAGGACTGGAACTCAAGCAGGTTAGGAAGCAGGAGCTGATGCAGAGGCCATGGAGGGATGCTTCTTACTGGCTTGCTTGCTCTGGCTTGCTCAGCTTGCTTTCTTATAGAACCCAAGACTACCAGCCCAAGATGGCACCACCCACAAGGGGCCCTCCCCCCTTGATCACTAATTGAGAAAATGCCTTACTGCTGGATCTCATGGAGGCATTTTCTCAACTGAAACTCCTTTCTCTGTGATAACTCCAGCTTGTGTCAAATTGACACACAAAACTAGCCAGTACACCCCCCCCCCAGCCTCCAAGTCATCCATTTATCCAGTCTCCAATTCACTCCAGCCAGGGAAGCAGGTAAGTTGTGGATCTTTACCTCTTGCTCCTCTCCTTCAAATCCCCACTCCCTCCTCAGTTCTGTAGCAGACTGCCTATTGTGACCTCCATTCATTCCCTGTTCCCATTCCCAGGGAACTAAATAGATTCTGGTGGAATACCTGGCTTTCTTCCCTCCTGTGTACCCCCTTAGCTCTCCACCTCCTAGCCTAACCTCATTCTGAAGTGACAGCTCCCAACACCTAGAAACACACTTCATCTGGAATCTCCAGTGGCCACACATAGCAAGTTCTCAGAATTCCCTACTAGGCAACACACAGCTACCACACTTTCATAAGAGTCAGAGAGGGCAACAGAAAACAAGGAACAGAACTCCCACCCAGCAAAGACAAGACCAGATATCAGCACCTAGAATTACAATCATCCCAAACCCAGACACCAACATAAAAACACAGTAACTGCCAAGATGATAAGACAACTAAAGGAGGTCAGGGGGGTACAAATTGGAAAGGAATAAATCAACGTATTTTTATTTACAGATGATATGATAGTATACGTGACACCCCCCCCAAAAAAAATCCCCTGGGAAACTCCTACAACTGACAAACATTTTCACCAAATAGTTGGATATAAAATTAACTCACAAAACTCTGTAGCCCTCCTATATACAACAGACAATTAAGCTGAGAAAGAAATCAGGGAGACAACATTTTTCACAATAGCCTCAAATAATATAAATTACATTGGGGTAAGTCTAATTAAGCAAGTAAAAGACTTGTATGGAAAAAAATCTTACCACATTGAATAACGAAATTGAAGAAAATATCAGAGGATGGAAAGATCTCCCATGCTCATGGATCAGTAGGATCACTATAATAAAAAAGGCCATCCTACCAAAATCTACAGCAATCTACAGATTCAATACAATCCCTATTAAAATTCCAAAACAATTCTTGACAGATCTTGAAAGGACTATTTTTAGCTTTATATGGACACACACACACACACACACACACATACACACACACACACACACACACTGAAAGAAAGAAAGAAAGAAGGAAAGAAAGAAAGAAAGAAAGAAAGAAAGAAAGAAAGAAAGAAAGAAAGAAAGAAAGAAAGAAAAGAAAGAGCATGATAGCTAAAACAATCCTGAATGATAAAAGACCTTCTAGAGGTATCACCAACACCAAACTCAAACTACAGCGCTATAGTTCTAAATACATCGTGGTATTGGCACAAAAACAGATACGAATTGAATCGACAGAATCGAATTGAAGACCTAGACATAAATCCACACACCTATGGACACCTGATTTTTCATAAGGAAGTCAGAAATACACACTGGAAAAAGAAAGCATCTTCAACAAATGGTGCTGGTCAAATTGGATGTCGGCATGTTAGACTTATCAAAATAGATCCGTATTTATCACCCTGCACAAAAATGAACTCCATATGGATCAAAGACCTCAACGTAAAAACCGGATACACTGAACCTGATAGAAGAGAAAGCAGGGAATTGCCTTGAACTCATTGGCAGAAGAAAATACCTTCTAAAGAGAACCATTAACACAGGCATTAAGATCAACAATAAATGTGGACTCATAAGTCTGAGAAGCTTCTGCACAGCAAAAGATACGGCCATTCTCCATGGAACTGGGGGTTCTGTGGGTCTCTGGTCCAGCCAGAAATGACCAAAGTGTTAGGGATGGCTGGGGTGTGAGCCTGACCTGCCAGGTTGGTCTAAGGACCAGCACTGAATGCTTCAGGAGAGAAAACTCTTCCCCCAAAGTATAATCAGTAAAATAACCGCTCTAAGTCAATTCTCGGTGAAATAACTTGTCCAGTTTATTCCATGTGTAGAGGAACTTTATAAACATTGAGGAGTAGGGTGGGATCCAGGGGTAGATAATTCCCATCGGCTCAGTTTGAGATGCTCTATTAGCATGGGGAAGGGCTTCAGGTGTTTTCCCTATGTGACTGATTATCATGGTCCTCTCAGTGGAGTGTCGTAGTTACATGTTCCAGAGCAGGTAGAGTTTGGCAGAGAGCTGGCCCCATGCCTACCTCACTCAATTCTGAGTTTCACTGGGTTAGGCTCACTCAACCTTACCAGTTTCTCTGTCTGGTGGGACTGTCTGGCCTCACAGGACACCACTACTCAGACAAAATGGCAGCCTACAGAACGGGAAAAGATTTTTAACCAACCACACATCAAATAGAGGGCTAATATCTAAATATTAACCTCTAAGTACTTCTGTCTGCACTTGAGTCTTACATAAACATATTGGTGGATTAACTAACTTCATCTTAATTTATTCTTTTAACTTTGGTACCTATCAACTCTAGTTCACATTCAGTCATTTTTATTATTATATAGTACCCTCACTCTATGAATGATACAACATCTCCTTATATTTTGTTTTTTTTTAATCTTTTTTATTCCAGGATTGCCCCTTTTAAATAATGCTTCTGAGTCTGAATAGATGGCTCAACAGTTAAGAGTACTAGCTGTTCTTCTAGGGGACCCAGGTTCAATTCCTGGCACCTGCATGGTGGCTCACAGTTATCTGAACTCCAGTTCCAGGACATCTGACACCCTCTTTTGGCCATTTCAGGCACCAGGCACACACATGTTGCACAAAAAGGCAAAATAACCTTATATAAAATAAGCTAACTTTTTAAGCCAGGTGTGTTTGAGCATGGCTTTAACCAAAGCATTTGGGAGGGAAAGGCAGATGAATATGAGTTTGAGGCTAGCCTAGTTTACATAGAGAGATCCTGCCTCAAAAATAATAAAATTAGGTAAGCAAAGCATCTTTGAAAGTACTTGTACATATATTTGGGTAAAAAAAAAAAAAGAAAGAAAAGAATCAAATAGACATTCTAAAATTGAGAAAAGTCATTCATGTCCTTGGTTTAATTACAAATGGGCACAATAAAAGACAATACTCGTTAACTGAAAGACAAATGGGTGAACAGGATCCAGCTGAAGCACAGAGAGGAAACAGACTGGCTTGTTCCGCCTCATCGAGCCCTAGTGAGGAGAATACTAATAGTTCCTTAGCCCAGGGACTCAGATTGGGGCAATCAGAGACATCCTTGGAGCTGGACTTAGACCACAAGAAAGAGACGCTGTCTTATCGCCTGGCCTGGACCCATCTGTGGAGGAAGGTTAGCCTGGAATCTTGGTTAGCTGGGGTCAGTAGCACCAAGAGAAGAGATTATCAGTCCCGGGTGGCTGCAAAGAGCAACAATAGCCCTGTCCTGGACTGCTCAGTTACTTGAGCAAATATTTCTCCTCTAGCTTTCGATGATGTCAGAGTCACTGTTTTGTTTTCTCACTCACAGTGGGAACCTTAACTACAAATACTTCTTTATTCTCACGCATTTCCCAAATGCCTTAGTCCATACCTTCCAAAGGGAAAAGTCAATCTCAACGTGTGTGTGTGTGTGTGTGTGTGTGTGTGTGTGTGTGTGTGTGTGTGTGTGAGAGAGAGAGAGAGAGAGAGAGAGAGAGAGAGAGACAGAAAGAGAGAGACAGAGACAGAGACAGAGAGACAGAGAGAGAGGGAGAGATGGAGGAAGGAAGGGAGGGAGAGAAAGGAGAGAGAGAGGAGAGAGATCTTCATTTCATTTTGGGCCTTTCCCCAAACAGGCCTGGGAGGGAGCTCCCAGGACATCTGTGTCACACTCCTCCTACAAGGATCCCAACTGACCCATATCCATTCAGCAAGCCTCTGCATTCCTCTGTCCTTGGCTCATTCCATGGACCCCTAAGTTTAATATATGGTTTTAATTAACACACTAAAAGCTCAACTCTTGGAGGGCAACGGCCTTGTCTGAGTGGAAGGATCTGTGATTCCTTGAGGAATGGTATACTCAAAGGGAAGACAGGCTCGCTCATTTCAACACTTCAGCTTTTGAGTTGAGAAAGAAGCCCACGTACAACGCTCCCATCAGGAAGGGCAGAAAGTTGGCTTGCTCACATCTCTGTAACTTGACAAATTGAGCTTCTCAGCCTCTCCTGCTGAGTTTTTCCTTCCCTTTGGTCATGTGTGATACTCTAGGCCCCCAGTCCTGAGCTGAGCAGTGTCTGCTGAATTACACTCGTAAAAACTGCCTTCCTTCAACCTTTTTTTTTTTTTTCAGTTTAACACCATTCCTAATCCCTTCATTACTGGAATTATGATTTTTTTAAAAAGTGGTAATATCTGTCTTTAATTCTTTGATGTTTTACTCTCTGTTTCCCCTCCCCCACAATCCACAGATACATAAATATAAAGTCTAACAAGCAGGCTGCAAGGCTGGCCCAAAGATTATGCTTTATTTTGTTTTTACAACATATCTTTAAATGTATTTGCTGTATGCAGCTAATACTAGGGGATAGTACATGACAGCCCTCACTTCAACACTATCTGTCACTCATGGCAACAATTAGCTAAGTAAGGTAGTCACTGGCTCTTCTTCCTTAACCCTGGTCGACATCACCCCCTTACTCATCTCCCCTCACACTCTGAGATTCAGGAAAATAGCACCACGCAGAGTCACCTCAAGGTGGACCAGGCTAAGGTCTTCAACAGCCTATAGCCTATCCTGCACCCTAGAATCTTGCTGTGTTGTCTTCAGTAGGGCCAGAAGTATTTCAAAATGCCAGACTTAAAGAGGTCTAGAACCCATAAACTGGTCTATGGATGGCCATGCAACCAAGGAAATGTCAGTGAATACCACTGATGATCAGAGGAAGGCTGAGATCAGAAATCCCGGTGCCTTAGCACCCAAAGGAACAGAATCATGAAGAAGAGCAAAGCTTATCAAGGCTGTAGGCTAACTCTCTTAGGACACTGCTCACAGGAGTGAGGGGCAGTCTCTCTAAGCCAGCAATGTTGCTCACTAGTTCCTCAGTAAATCAGCCTGGTCATCTTTTATACATTATTCATGGAACTCTCATAAGAAAATGTTTTTCTCTGCGTTTTGCTATAGGACATGTTATTTTCTTCAATGGTTCTTTACCCTCAAAAACATTTGCATGATCTCCTAACACATCTGATTACCAGAAGAATATTTTTCAAAGAGCACAGCTATATACTTAAGATGACCTGGACCAGTTGTTGTTTGTTTTTATTATTGCCACTAACAAATGACTAATGAAACCCACAGCTTAAAACCACAACTGCCATTCCTAGGAAACACTTAAGATCCAAACTATAGCTAGACTTATTTAAAGTGGAAAAATTGGGGTTTCATCTTATATTGTAGGGTTTATGAAGCTTTGCGATGGGACTTTACTCTACATGTATGCCCCATCCCAATTTTCTTAGGCAGAGCAAAATTTGATTAGTATGATTGTATGCCACCTCAGAATATCCCATCTTATATAAGTACCGTCCCTGGGAGCACATTGTGGTACCCGACAGTTACATGCTCATTTTGATGGAGAGGAAAGGGCTAAATTACTCATTCTGAACTTGACTTTTCCGTGTACTCTGAAGCAAAGCGAAAGAGGATGTGGAAGGTGTGGATCAGGGTGCAATCATCACATCATCACGCCACAGTCAATATGTATCTGGTATGCGATCACTTGTCTCACAGGCAATGGCGCCCGATGGTTAAATGCAGTTCCCTCACTGGGATGTGCTTCCCTACAAACGTTCATTTGGGGACTTGCTTCAGTAGGAGTATGTGTTTGTCGAATTTTCCTAGAAGCAGACCCTGAGATGAATGCCGAATGCATGCAGCAGATTCTGGAATTTTGGGGGGAGATGAGACAGAGAAGGGCAGCCAGTAGGGTTGTGGTGTTGAGCCTGCTCTCTGTGGACAACTAGAACTTCCTCTGAGTAGGAAACTCTGGAAAAGGCATGAAGTGCAGATCAGAGCTCTTCTGCTGCCATGCACAGGGTTGGGGTGTTTACACTCTCACTCTCCTGAAATGTAAGGTTGCTCCAGGAAGGATGTGCTTAATTTCTTTATAGTTCAATAACCAAGGTGGTTTCCAGCCGCCCAAGAGCAGGTGCTATCCCTTGTTAATCAGACCCAAAGGCAGAAAGATGGTTCTAGATTTTTAAAAGACAATAGAACAGCCCTTCAAAATGTGACACCTCACTTCATGCTCTAGCTTCCTGTAGACATCCAAGCTGGAAGCTTCCGGTCCCTTTGCATTGTTTCAGATCATATACAGAACCTCCTTTATCCTGGAGGTGAAGGCTGACTCACTGAGAACCGCATTCCATTTATCTCCCAATGAGGAAAACAGCTTCTTATTGACAGAGGAATTGACTTGTATGGCGTCTGTGATGTGGTATCCAGATACGAACCTTCCAGAGATGGACTGGCTGCATCCAGAGCACACCACCCCACTGTAGGAGGACAAAGATGCAAAAACTAGGGAGGGATATCTTTGCTTCTGTGAAGGACCATGGCTTTGTGGGCTGCTTTGAAGTCAACTCTCCTGGTTTATTGCGTGATATTTTATTTTACAAGCAAGGGAAACATCTGGGCAATTTCTTTCAGCTGGCTGCACTCGTAAGTAGTGTTCGGGACTGTCGTTTGGAAAGGACCCTATTCAGCCTTGCCAGTGATAACACATGTTCTGGCTTTGTTTCCTAATGTTCTTAACATTGCCGCAACAAGTTTCCAAGCCAGCCCTGGGCTGCCCAGATGACCCTTGGCTACTGGCTTCCATATTTTCCTCTCATCAGAAGGTGAGGAGATTGCAAGACATCTTAGGCACTTGAATGACAGTGCTTTGTATCTAATCATTACTCAAGCAAGACAAGGCTGTTGGAGTGGGACTTAGTCCAGCTGTTTTTCTTTGATCTGTAAACCTATCCTGCTTACTAAGTGCATATATCATTTTCCTCTCCAACTGAGACCTATTTTTTTCCTAGGTTGTTGCTATTTAAAGCCATGGTGTGGAGATCTGTATTTGAAAAGATGCTTGAGACATAACAGCAGGGATGGGGTGAGACTCCTTGTGTAGGCTTTGCACTGGACACTCTGCATGTGCCTCTTAATTTGCTTGTCTATGTATCTGCTCGTCCTTATGGCCTTGCCTTGTGAAGTGAAGCCCTTTAGGTTCCTGTAGGCACTCAACAGGTCAAAGATGCTTTAGAGTATATTTTCATGGGTAAAGATTGTTATATTAGATTTTATTATTGCAAACCAGAAGATAGAAACTAGATTGTGATGTTAAATCATATTATAAGAAGTCAGAAGACGGAAACTAGATTGCAATATTCAATTTTCTTTTTCTAGATCAGAAGACAAAAACTAGATTGGGTTAAATTGTATTATGCTAAATCAGAATACAGAAACTAAAAACTCATTGGTGAAGTTTAGCACATGTATAAATTTAGATCTACAGACATAGATCAATGTAAAAAATTAAATTCACATTTTTATATATAATCAGGGTATACAATATAGATATTGAACAATATGTATGCTTTGTTTGATTTCAAAAAATCTGAAATATCTATTAGATATATAGGATATCTTTATTTATATTAAATATACTGAGTTTTGCTGTGTGTGTGTGTGTGTGTGTGTGTGTGTGTGTGTGTGTGTGTGTGTGTGTATGTGTGTGTGTGTGTGCGCCCAGGTGCATGTATGGGGCATGGTGCACACGCATTTGTGTGTGCATACGTGTGGAATCACAGTCAACCTCAGATGCGATTTCTCATGAACAATCCATCTTTTTTGATTCGGGCTCTGCCACTGGTACCTGGGGCCTGCCAAGTAGGCCAGGATAACAACTGGCAGGTACCAGAGGTCCTGCCCGCACTGCTTTCTTAGCCAGAGGTCCATAATCACACGCCACTCACCCAGCTTTGGAGGTGAATACTAGGAATCAAACTCAGGCAGTTTACAACAGGTATCTTATCTTTCCAAATGAGTTATCTCCTCAGCCCCTAAACTAATTTTTAAAGACAGCATTTGAATAAAGTTACACCTCATTTATCCCTCATAAAAATGTTAAACATTTGATCTGTTTTTAAAATGTCATATCTTATTTGCCAATACAGATTCACACACACACACACACACACACACACTTCTTTCAAAAAGTTGAAGATTCTGCACCCCTGGGTCCTCATTATGCCCAGTGTCCATGTGCTAATCAAGAAAGCAATCCTTCTGCAGAAGTGAGAAAGCCTGTCAAGTTTGACACAGACCTTGCCACTAGCTGTTAGCTGTTTTCTATGGAGACCCAATGTCGGTTACCAATGCTTCTGTGAACACACACTGCCCTAAGTGTTTATGTGGAATTGAGACAGAAGTTCTAGAGAAATGGAGCTATTCACTTATCATTGTTCACCAAGAACTCATCATGAATGAGCACAGGCTAACAGGTAAAAGAAAGCTTGTTTTTATCTTATTCTTTAGCAATGAAAGACACTTGTTTGTAAGGAACTGTGGAATGCTAGGCTTCAGACCCTTTGCATAACCTCTTCTAACACGTGACTTGGACCACTGTCAATAGCACCAGGTGGGAGAGTGCAGAGTTGGACTGATCAAAATGACAAAAGGCTGAGTTCATTGACAGAGACTCTGGGGACCTTCCCTTTCCTGGTCACAAAATATTTATAATAAAGAATAAGGGACCAATTGAATATTGTTTTTCAATCGTAGCCACCTGCGATATCAGGTGTATGATTTGATGCCCACATGTCAGGAAACTGGGGTTCCTCCCCATGCTTTCCATGTGCTCTTGTGCTATTAGTGCTTTCAAGTAATAATGTCTGTTTGATTCAATTGAGCTTTGTAGAAATAAATATCACTGATATATAAAATAACATGATTTTTCCAGAAGGCCCTTGCTTTATGTTTTCTTGTGCTTAGAAGAGACCCAGAAGACAATTAGAAAGAAGAAATTAGAAAAAAAAAAAAACAGATAAATCCATTGATCAGGGCTTCCACCTGACCCAGTCAAGATTAGAATGCTCCTGCCAGGCAGTCAACTAAGGGACAGAGACAACACCCATACCAGATTCCTGTCTCCCTCTGAGACATATTCCCGAGTCATCCTGTGACCTCAGCTTTAATAACCTCCTCAGAGATGCCTTCCTTGACCACCCCACCTTCCATTTCTACTTACAGTTGAACATTATCAGAAGTTATCTAGTTTGTTCTCTCCTACATTGTCATTTTCTCTACCTGGCAATGTGCTTCACTGGAGCCAGACTTCTATTCATCATGGCACAGGGTAAGTCTTCAGTAGCAAGTTATTGGATGGAGGAATAAACATAGAGATGCTTATGGACTTATGGGTTTAGACGCAGGTTTCACAAATCAAGAGGCAGTCCTCCTAGGCTACCTATCACCTTTCACTTGGATGCAGCTTCTATCTTAGCAGAGCGCTTTAGCGGGAAGAAGAGCCTCAGGAACCAGCTGTTATGGCTCCCCTGAGCCTCGCTCTCCACCCCTTCAACATGCTCACCTCCTGCCTTTTGTGTGTGAGGAGCTCAGGAGACACAGCCCACCAGCTGAAACAGCCCTTATCTGGCCTGCAGGGCTCAGTTAACTCCAGCCCGGGTGGACGGTGGGGTTGGGGGTGGACAGCATGTTAGCCGAAGTACATAATCATTTTCCATTTACTCCACCTTCTCCAGCTGGGCCTGTTTAGTCCTAGTCCCTGTCTCTCCCTTGGGAGCCTGACTTTAGAAATCAAAAGGCTTTGAAGACAAGGTTTATCCCCAGCCATGAGCTACAGGGACACACTCTCATTTGCTGAGGGGCTGAGCAACTGAGCAAGCTCCTCAGGTGACTCATTTCATTGAAACCTCACGTCTTCGCCAGGACAATGAGCATTGTCCACACATATCAGGTGAGCAAACCAGAACTCAGAGACTTTGCCCTCCCAACACTATGTTAGAAAGTAGTGTAAACCAGAATTGATTCGTAAGTAAAGATCAGTCTGCCTCAAAGCACTTTCAGGTATCATCACCCCAGTGAGTAGACCTATAAACCCAACATCACCCCAGTGAGGAGACCTATATACCCAATTTTATTTTGGTCTTTGGCCTGCTGCTCTCACTTGGGTAACTGGTTCCTGTTCTCTTTCATTATTGTATGTATGATAAATATCTAAGTATATTAATCGAATTTTCTCTAGATAGTCACCATGAAATCTAAGGAAATGAGGTGATTTCTGTGCATGTTTTATCAAGAGAATTGAGAAATGCATTTTTGACTGTCTACTTCCTAAGACTCTCTCCTTGCCTACTCCAGGAACCTCCACCTGCAACCCCAACCAGACCAAAGCCATTCTAGGATCTATAAAGCAAGAGGCTTGTTGCTGATCCACACTTTATGTGCCATGCTGACCCCTAGTGGTGAAACTAAACTTAGCATCTCTGTTTCTGTTTCTAGATAGATAGATAGATAGATAGATAGATAGATAGATAGATAGATAGATAGATAGATATTCTAAAACTGCAGGTGTTTACAGGATACAGATACACTAATTGGATGCTTTAAAATAACTAACCTGCCCTTGAATGACACAGATTCTCTCTGCCCAACAACTTAGGACTAGGATGTGGGTTCAAAACTACTGTGAGACATTTCCAAATGAAGCAGGCTTATTCCAGCTGTTATTGTCTTTGCATAGATCAGGAATGCATCGATGGCTGTAATGTGTGAAGAGAGGCTGAGATCATGGCAAGTGATGTGTGTGCCACAGTAAGGGACCACAGGCAGTGCCTCAGATCTCCAGAGGGAATGACAACCTGTCAGCACTATGGCTGCTGCACTGAGTGGTTACACCTGTCATAGCCCCCCCTCCAAAAAAAAAGAGTAAAGAGGAAAAAGGAGAGGCCAGTAATGAGAGCCAAGAGGGTGTCTTGGTCACAGTTGTTAAGAGTCACTGTTTATTGTAGCTCATTTTGGAACTGGCTTGTGAGAAAGTTGGGACTCGAACTCGGGAGTCATAGCAGTGTGAGGTTGTGGGGCTGGCCATGCTGCCAGGGTCAATCTGTCCTTCAGCTTTTCTCTCTGAATAGGCAGTCGTTCTAACAACGTAGAGATGACAAGACCAGACGACATTAGGTCAGACCACAGAGTTTGCAAAAGAGCTCCCAATAGTGACTTTCACTTTAATGTGCATGCAAAGCTAGAAACAGTGCGAAGATTACAGGTAAGGCAAGGGTGCAAAGGTAGACTCTGGCCGCTTAAACCTCCCACGCCCATCCTCAGAGTGCATCTACACTCAGCAGCGAGTCCAGCCCACTTGGGCGATGAAGAGGGAACCAGACTCGGAGACGACAAGGTGCTCTTTGGACCACCTGGAAATCTTGAAATGGAATCAAATAAAATGGCTGAGGGAGACTCTGAGGTTGCTACTCTAAGAGAGACTGAAATGCCCTTCAGCTGAAGGGGCTTTAAGCGCATGAGGCAGCAGATGGATGAGGAATGGCCCCGGGGGCACAAGAGTTACTTTCTAATCTAAAAGATTCCCGAATCTACAGGTAGATGTGCTTCTTTAGAGGCTCAAGGTGGTCATATGCATAGTTCCAGTCAACAAAACTAGGAATGCCTGGTGAGGATCTGGGTGCCATTGAAAGTAATCTACTACCATCATAAGAGATACGTAACTGTATGCAAGATTCATGATCACAATTACAGACCATACTATGTCTTCTTACATATATGTTCTATATATAAGAACATGTATCACTAGATGTTCTTACTTTTCTGTTGCATGAGTAAAACAAAACAAAACAAAAAGGATCTGTAGGAACATTTGCAAACATTTCACAGGACTTCTGCAATTCTATCACTCATAACAGTTATAAAAAGCACTATATAGTTCCCCCAGCAGATCCACAAAGTCACGCAGCAGTATATAAGCACTCACTAGGCTTGTAACCAAAGATTTTACGTTCCATGGGATGTTGGTCCTTTCCTTAGCCCGTAAGCTAACATCTTCCTGCCCATCCGGGTGAGACCCTGACAGAGATCGAATCTGGGGTAAAGGTTGCTTGGTTGTCTGGGAAGATATGTAGCCTTAGCATCATATTGAGTTCAAGATGAGGGAGAGATTGCTTAAGACTGAGACCTAGACATCTTGTTGTGAATGCATTTTTTCTTCCTCCCTTTCTCCCTCCCTTCCTTCCTTTCTTTTTTTCTTTGTTGTTTGTTTGTTTGTTTGTTGAGACAGGGTTTCTCTGTGTAGCCCTGTCTGTCCTGGAACTTGCTCTGTAGATCAGGCTGGCCTCAAACTCAAGTAAATCCACCTGCTTCTGTCTCCCAAGTGCTAGGACTAAAGGCTTGTGCCATGTGAAAGCATTTATCATAATGTATTTGAGAAGTGACTAAGAATATGTGACAGAAGATGTCACACAGGTATGCTGAATGACTGTTTCTCTTTGCACTCTATGCTTGGCAAATGCACTGCAAACAACCTCATCCTTTGGATGATACCAGTGAGCCTTGGCGCTTACAGTTTGGTGGGCTGAGTGGTTACATCCTCCTTTTTGCCTTGCCTCGCCCCCTCTTTGAAGCATCAGGAATTAGGCTTAATGACTACTCAACTGTCCTACAACTTTTTATTTCACGGTCATAAATGAAACTCTGCTACAAACAAACAATATACTTCAGCACATTTATTTTGTTTCAACGAAATTTCAGATTCGCAACTCAAAATGAAAACAAACGTATGAAGTACATTTTTCTATATGTATGTTTATTTTAATAAAAAAAATTACAAGAGAAATACGTGAAGTCAAAGCTGTAGGTATTTAAGAAATTCATTTCTGTTAAAGATATCATCCTTGTCCATCCAAATCTTTTCCAATTAAATCAAATTTGCTGAGGTTCGTGGTCCCCGGGTGTACAGTTTCAATGTGTTTTCTTCACCTGCACTAGGATGACCACACTGGGGAGGTGTTGGGGTTATGTTTTTTTTTTTATTCCATGCCTGTGAACTACATTGTACTAAACACTCTAGAGAAATGAATCCATAATTTATTCCCATAACAGATACCACCTGCGAAATGGAAAATACCACAGCTCCCCACCCCTGGCCTCATCCATGGGTCCTTCTGGGGTTTCAGCACAGGCAAGGACCTGGGGAAAGGAGGAACTCTAATTTGTGGCACATAAGCACGAGATGGAATCACAGTAGCTGAAGTAACTCCTACATGTAAAACCAGAAGTATTATAAGGTGTCCCAGTGACATTTCACGTGAAGTATTCTATCTGTGGGTCCCCAACGCCCCCCTCAGACATCTGTCCTGTGCCCTGTTTCCTCTTTACCCCTACATAGGCATCATATTTGTGCCTGGATATGACTGTAAACCACTGTCCATATGCAGGCAAGACAGGGTTGCTAAATTGGCATTAGAGATGTATAAGTAATTGTAAGAGATGTGTGCTTAAGTAATTGTTAACTGGTAGCTCTAGGACCACATAAAACTATTCTACCCACGGACTAGCAAATATTTCCCGAAGTGTATTCTGCTCATTGAAGTTCAATAAACAAGAGCCTATGCCATGGAAGAAGAGACGGTATCTTCACCAAGAACAAGCTTCCCTAATTATTCTTATCCATGTCAGGGTTTGCAAGTGATAAGGTGTGATCATTTCTTCCTTCCTTCCTTCCTTCCTTCCTTCCTTCCTTCCTTCCTTCCTTCTTCCTTCCTTCCTTCCTTCATTGATTCATTTGTCCATTAGACATTACTTAGCTTCTGTTAAATACCAGGTGGTAAAACAACATGATAATTATAGTCCCTGTCTTCAGAAGCCTCATATTTGCTGAACTATGTTGTGCAGTCCACAGTGTCTTCTGAGATAGAAATGATTGTTACAAAATGCTGAACAGCCCTTCTGCTGAATGGAAGGAGTGCCATCAACAACCTGAAGACTAAAGAATATAGACAATGTGAACAATTAGAGACCAGGTTTTCATTATCTCAAGGACTTGGGAAATGGGAGACAAATGACAACACAGTATCGATGCTATTTCCTGTGCAGAACAGGAAGGGGTGTGGCAAGAGGAGGAGCCATACATTGAAATCTGCCGGAAGTGGGTAGGACAGTATCTCGGGGCTCCTGGTGAACAGAAAGGTTGCTTACTGTGAAGTTAAATAAGGTACTAGTTGAAACTCTCTTCGAAATGGCGTGTTCTAAGGCTGGGGACATGGCCCCGTGCTGAAGTGCTTGCTGGGCAAGAGTAAGGACTTGAATTCGGATCCCCAGAACCACGTAAGAACTGGGCACAAAAGCTTGTGTCTGTGACCCCAGGTCTTGGGTCTGGGTTAACAGGTGGACCCCTGGAGCTCCCGGACCAGCTGATCCTGCTGAGTCAGCCACAAATTTAGTGTGATATGTTTTGAAAATAAGGTGAAGAGAGACACATCAGACCGCAATTTCTGGCCGACAGAAACACACACACGCACACACACATACACGCATACACACACGAGTGCGCGCGCACACACACAAATGACCTACCTTTAAAGGGGAGATTTAAGCCTTCCTTCTTCCTCCTCCCCTTCTCCTCCTCCTCCTCTTCTTCTGAAGGGTAGGAAATATTTCAAGATCAGGTCTCACTATGTACACCAGGCTGGCCTTGTTTTTAGAGCTATTATTCTGCCTCAAGTGCAGTGACTACAGATGTGAGATATCAAACCCAGATTAATGCCTATTTCATGGTCAATTCCTGAGCGGTCAGCCAGGCTGAAGAGAGTTAGCAAGGATAAGGAGGAAATGAGTGACAGCTGGCAGCTACACTCCCATGCTGATGTATTTGAGACATTGTAATAGTGCTTCTCTTAAAAGAACCACTAAGAACAGCTACCTCTGAAGTCTCCAGAGGTAAGGATCTTGAGAAGTTATCAAGACATTTAGACAAGGCCAAACTAGAAGCTCAGAGGGCATGGTGTGGTGAATATCTGGCATCCAGGAAAAGTGAATGAGAGCCGAATGAGGTCTTGGCCTGTAGGTGACTGTTTTGAGAAATCACATGTAAAGCCCTGCAGCTGACAAGTAGTCCCCCAAACCACACACAACACACAATAGCACATTGATTTGCATTTCTATTAGCTCTTTAAAACAGAAGGTCCTTGTGAAACAGTATCTGGAAGTAGAAAGAGATGAAAAGAGTTCAGGCTAAGCTGTCTTCTCTGCACATCTGTTCTGGCGATGACATATCATACTACTTTGGAAAAGAGACCTAAGCTTTTAACTGGATTTGATGAGACCCACGTGATTACAAAACTATGGCATCTGACCATAACTTTATGACGAAAGTGTATGGCCAAAGTCAGGAACTGAAAAAAAAAGAAAATAGCATGTCCTTCACCGACTTCTCCACACATACACACAGGTCTTCTATGCTTTAACTGTGTTTTTTACTTGAATAAGATTGGGATACAAGGTAAAATAGTCTCTACACACAGGCATATCATTATGTTGGAAATGACAATGACAGGCAGTGCACTGAAGACTGGGGAGATGTGTGAACAAGCTTTTCTGTTGTACTCAAGTCAGTATTTTTTTATGTTGTTGTGGGTCTCTGTGTTTACGTGTGTGTGTTTGTGTGTGTGTGTGAGAGAGAGAGCCTGTGGGTATCTGTGCATCTGTCTCTGTGTGACTGTGTGTTTATATGTGTGTGGGTCCTGTGCTTATGTGAATAAGTTTGGGTGTGTGCACACCTGTGTGTATCTGTGTATGTGTCTCTATGTGAATCTGTGTGTGTGTGTGCCTGTGTGTATTTGTTCGTGTGTATGTGTGTGTGTTTGTGTTTGTATGTGTGTGTGCATGCACCTGTGTGCATCTGTGTATGTGTCTCTGTGTGTGGCCATATGTTTAAATGTGTGTGTGTCTTTGTGTGTGTGTGTGTGTGTGTGCGTGTGTATGGCCATGTGTTTGAATGTGTTTATATGTGTGTGTGTCTGTGTGTGTCTTTGTGTGTGTGTGTGTGCATATATCTATGTGTATCTGTATATATGTCTCTGTGTGTTTGTATGTGCATGTCTCTGTGTATGCCAATGTGTATTTGTATGTATGTGTGTGCCAGTGTGTGTGTGTCTGTGTATTTGTGTGTGTGTGTGTGTGTGTGTGTGTGTGTGTGTGTGTGTGTGTGTTTGGTTTGGTTTGGTTTTTTTTTTTTTTTTTTTTTTTTTGAGCGTATGTGTGTCTTGTTATGTCTTACAGGATGCTAACTTTCCACAGAGGACAGTTTCAGAAATAAGTGCTAGGGTGAGTGCTACTTGGAATACTATAAGAGGCAACAGTTTCATGAAGCCATAGATGCAAGAGATTTACCTGTAGTAGTCGATTTTAATATTGTTTTATTGTGTTAACATTGTAGTTGGTGAATGTAACTTTGAAAGGATTATCATTCATAATGTAACAATGACTAATTTTTATTGTTACTGTATACTTCTGGAGATTTGTCTAAGCATTTTACAGTATTACCACATTTCATCTTCCCAGGAGCCTTCCAGGGTAGTAACATTTATCTGCCCAGATTACAGCTGAAAAGATAGAAGCCGGGGTCACCAGTAGAGACCCTTAAGCCCATGGCTGTCAGAGTTCAGCTCTGCCCTGGGCCACTGGGATATGTTGCTCTGTGTTCACATTTTTCTCTACACTCAAATGGGAAATTATCCGAACCGTGATTCTAATGTTACTCATGGCCACACCGAATAATCAGTCATAGCTATGAGTCTTGTAGCAATTAAAATGATCCTGTCCTTCCTAACCTGCGTTCACAGGTTAAATAACAATGGAAGGGTCTGGGTAGTGAGTGTTCTGTGATTTGAAATTGATATGAACTACAAGAGAAAGGCCACAGGGAGGCTGAGCAGCTGTACGCTGTGGAGATGTTAAGGTTCCTCTGGGTGGCATATTAAACGAGTCCCTAGAGAGTGGGGGGGGGGGGGTTACAGGAGAATATTTATCTTCAATATACCCTGAGTAGGAGAAAATTGGTTGCAGATGGCTCACAGCTGTAAGGAATACCTTTGTTTCATTTGAAACTTGGTATAAATCTCTTGCTTAAACTACCTGCTCCCATGACTTTTAATTTAGAACGCTGTTGGCTAAGTCCCCTTATATGACCCCATATATCATCATAAGGTGGTGGGGTGGCTTGGGCCAGAAACCCTTGGGAAAGTCCCTAGATTTATTAAAAGGCAGGATTGCTTGAGGCAATTTGGGGGGCTTGAGTAAAGGCTTTTATTGATTATCAACATAGTAAGAAGAAATCTATTTTTACAAGAAGGTGGTTTAAGGGAAACAAATTTTTTTTTAGCTAACTGTTTTGTTCTGCTTTGTTTTGTTTTGTTTTCCTTAAAAGTGCTATGTTAGAATTAGTGGGTTTTATTTTGATAATGTTTGGGAAGATGGATATATTCATTTGTAAGTTGGACTTGGACTAAAAAGGAGTTGGGGAGTTAGTCCACGTGCTTTCTAGAGAAAGTCAGCAGCTGCCGGACCACGAACCAATGGTCTATGTGGTGAGGAGGCTGAGCTGATGATAACGGAAGAGGTTATGGTTTCAGGACGTTCATATTAATGTACTTCACCTTTAAAAAGAATTTTTTTTCTGTAACTGTGCATTTGTACCATTTAGGTTTTCACTAGGTCTACCAAGTAACTTTATATATTTTTTTAAAAGAACTTTTCTTAAATATGGGAAGTAATACCAACTTCAATACCACTGCTTTTCTTTCTCATTATTGAAGGCTCAAGGGTCACCTAATACCTCACCCCAGGTCTTTGAATGGTGAAACCTCAGTACTTGGCCCTATCAGCCTCTGATTCCTTGGAAGTTCTGAAGGACTTTTGTGGGTGGACACGCTGCACTGATACGTTGTTCTAGTGAGCACTTGTATTAAGCCCAGGCTGCCAGCGAACCTGCTCTAACCTCCTTGTGTGGTTCCAGGAGCCCTCACGAGGTTTTTCAAGACAGCCTGGATGAAGAGATGAGGAAAGCCCAATGGAAGGTAGACAAATGTGTACAACTTGAGGGCATCCATGAACAGATTTGTGCTAAGTCCAACTGAAGGAGCACAAAGATGAAGTGTAATCTTTACAGGGACACTGATGCTTTTGTGCCCTTGGATTTAAAATGGATGAAACTGGGGTTTGGGGTAGGGATTGTCTGTGAGGCAAGAGGGAAACCGGTTAGAAGGTTCCTCTGGGGACAAGACTGTAAAAAGAGAGGGAGCAAGTGTCACACTGGGAGGCCTTGGCTAATTGAGTATCATAAACCTGCTGGAAAATCCCGTTTATGTGAAAGACAGGAAAAACCTTGGGGAAATGAGATCTGTAATTGAGACCATACGAATGTCAGTTATTCGGGCTTTAGGGGACTGAAGTGTATGTAGACCACCAAGGCTTGGCTTTGCACTGTTAGTAACACAAAGCAATTCTGTGTCTTCTGCGGGTGAAGTTGTATTTTGTTGTTAAATTTAAGCAAGGAAGAGCCCAGGTTGACTTTAGATCTATGACTCCATGTGCGTGCTCTCAAGTGGTGTATACAGATGCATTTGCACACACTCAGGCTGAATCAGTATGCTCAGAGGCACAGTACGCATGTGCACTCAGGCAGAGTCAGTCTCTCAGAACATGCAATGGATGCCCCAGGACTGTTGCCCACATTCATGCCATGCTGAAGCAGGGGCTCTGCCACCACCCTGGAGACAAGCCCCAAGGAAACCTTTTGCCTTCCTCTTAAGAATGGCAGGCCTTCTGTCACGATCCCTGGGATACCACACAAGCTCTCCACCTACTTTGCCCAAGCCTGCCGGTAGCTCTCTTCTAAAGCAAATTGTGTCTTATAATGAAAGCTGGGTAACAGGGCCCAGGCTTCAGGGGCAGACTGGCCTGACTTGGGGTCTCAGCTTTCTGATCTACAGGAAGTCAATCTCAACCAAAACTCTAAGCATTAGCTATTTCTTCAGTGAAGTGTAGATGGAAGTCCTGCCCCCATAGGTTTGACAGCACACTAAATGTTATAAATGTAACAGTTCCTGCACCACCCTGAAGACTTTATCTATACAGAGGAACAAAAACAACTAAAGTCAACACAATTGCACTCTGTGACACTGGGGCATGTCCCACTCTGAATGGAAAGTCCCTGACTTGATCTGAGAACGACTTTCCACAATCTTGGCTGAGACCTCAGAAGTAGCAAATTGTCAAGGTTAGTCAATGACCTGCGGGATAAATAACACAGATCGTGAGCTAGGGTGTGGCTCAGCGGGCAGAGGGACTGCCTAACATGCAGAAACCTCTGGGCTCAACTGCAAGCCCCAGATGTGGGGCTGCAGGCCTGCAGTCCCAGCACTTAGGAAATGGAGGCCAGAGACCAGAAATTCCAGGCCATTTTCAGTTGTGTAACAAGTGAAGACCAGCTTGCTAGGGTATAGGAGAACCTGAATCAAACAAACAAACAAAGACAATGTGGGTAGTTAAGTAGGATCTGCATGCCAAAGACCAAGAGCCACCTAAAGATGGGAGAACGGAGTGGAGGAGAAGTAGCCATCAGCTCCCGATGACTGACTAGCACCTAGTGCCTGTTCTTCCTCTTGTTGGCTAATCCCCGCCTTGTACCCAGGTTCCAGTTCACTGTGCTTACACAGAATTCCAATTATGCATGAAATAATTAGAAATAAATATTTCTCTGATAACTAAAACCACATATCCTAATGTCCTAGATCATACTAAATAAGGTAGGAAAAAACCCTTGGTCACCATTTAATGAACTGTAATGTTGTCACTGAGCCTCCTGAAAGATTCTTAGGAAGGTCTGAGGAGCTGAATCGTCATTTCTATGGGTACCAGACAAGCCTGCCAAAGCCACTGAAGGAGAAATTTCTTTCAGGTGATAAAAATAAATAAAATAAAAATTATAATAGATGTTGACTCAGCCAATTTGGGACTTAGCCCCATTTTGTTCTGCAAATGCATTACTTGGCCTAACAGTGTGCACACAACATAGCGAATGAAGACAAACGTTATCTGAAAAAAATTATTATGTGAGATGGCATCTTGCTAGGTATCCCTGAGCTGACCTATAACTCATCATATAGACTAGGCTGGCCTCAAACTCACAGAAGTCTGTCTCCCTTTGCCTCCCAAGTGATTGGGCATGTGTCACCACACCCATTCAAAACTAGTTTTTATCTGTGCGTTATATGTACTTTTTAAAATGCATGTATTGTTTCTGCCTTAATGTCAGAGATAGAACATCTCACCACATCTTTTCTTCTTCTTTTTTTTAACCCAAAAATAGAGTTTCCATCAATAGCTCCATTGATTCTCAAGGTTTCAGACTCAGACAGAATGATGTTGCTGGTTTCTCTGGGTACTAGGTTTTCAGATAGCAGATCATGGAGCTTCTCAATTCCCAATGATCGTGCAAGCCAGTCCCACTGGGTTTGATGGTTTCCTGTCAACTTGACACATGCTATAGTCATCTGAGAGGAGGGAATCTTGATTGAGAAAAATGCCTCCATTAGATTGGGCTGTAGGCAAATTTGTAGGGCATTTTCTTAATTATTGATTGATGAAGGAGTTTCTAGCCCATTGTGGGTGAGGTCATCCCTGGCATGGTGTCCTGGGTTCTATAAGAGAGCAAGCTGAGCAAGCCATGGAAGCAAGCCACTTAGCAGCATCCCTCCATGGCCTCTGCATCAGCTCCTTCCTCCAGGTGCCAGCCCTGCTTGAGTTCCTAATCTGATGTCCTTCAGTGATAGACTGTGATGTGGAAGTGTAAGTTAATTAAACTCTTTCCTCCCCAACTTGCTTTTGGTCATGGTGTGCCATCATAGAAATAGTGATAGTAAGTAGGACATTCTCATAGCAAATATGTCACTTGACCAAGTAAACAAAAAGATAAATACCCAAGTCTTGGCCCTCAAAGTTGTAATAAGTTAATGGGAGAAATAATACAGAAATACCAACACACTATGTCTAGAATGTTTATAAAGTTCTCCTACGAAAAAAGTGTCAAAGTCCACAGTATAAGATGCCAGAAGGCAATGGCATTTAATTGAGGGGACAAGGGAGTATAAAACCAAACTTAGCATCTGAGATAGACTAGAGCAGGGGTTCTCAATCTGTGGGTCTTGACCCCTCTGGAGGCCAAATATCAGCTATCCTGTTTATCAGATATTTATATTACAATTCATATCAGTAGCAAAATTACAGTTATGAAGTAGCAACAAAAATAATTTTCTGGTGGTGGGGTCACCACAACATAAGGCACTGTATTATATTAAGGGGGCGTGGCATTGGGAAGGATAAGAACCACTGGCCTGGAGGAATGAACAAGAGAAGTGAACAGAGCTCAGGATGCACTCTCTCCTTACCTGAAATGTCCTAGACCCAACCCCTCCCATTTTACCAGCTTCCAGACTTGCCTCAAGCATCCCTTCCTCTTCCATCCCCTTTGTGATCAACCACCCCTGCCTAGTCCGGCTGATGGTGTTGACTCTATGCTTCCTACATCCCTGTGTCTATATTCCAGTGATCATTCATTCACGAATAATCAATGCTTCTTTTTCCTTATTTATTAGTAGTAAGAGAAGGACATTGTACCAGCATTTGTGCGTGAATGTGGGTGAGTTTGTGTGTGTGTGTGTGTGTGTTTATAAGGCAGGAGACAACTCTGAGGCCTACGTTCTCTCTGTGTGCCTTTATGTGGCTTCTGGGCCTTCACAGCAAATGTCCTTACCCACTGAAACATCTTGCAGGACTCTAGACATCATGTCTCAACACATTGATACATATGGATCATTTCTCATCTGCATCACAAGTCTACTGCTAATAATCACTTAAACAACAAACTTCTTCTTTGCCTCATCTTTTGTCAGTTAGAGAATGTGCAAGGTAATTTCCACTCACCACTTACATTAAGCTCCATTTACTTGGCTAAGAGAAATGTCTGTCATCTATTTGTCTGTCTGGGAAGCCAAGCCATTGCCCAAACTCCAGCTCCCATTTTCACAATGGATGTTTTTAATCTCAAAATGCTGTAGTTCTCAATTTGGGTTCAGTGATACTGTTGTAACTACCAGGCGTTTCTGAGTGGGCTAGAAAACCAAAGCACTTGTGTTGAAATATGCAAAGTGTTGCTTAAACTATTTAAGACCCTACAAGGCCTTATCAGTGACCACCCCAAACATCTCTGCACATGCTCGGGCAATTTCACAGAGCTCCTTGCTTTTGTACCCCTAATGTTTGGAGATGTAGTCGTTGCAGTCCTCTAAGCCCCAAAGGCTAGTTTAGGATGTAGGATCCAGCTGGAGGAAATTGCTTGCTAGAGTGAGGTCTTCAGGGCTATCTGCCTTGGCCCCTTACTATCTTTCTGTTTGCACGCCATCCACCATGTGGTGAGCATCTACACCACTACTTCCAGGCCCTGATGGACTGTGACCCTCTGAAACCACAAGCTAAATAAGTAATTCCAGCCCTTCAGTTGTTTTTCTAAGTATCTGATCACAGGGACACAAAGTAACTACTCACAGGGACACAAAGTAACTACTCACAGGGACACAAAGTAACTACTCACAGGGACACAAAGTAACTACTCAGCGTTCCCTGCATGTGCAGGAGTATTCTCTACAAACAGAAGGCTGGAGTATGTCGGGAAAAGCCTGGCTCTCCAGGACCCCAAAGGATGCTTAAGGGCTCAAGAAGTTATCATTTGTCCTATGGTACAGAAATATTCTGAGACATTTTGCAACTGGACAAACCAATGTTTCTTACCCAGCAATATTAGTGTTGCCAGCCGGAAAGGAGAATTGGAGCAACTAGTACCAAGACAAGGAAACATTTCAGTTTCCTTGGCTGAGACTTGGAAAAAATTCCTAACTATGCTCCATACTAAGATATAGCCAGGAAAGTATTTCTAGCTGCCTCCAAGGGAAAGAGTTCCCACTGTAGAGATGGATTGTACACATTACATTCTTTCTGTATTCCTCAGCACATTAGCAGATTGTCAATCATAAGGAAAACTCCTGAACTGTGTTTAGCCCATGCTTCTACTGAACACCTTCCCCCAGGGGAGCTCTGTCATAAAAGGATTTGGGTTTTGTGTAGCACTCATATTCTTGGCAACAATTTAAGGAACACCATGGAAATTATCCTCCACCCTTAGACATGCCCGGGTTTGTGAGTTCTGACCCACAGCCCACCACTGATACAGACAAAGGCCAGATTCACCTTATAACAGTAGTGTCTGGAAGGCTTATATGGTACTAAACTCAAGGGTCCAAGAACCTTAGGAATTTGCTTGATATTAAGACTAAGAAAAGCCCTCACATAATTTCTACAATTTTTCATTTTTTTACACTGGGGATTGAGTTTAGGACTTTATGCATGGCAGGCAAGAATTCTACTATTAAAGTACATTCCCATTCCTCAGAAAATAAACTTCTTTGAGAAACCGTCCTTATAATTGATCATCCCTGATGCTATAGTAGAGAAGTAGTCATATATATTCTATGAATGGATGAATGAATGAATGAATGAATATGGCTCGGTTTCAATAAAACTTTATTTACAAAAAAGGGCAAATGACAAGATTGCTCTTATGGGTTGTCATTTGCCATGTCTGGATCTAAGGAAAACAAAAACAACAAAAAACAAAACAATAACAAAAATCTAGACCCCAGAAATAGATTAGGTGAGATTAATAAGTTAATAGATAAATAAATGGGACCCTGTCACTAGCCCAATCTATAATTAATTAATAAATAAATAAATAAATAAATAAATAAATAAATAAATAAATGGATGAATGAATGAAGCTGGGGCAGAGAGGACAAGAAAATTCCAAACAGCTATAGAAAGGTTGCAGTAGAAGTAGAGGAGGAGGGACTTTCCACTGAGTGTCCCAAGACATTTAAAATTAGCCTTGCTCCAGCTACTGCCTGGAGACATCTGGGGACTAAAAGCCTAATGACAATCATTTGGCTGAGATTCAAGTAGCTGTCACTTCAGTGACCCTGCTGCTCGCTACTATTTTTATTTGATAAGCAGAACCTTCTACTTGGGCCCAGATTTGAGGCAAGATCATCAGTGGTCCATTGTTTGGGAACTAGAGACCCCCAGCCCTAGGTTGGCTTGCGTTTGGGATTCCTTGGCTCAAGTCTTGTAGATGTTTTCAATTAGGTGAAAAGTGAAACCTCAAGAGTATGGCTTTAACCCAAATAAAACCTCCCCCTGCATATAACTCTCTCTCTCCCTGTGAATGTGACTACGAGCATGTTCGTGTGTGTAAATGACTGAGACAGATGCATTACACAGGCGACATCCTAAGCAGTAAATAACACAGATTTTATAGATGGCTTGAGACACACGGTCTCAAAACAATTAATTTTACCACTGCACATTTGACCTAAGAGCACTTTTTATCACAGCGGGAATTTCTTATCAAATTCTCAGGTGCAGGTGCCCCGTAAACACTTCAGAGTCACGTGGACCTCGTGGCTGAGGTGGCTAGCAACTTGAGAAAGAGTAAGATGTGGTTTGGAAGAAAGAAAAATATAAATGGCTGACCCTCCCTCAAAGAGGCAAATGCAGATGCTCAGCCCCGCCCTTCTAGACGTGATTGCATATAATTACCCAAACGGGTGCTGGAAGTCAGCCACCAGGATGAGCTGTTGTTTTGGTGGTAATGAATAAACAAATAAATGTAGTAATAAATTAACACTGTGAGCAAAGGATACAGAGTTACAAGAATCTTATTGCATCTGCAAAGAATTGGTAAAAATGGCCAAATGAAGGACAAAGGAATCACCCTGCTTATAAATAGGGACTATATAGTCTCCAGAGATAACTATTCAACAAGAATATTTCAGAGAAAAAGGTTCACATGAAGAAAAGTGTATGTAAATAAACAAGTGTACTTTAAATGTGCGCACATACATCATCTCCCTCTGATGCTCGAGACAATCATCTTTATCCATTCATAAGTTATTTAGCTACTGAAAATTCCTTGTCCACCTGACTCCATTTTATAAAACAAAGAATTTTTCTACAGAGACAAGGGATCTGCAAATTAGAGATTCTGCCAGGGTTTGTATTTTGGGTACCAAATTTCAGTTTGTTTTGGCTGGTTGATGTTGGTTGATTGGCATTCAGATTTTTCTCACTTAACATCTGTTGGTCCATCATGTCTTTGTTTAACATCATTAGGGAGGGAGGGAACTATTACAATCATTTTTGAGACCCATCAGAATCTTGGCAGTGCCTCAAGTTCAACACATTTTTCCCCTGGAGTGAGAGTTGGACACATAATGGTCATAGTGAGCGTACATTCAAAGGGCATCCATTTGCTTCCCACCCACCAGGCTCTCCTGAGATGCAAACCGTATAGTCTAGAACAGAGCAGGGGTCCTGGGAAAGAGGAGTGCATTAAGGAAGAGAAGCCTCACTACCTTCAGTGTGAGTTCTGTGTGGAATCATAAGCTTACAGACTTAAAATCCCTGTTCTGTGTAGAGAACATTGTATTTTGCTTCTCAGCATCTCCTACTTTAAACTCATGTTTTGTTGCTCCTCTTATTCCCACTCCACTGTCAGAATGAAATTGTTCTGGTGTCTTCCTAGGCACAAGACTCTGATGCTTGGTGACTGGGGGCCTAATCTCCTGGGAGCTGTGGTTGACAAGGGACACACATGACACAAACACAGAACCAATTAGAAGCCAGCGACATCCCAAAGCACTCTGTGATTCAGGTCTCTTTCCAGGAAAAATACAGTCATTTATTTAAGCCTGAAATGTCTGCTTCAAGTATTATTGCATTATTTTTTCTCAAATGTCTGAAATGTTTAACACCTCATGAGTCTCAAGCGACTCCCACTCTCTGAAAGAGAAAACCATAACACATTCTCTGTTGAGAAGTAAGTGCATGCCAGGATGCTTTTCTTTGGATTTAAATGTTCTTGGGCATTTTTCTTTTCTCTGGAGATAATGTGTGTGTGTGTGTGTGTGTGTGTGTGTGTGTGTGTGTGTGTGTGTGTGTGTGTGTGTGTGTGGTGTTGTGTTCAACTGAGTCATAAATATAAGAATACTCTCATTTATTTAATCAAAAGCCAAAAATACTTGTCTGTCTGCCATGGGAGGAGAGGTCACCTAAAACCCAGAAACAGATTTATAGCTCAACGCTATAGATATTAGTTGGTATTGGGGACCCACACTCTCCTTTGAACTAGGAAGTCATGAGAGCAACTTATAAATCTATTTAATTTAAAAACTAAAGGATGATGGAACCACAGCCCTACCTGCACTAGACTTAGAAAGCTGGGAGATGCTGCAGGTCAGGCCCTTCATTTTGCTGGAGATCTCTCCAGTGGTAAGTCATAGCAGCCCACCATGGTAGATCTTCACGTTTCTCTCCATCCCCTTGTGCTGGATTCAATCCTATCAGATCACCACACAGTTGAGGTCCTCCTCATGACAGATGAGAAAAAATAATTATTTGTTGTCACTGGACTAAAGGTAAAGAAGGAAACTGGTATTACCCAGACCATGATCAATAGCTTTTTCTATTTTGAAAATACATTTGTTTCATATACAGCAATACAGCTTACATGCAAGATGACAGTGTAAAGCGATTTGATATAGTTTTAAACAAAAGAATAAATTGCAAGTTATAAAACCCATTCCCCTAAAACAAAATTCTTCTGTTTGAAACTGAATCAAGTCATTCTATCACAATGTTATTTGATAAGTAATAGATGCTACTATGCAAGATAAAATATGGTTTTACTACATATATGTAAGAAAAAAAACTTTAAAAATAAAGTCATCTCAGTGAAAAAAGAGCTCATCCATTTCAATACTATATTGTTATTGTATTGCGTTAAACCTAGGACACTGTTGATTTAAAGATCTACCATTATAGCATGCTGTCATGTAACAATTTCCTGTGAGATTAAAACTTTTCATTCATTATCTATTTTCAACTCAAAGTAGCTTCAGGAAGTCCCTGAAACTGAGCAGTTTCACTAGGCTCCTCCCCACCCATGAGTAACAAGTCAATCTGCTAAGAGTCCCAAGAATAAACAAGAAAGAGTGTGCAGTGTCCCTCTCACACAAGCCAAGCTGCAAAGAAGCCTCTAAGACCTGAGCAGCTGCCTGGAAGAAGCAGAAACCACCTGAGCTGACTGGAAGAGGTGTAGACCAAATGAGCTACCTGGAAAGGACATTGCAACCTGATGGTCTGCCTGCAGGCTGTGCAGTGTGCTACAGGTTCCCAGCTTTGTGAGATGTTGCCTATGCCAGGGTGGGCTTTGGTGATGATGTTGTCTTTGAATCATTTCCACTCCTGTAAGTAACCCCTCACCCATATTCCTTGTATATAACCTCCCCCCAAAATCACTGGTTCACCGATTTGGACTTTGATGGTGTCTGTACTTTGGTCTGCCATGGGCTTCCCTATCTGCAGTAAGTAGGCATGTGTCAGATGTTCCAGTAAAAACACCAGCACATTTTGACTCCCTTTGCCCTCAGATTCTACTTTATGGCTCTAATGACCTTTAGCATTGATGAAGAATAGCTATGTGTCTTAGGGTTTCATTGCTGTGAAGAGACACCATGACCTAGGCAACCCATATAAAGGTAAGCATTTAATTGGGTCTGGCTTACCGTTTCAGAGGTTTAGTCCATTACATCATGGTGAAAGGTATGACAGAGTTCAGGCAGACATGGTGCTGGAGAAGGAGTTGAGAGTTCTGCATCTTGATCCAAAGACAAGGAGGAGAGATTGGCTTCCCCAGGCAAACAGCAGGGGGTCTCTTCCACACTAGATGAAGCCTGAGCATAGGAAGAGACCTCCAAAGCCCACCCCCACAGGGTCACACTTCCTCCAACAGGGCCACACCTCCTAACAGTGACACTCCTTATGGGCCAAGCATATTCAAATTACCTTGCTAGGTCAAAGTGTTTCCTCAGAATGAGTTGCTGGAAGGGTAATGTACTTGCTTGGCTCCCTACTCTCTCAATCTGATTCCAGGGACAACCCCAAGAAAGCAGCTTTCTAAATGAGGACCTGAAAGGCTTAGACACAGAAGAATCAAGAGCATAAAGCCAGGTGGGCCTCATAGGCCCTGTATCTGGACCTGGACCTGCCATGTCTGTTTCCCTTGTGTTAGATCTTTCATTCCTAACTAGTAAAACAAATGACTTAAAAATTGTGAAAGGAGTGTTCCTCTTTCTTCACATGCTTGCCAGCATCTGCTGTCACCTGAGTTTTTGATCTTAGCCATTCTGACTGGTGTGAGGTGGAATCTCAGGGTTGTTTCCCTGATGACTAAGGATGTTGAACATTTCTTTAGATGCTTCTCAGCCCTTCAAGTTTCCTCAGTTGAGAATTCTCTGTTAAGCTCTGTACCCCATTTTTATTTTTATTTTTTTATTTTTTTATATTGATTTTTTTTAAATTTTTGATACTTTATTTACATTTCCAATGTTTCCCCTTTTCTGGGTCTCCTCTTTGGAAGCCTCCTATCCCCTCCCCA
>CM052712.1:79638202-79655463 GCA_028551405.1 Uromys caudimaculatus
AGTACTCCATTGTGTAGATATACCACATTTTCTGTATCCATTCCTCTGATGAGGGACATATGCTGTACCCCATTTTTAAATAGGGTTATTTGGTTCTCTAGAGTCTAACTTCTTGAGTTCTTTGTATATATTGGATATTAACCCTCTATAGGATGTAGGATTGGTAAATATATTTTCTCAATCTGTTGGTTGCCATTTTGTCCTATTGATAGTGTCCTTTGCCTTACAAAAGCTTTGCAATTTTATGAGGTCCCTTTTGTCGATTGTTGATCTTAGAGCATAAGCCATTGGTGTTCTGGTCAGGAACTTTTCCCCTGTGCCCATAGAGACAGGGGGAGGGGGGATGGGATAGGGGACTCCCAAAGGGGAGACCTGGAAAGGAGAAATGTAAATAAAGTATCAAAATTAAAAAATAAAAAATAAATTGTGAAATGACTTCTCAGGCAAACTCCACAGTTCAAAGAGAAACAGAGAGTTAGAACTGAGAAAAGAGTTCACCTGTGTGGTATTTTTCAAAGAGAGAGAGAGAGAGAGAGAGAGAGATATCCACTCAGTACCCAATTAACAAATCACTGTCTTCTCTCTGTAGGAATTGTCAGTATGTAAGTTTCAGGACACCGTGCTAAGAGGGAAATGAAATCAACAGTGAGTTCCATACATTTAGAGAAAAGAGAGATTTTAATCTACTTCATTCAAGTTCTCATTTCTCCCTCCTCTTGCACCTCAGGCACTGCTGACTTTAGCACTAGGAGCCAAGAAGGGGAGGAGACATGCTAACCTACAGCCGGCAGTGAAAGAGCAGTTGCCCCTACTCTGGGGCCTAGTAGCTTTAGGGTGTCCTGGGGGCGCAGGCCAGACTTTTTATACAGGAGAGGATTTGAACTGGGCTTAGAAAGATGGATAGACTTCCGTTCCACTGGGAAATGGAAGCTTATTTCAGGTAGTGGTAACGATAAGTAGTAAACAAAGCAGGAGGACTGGGAGGTGGACAGGCACATTCCGGGAACGCGGCATGAAGGAGCTTATTGGTGGGCAGGGTCTGCTGACAGGAAGTACCAACAGAGATGGGGCTGGTCCTTGCATACTGTTGCCTATTCCCGGCTCTCCCGTTTTAAGGCCTCCTGCCTACTGTTTAAAGTCCAGACTCATCAAAGAAATCCAGAACCTTACATAGAATGGCCTTAATCCGCTTCCATCTTTACCCCTGCCACCAATAACTTATATTCCACAGAAATCCCTGGAAGACACCTGTCGACCCCGCTCTCTGGGAACCCTTCATTCTGTCTGCCTGGCTGAACAGCCACTGTCTTGAGGCCTCTCAGCGTGCTCTCTTCTGCTGTGAATACAAACTCGCTTGCTTCCTCTTCTTCTCATGTACTGACACGTGTACCTGTGTGATTCTCCCACAGTGACTCTTTATGTGACTTTGTTCTTATCTACACCGTGGGTGAGTGGCTTGAGCAACAGGATTTTCTACATTGTTTGAAATTTCATAGGTGTTTCATAAATATTTACTACATTGGTGTGAGGCTTCGGTGGGTGAAGATCAGCCCATATACTCACAAGTTTGTGGAGTTCCTGAGGTGATTCTCTCAGAAAGACCAGTTTTACACAACAGCACTAGGAAGCCAGAGCCAAGGAGTATATTCTGGGTTGAATATATTCTACTACAGTATATACCACAGTATGTACTGGGGCTGGTGTGAGAGCTGACCTCCAACTAGTACTCTGTGTGAAGGTGACTGAAGGGGAGTGTGCCTGCCCCAAAGCAGTTATTTCTGGCTAGAAACAACTTGCCACAGTGTAGAAATTTACCATACTCAAGTGAACACACTTTGCTTGTCTGCTATGGGACATGGGTTGCGCTGTTTGAGCCCCTTACACATGTCACTCTTGCCTCCATTATAAAGACTAGACCAAGGCAGCCGTTGGCTGGAGATGACCTGACCCACTTGCCAGGGCTCATGCCGTCTTTGCCTTCATGGTGCTGAGATTCAGCAGTGGAAGAAACATAAGAAACATTAGCCTTAGCCCTCCTCCTCACTCTGCATTCTGAAGGGATCCAGGCCTTGTCCCTTCTTGCTCCCTCCGTTCAGGGAATCTCTGATCATAGATGTCCTTAGGTTTAGTGCAACAAGGGCAATCATATGGTAGCCAAAACACAAAGAGGAAAAGCTAAAGAGGATTGAGGTGGGAGGAACACACTTGTCTTAGTCAGGGTTTCTATTCCTGCACAAACATCATGACCAAGAAGCAAGCTGAGGAGGAAAGGGTTTATTCAGCTTACACTTCCATGCTGCTGTTCATCACCAAAGGAAGTCAGGACTGGAACTCAAGCAGGTCAGGAAGCAGGAGCTGATGCAGAGGCCATGGAGGGACGTAACTTACTGGCTTGCTTGCTTCTCCTGGCTTGCTCAGCCTGCTTTCTTATAGACCCCAAGACTACCAGCCCACAGATGGTACCACCCACAAAGGGCCCTCCCCCTTTGATCACTAATTGAGAAAATGTCTTACAGCTGGATCTCATGGAGGCATTTTCTCAACTGAAGCTCCTTTGTCTGTGATAACTCCAGCTTGTGTCAAGTTGACACACAAAACTAGCCAGTACAACACTCATCCGGGTTCATTCCCTGGATAATTTCTTCTCCATCTGTCATGGTTTGAATATACTTGGCTCAGGAAGAGGCACTATTAGGAAGTGTGGCCCTGTTGGAGTGGGCGTGGCCTTGTTGGAGGGAGTGTATCACTGTCTGGGGTGGGCTCTGAGACCCTCCTCCTAGCCATGTGGGAGACAGTCTTCTCCTGTTTGCCTTTGGAAGAAGATGCAGAACTCTCAGCTCCTCCAGCACCATGCCTGCCTGGATGATGCCATGCTTCCTGCCATGATGATAATGGACTGAACCTCAGCCCCAATTACATTGGTAAGCCAGCTCCAATTAAATGTGTCCTTTATAAGAGTTCCCTTGGTCATGGTGTCTTCTTACACCATAGAAACCCTAACTAAGACACCATCCAATGTACATAACTATGCTTATAAAACTGATGCTTAGGGTTTTCTATAAACTCAGACTTCAGTTTTGTTGAGTAGACTCAGAAACAGCCACTCTGTTTAGGCCAGACACATAGGGTTCCAGGCATAAAAAATAAGTTACTCTCCAAATAAGCTTAACACACCCTTCTTGGCCGTCACAAACTTACCGGGCACTGACAGAACTCCCTAACTTGAGCGAAATAAACTACTTGAGATACAGATACAGAACAATGTATATAGCTATAGAACCAGATGCACTGAGCTGTGTGCAAAGTGATCCCAATTGTCTCTAAATTTGTTTGTATTATAAGAGCTATATCCACAAGCTTAGAGACGAACAGAGAGGGTCTGGAGGGATGGCTCCGTGTTTACAAATGTTGGCTGTTCTTCCAGAGACCATGAGTTCCATTCTCAGCACCTACGGTGCAGCTCACAATCTCTCTAACTCCAGTGCTAGGGAATTCAGTGCCCTCTGCTGGCCTCTGCAGGTACCAAGTGTGCCTGTGGTACAGACTCACGTGCAGGCAAAACACTCACACATGCAACGACAACGACGAGAACAACAGCTCCTCAACAGAAGGGAACGGTGGCTGTAAGTGACTCATTCCTTTCTTGTTCCCTGGTTTCTCTGCCCAGAGACAACATTTCCATCACTCTTTGCCATCTCCTCAGATCCACTGTGCATATATATTTTCAGTCAAGTACACACATCATGGTTCTTGGTCCGGTTATCAATATTTCCACGGAAAAAAAAATGAAGGCAACTCCTTCAAATAAAAACAGGTAACAGTCATTAGCCACTCTCTGGGGAATTATCACCTGAAAAGGCACTTCAATTTCTTCAATTAAAAGTTGGATTACTCCAGGGAAGGAAGTCCAGGGCAGATCATCAAAGATGAAGAAAATCATGTTGTGATTTCAGACTTCATTGTCTTAAATTGTTTCCCCAAACACGTCTATGTAAATTGAGACCTCACCTCTTCTCCTGCTTAATTAATTAAGGGTGGGTCCCATGAAGCACAAACCCTTTTGTTCCTCTCTGCCAACTCTGCCTATACCAGTCCCTGGTAGTTGGAAGCAAACAAGGTCTCTCTGGAATTCTGAATCCTGAATGATGGGTTTAATGAGACCGTCACGACTATACCTGGACAAACATCTCCTTGAATGACTATAATGTCATTATTTTACCCAACATAATCAATAATTTCTTGGTCTCAACTTAATACTGAAGTAATTTAAAATTTATACTGAAATTATGTAACTATTTAAAAAGTGCTTAGGGTTCAGACAAAACCCACACACCACATTTGATTATTTCCTTTAATGTGGAACAGGTACTGTCCCACTATGAGTGTCTGAGGTCCTGGATTTGTCTGTGTGTCTTCTCATTGTAACATTTAACATGTTTCTTTTTTCCTAATATCTGGGTTTTAGTTTTAATTACATTAAGTTCAATGTTTTTGGTGGGTGGGTAGGTAAAAGAATGCTTTATAGACATGAAGGTGCAGCCCTGAAATCCCAGCTACTCCACAGGGAAGGAGATCACAAGTTTAAGGTCTGCCTGGGCCCCAGAAGGAGTTAAAAGTGAACTAAACTCTGTAAAACTGTCTAAAGAATAAAAAGTAAAAAAGAGGGCTTGGGGGACGGGGCTGGAGAAAAGGCTAGGCAATTCAGGGCACTATGTGCACTTCCAGAGGACCTGGGTTCAGTTCCCAGCTCCTACCTGATGGCTAACAGCTGCCTGTATCTCCAATTCCAAGAGATCAGACACCCTCTTCTGGTGTCTGTGGGCACTGCACACACCTGGTACATGGAGATATGCAGGCAAAACACCCATAGACATAAAATAAAATGAACTCTTTTAAAGAGAGGGCTGGGCATAGATGTCAGTGGTACAGTGCTCACCTACTGTGTGTTAGGCTCCAGTACAGTCAAAAGCTGAAATTGAAAGACCTCATGATTGGTGCTGTGTGTAGCTCCTCAGCATCAGTCAGGGTTCAGTGCTGCCAGGCTACAGCCTCCCTGTGATCTGACTCAGGTGTTTGGAACCACGAACAGAATTCAGCCTGCTGGCTCTTTTTTGTAATAAGCCATTACTGGAATCTCTGTACTCATATTGCCAATGACTACTTTGTACTATAATGGCCGAGTTTTGTAATTGTGATAGAGACAGTGTGGTCTGCCAAGTCTAAAATATTCATTATCTGGCTCTTTACAGAAGGAATTTGTGGATCTCTGGTTTAGAACCTTCAAGTAATAATAATCCTGTCCTTCAAATGAGGACACAGGGGTTCTAAATAACTGACATGGTGAGTAAACGGAAGTCACAGGGCCCACTTGGCCTTTGCACAGCTCGTATCTCCCACCCCTATGTCTCGCCCATCCATTTTCTCTCCCATTTAAGCCATTAAGTGTTCTAAAATTCAAGTAGTCAGACAAAACTAAAAATTTCATCCTGTCCCTAATGTGGCCCACCAGCATCCAACTCAAAACAGAGCTCAGATACCCTAGTGGTGTGCAGAGAAATAAACAGAAGCTGATGGCTGTAGCCATAAGTAACGGAAACAATCAGAGACCCGACTTAAAAGGGAAACTTACAAGCTCCGGTGACGTGAAATCAATGGTGTCCACAGGACCCAGGTTTATAGCATTGTGAATGCCACTCAGCTCTGTACTGATTTCATGCTCGAGTTGGTTCCTCCTGATTGCAGAGAGTAGCCAAGGGTAGTCAGAGCTGCGTGAATCCTTGTTGCTCCCAGAAGGGACTGAGAAACTTTGCTCCTTTGCCCTTTGGCCCTTTCCTTTGGTGTGATCAGGCCTGTGTGTCCGTCCTGCCTGTCCATCCATGGACTGAAGCAACTCCAGGAGAGTCACACTCATTGTAAGTTGGTGCTAGAAGTAGGCAGACACTTGATTCTGTCAGGAGCGAGGGAGGAAAGAAGGGAAAGGTGAAGGGAAAATTGGGTTTTGGAAAACTGTGGTTAGGGTCGTTACAGACTAATAAGTACTGACAAGGGGATTAATGGATGTCCCAGCTAGAGGAAAAGACATTGTAACTGAAGGCATTGTCCCCAGTCAACTATGTTGATTGTCAGCATACTAGAATAAAATTTGGTCTCAAATTTGATGATATTCTTATGGTGTTAGTTTATAAATCCAAAATTATTTCATATAAAAACTAGAAGTCCCCATCAAAAACAGTGTTCAAATGTTTATTAAATATGTTTTGAAATGTGTTTCTCAGACATTTGAACTAAACAACACTTAAAAGATGAAGAATTATTTTAGAAATATTAATTAATATCTACAGTAGGTGAGGGAAAATGATCAACAAGAATCAAAATTATCTGACTCTACTGGCTGGTTTTGTGTGCCAACTTGACACAGGCTGGAGTTATCACAGAGAAAGGAGCTTCAGTTGAGAAAATGCCTCCATGAGATCCAGGTGTAAGGCATTTTTTCAATTAGTGATCAAGGGGGGAGGGCCCCTTGTGGGTGGTACCATCTGTGGGCTGGTAGTCCTGGGTTCTATAAGAAAGCCAGCTGAGCAAGCCATGAGGAGCAAGCAAGCCAGTAAGTGACATCCCTCCATGGCCTCTGCATCAGCTCCTGCTTCCTGATCTGCTTGAGTTCCAGTCCTGACTTCCTTTGGTAATGAACAGCAGTGTGGAAGTGTAAGCTCAATAAACCCTTTCCTCCTCACTTGCTTCTTGGTCATGATGTTTTGTGCAGGAATACAAACCCTGTCTAAGACAATGACATATAGAACAAGATTCTGAACTTTGAAGAGGCTATAAAGACAGTGTGATTTTATGTCTACCCTAATAACTGAGTGACAAGGTAACTTTAGATGCTCCAGTTTAGAGTAAAGAAGCAGGGAACATCAACTTTTTGATATTTATCTTACAAAACGAAAATAGAAGAGATGAGACCTTGTCTTAGGGTTTTACTGATGTGAACTGATACCATAACCAAGGAAACTCTTATAAGGACAACATTTGATTGGGGTTGACTTACTGGTTCAGAGGTTCAGTCCATTATCATCAAGTTGGGAGCATGGCAGCGTCCAGGCAGGCATGGTGCAGGAGGAGCTGAGAGTTCTACATCTTATTCCAAAGGCAAACACGAGAAGACTGACCTCCAGGCAGCCAGGATGAGGTTCTTAAAGCCCGAGCCCACAGTGATACACTTCCTCCCACAAGGCCACACCTTCTAATAGTGCCACTCCTTGGGCCAAGCATATTCAAACTATGACAGGCCTCATTGATGTAGTTTAGCACCTCTACCTTATAGTCTCCTGAAGGATTATATTTAATGAAGAAATTCTGGTTTAACCAGGGTGAGGACTTTATATATACATATACATATACATATATATATACACATACATATATATATACATATATATATATAGAGAGAGAGAGATCCCATTACAGATAGTTGTGAACCACCATGTGGTTGCTGGGAATTGAACTCAGAACCCCTAGAAGAGCAGTAGTCAGTGCTCTTAACCACTGAGCCATCTATCCAACCGACATCCCTGTTTCTTAAAGAAGCATAAAATATGCACCTTCTTAATACTGTTTCTATCACAGATAACAAAACTGATACACAATAAAAGACAGGTTCAAGAGACAATCTAATATAACCAAGTAGCATTTGTACAACTAAATCCGCCTAGTACGCGGAGTGGTTCCCGGAGGTGATCACTTCCTTCTTTTCTCCCTCTGGCCAGGTATTCAGCTCTTGTGCACTATTATCACTAGATTTTCAGAGATTTCCCCCCTCCCCATTTTCATCAGTTTTTGTCATTTGCTCAGACTGGTGACATTTTCTAAGGAAGTAACAAAGAATTCTAGGTAGCTGGGCCATGAGCTGCTGGATTTCCCACAACCTTACGTTATCACTGAGAAAAATGGAAATCGTGGCCTCTGTCTAGGAATAGAGCAAAGGTTTTTCTGCATGTCTGGCTTCTCAAATCTCTGGATCTTTAGTCAATATTTACCTGTCAGCTCAAAGCACGTTGGTGTTGAGCTCAGGGAATTAAATCGACCTGGTTTTTCACCTACCATGTTAGACCTTTCGTTAGCCACAGTCTTTTGTGAAATGGATATTTTAAAACGACAGAAACAGCAAAAACCCTTCATCACACAAGACAAAGGGACCAAATCTGCATGTAACTCAGAGGCTTGGTGACTATGGCCACTGTACTGTTATTATCCAGGGCTGCAGAAACTCCTAAAACACAATCAGACCGAGTCGGGTGAACCCACGTGATCAGGAGTCATGAAACAGCTTTCTGTACCTCAGAAAGTAATACTTAGAAAGCATTTGGACCACCATAAGCACTATATAAACAGATTTTATTGGTTTGGACCTGTGGGGTTTCCTGCTCTTTTTCTTTATTGGGGTGCCACATACGCACCTGCAGCATATTTCCCTAGGAAAGCATCGTATCACGGAGGCATTAACAGGACATTAGCAGTCGTCTGTACTGACTTCAAGTGTGCTGGGGCTCATTTTTACTTCCTTCAAGATCTACACATTTTCTCCCACTTACACGTTTGCCCTCTGCTTCTTGCTATACCCAGATGGTGGCCGCTTGAGGAACAGAATGGAGCCAACCTCAGACTTCTTCCAGAGCCTCTCCAATCCAGGTCCTGGTGAGGCTCAAAGGTGATCCCATCCCATCAGCAAACAAAGGCAGTATAAGCCAGAATGGACTTCCCTGTATTATCTCAGCAGAAATATCCAGAGCAATTACCACAGTGAGATAGAATCGTTTCTAATGAATACAGTTCAAGAAACAAGAACAACACAGTTTTCAAGTGGGAAGAGACGGCAAAGTGCACCGAGGTAGTAATTGATCTTCCCATTAATTTTCCTCTTTCCCAGATGATATCAAAAACATCTCACGGTGAGCTCCTCAAGCTGGTTTTGCTCTGGTACAGTTTCTTTCATTTTTCTGGTGTTGTGAATTTAAGCCAGGGCCTCATAAACACTAAGCAGGTACTCTACCACTGAGCTCAAAACCCCTGCAGCAGGGCTGAGGAGTATCCCAGCCACCAAGACCAGTGGCTGCTCCTCCAGAAGACCAGGGTTTGATTCCCAGTGCCCACATGGAGGCTCACAACCATCTGCAACTCCAGTTCCTGGGGATCCAGCACCCTCTTTCCTGGGGATCCAGCACCCTCTTCGGCCATCCTCAGGCACAAAGCACACACATGGTACACAGGTATAGGTGCAGGCAAAACACCCACACACATAAAATTTATATATATGTATAAAACATCACAATATTATATGATATAAAGTAGTATATATTATATAAAACATGTATATTTATTTATTTAGATAATATATGTCTAATATATTTCTAGATATTATATATTTATATATAATATGTACTTATAGATATTATATATATATTATTTATGTTTATATGTATGAGAGAAAATTGTATGCCCTGAGGTATTTTGAAAGATTACATGAATTGTAGTTAAAACATCATACATGCTAAGAGAAGGTCAATTCCTCCCAGTGTATGATGTAAGACCCTTCTAATCTAGAACAGAAATATTTGCAACAAGACCCTATTGCTAGAGAGGTAGCAAGAAGGGTAGTCATTCAGCGGTGCTGAGTACCTACAACAGGGTAGTCATTCAGTAGTGCTGAGTACCTACAATAGGGTAGTCATTCAGCCGTGCTGAGTGCCTACAACAGGGTAGTCATTCAGCAGTGCTGAGCACTTACTACCTACCGGACACTTCTCAGTGGTACAGTGGTACCAAAGTCAGAGGTTGATAATCCCAGATCCAATAGCTACAAAACACTTGATTTCTCAGTTTTGTTTGCTTCCCTGCATCTAGTGTTTTGTTCCCTAAGAATGATGATGGATAGTTTTTACAACTAGCCACAGAAGTCTTCCTCTTTCATTTCGAGTCTGGCCAGGAAGATAATAAGATTCGTCTTCCCCAGAGGTAACTCCGGTCCTTCTGTGACCATGAGGCAGAAAGCACTGAGAACAGTTTTAAATGACACTGTTCTTAGTCTTCAGAAGAGTCCTAAGGGGAGTGCTCAGCTGGAGTCTCCCACTCCACTCCGGGATTACCTCATACACTATCTCCAAAGGAAGAAGAGACTCAAGGGAGTTGACCTGAGTCAGGCAGCAGAGGGGATCTCATTAGAGATGACTTGGGGGATGGGTATCACTTTGGTGTCAGGAAACATCTACACAAATATTAAATGACATTCAGTCTTTGATAAATCTGAGTAGGCTGGTGAGGTCAGCAATGTGGGAGATTAAGTACCACTAAGAGTCTCCAGAAGGGTGAGTCTCCAGGGATGGGCTCCCAGTAGACACCAACTTCAACAGTTATTCAGGAGTGAAAACATCTTCATAACGCTGAGGAAACCATATCTGAGGCTCCAGAGCCTGGTCTAGTAAATAAAGGATGGCAATTTGAAAAGTCCAGACAGTAAGAGTTGCCTGTATTAATCTTTCTGGACTCCAAGAAGTTCAGTGAGGAGGGAGACAACTCTCATTTTGAGGTGGAGAAGAAATTAAGTCCACAAATCCCATGCCTTTGAGGTGAGGTCCGGTACTAGACCCACCACTGTGAAGCCCAGTGCTGTGTCCCATGTTCCCTGTCCCCAGCCCAGTCTGTCACAATAGACCAATAAATGTAAATAAACCATTTTCAGAAGGTATCATGAGATGATAAACAAACACTGTAGGAAACCATTAAGAAAATTAAAATCAAAATGAGATACCACCTCACTGGAGGGAGATTGGCTATTATCAAAAAGGTGGCCGATAGCGTGCGATACTGAAGAGGTGGAACAGTGACCCCACACACACTTCTGGGAAGCCCATTACTGCTGCAACCAACCTGCTGGAAATGAAGATGCCCTAAAGGGATCTTGTGTCTCTCAATGAGAGACCATTGAAGCATTGAACCCCAAAGAAATGGGATCTTCTCCAGGATTCTCATGCTGGGGGAAGGAGAAGGCCAGAGGGAGAGCTGGTCTTCCAGAAAGATTTCACACAGGTCTGACAGCTCGTCAGACCACCCTATAGAATGAGACTGAAATCCAGGCAATGACAGGTCCATGGTGGGTGGGTTCACACCTCGACTGGGGTCTGGGCAGATGCACATATCTTTGGCCTGCTATTTGAATTCGATGTCACTTCAGGTCCCCAGGACAGACTTATGGGTGCACTGAGCCTCTCCGTTCTACTTCCCAGTGTGACCACATTCCCACATTCAATAAATCTCTTGTTTGTTTGTTTCTGCTTTCACTTTTAATTTGCCCCTTTTAATTGGATTATTGAGGATGGGTAGCCAGACTCGACTTGGGGCACAGATTTTGAGCCTCAATTTTGATAACAATATAAGCATTGTGGGAAACAATATGGGAATTTCTCAAAAATGAAAATACCATATGATCCATCAATCTCATTGTTAGGGACAGAGCCAATGGAAATATAATCAATACATCCAAGGGGTAGCGGCACAACCATGTTTATTGCAGCATTATTCAGAGTAGCCAAGAAACAAAGCTTAGGTCCACCAAAATGACCATGACTGGATAAAGCAAATGGTGGAACACATATACTAGTAGATATTATTTGGCCAAAGAAAGAGAATGAGGGAAAATGAAACCCTGTCATTTGTGACACTGTGCATGGAATTAGAGATCACTGTGTTCGGTGAAGTAGTACAGCCACAGACAGGTTCAGACAGGTACCGGCTGATCTCATCTGCAAGGAGAACCTAAGACTGTTGGTCTCATAGACTTGGAGACAAGGATGCTGGCTGCTAGAGGCTGCAGAGAGCAGGAGAAAAAGGAGGAAGGCTGGAGAAGCGTCAGTCAGTGAGTGCTAAGTTAAACATGACTCGGAAGTTCCGCTGTGCAGTTCCACTCTGCGGTGATGTGTCTGACAATAATGTGTCTTCCAGACAGCTGCAGGAAAGGAACTCAAATGTTTCCCCACAAAGAGATGGTAAAGAATTTCTTTTGAGAGGATAGGCAAGTTTAATCTGGCTTAGACATCATACAATGTACGTTATGTATATAGAATCATAATGTGTACATAAATATGTACAAGGTTTATATTCTTTTGTATACATTTTATACATAAATTTAAATAAATTAAATTGGAAAGCATTCACTTCACAGACCACAATCAGGGCTGGAAGTTTCCTGGCGCAGGTTTGAAACACTCAATTTACCACGATTGTGAAATCAGTTTCAAGTTGCCTTCTCTCCCAGAGGAAGGTCAGAGAAAGGCTATATGTCTGGGCCACACTGGAAGGCTAAGAGACGGTCCCCACGGCCTTCCAGAGCCACTCACTATGCTGCATCATGGAGTCCCGTCCATTCAGCTGAACAAAGGAAATAGTTTTCCAAGGAAGATTAATCAAGCTGTGACTGCAGTTTGTGACTTCACCTGCTTGCATGTACACAATAGGTTTTTCACCTTTCTGTTGAAGATCTGTGGTTCAAAAGTTGCCCGCTTGGGAAAGTCCTGGAACTCTGTCTGGGGACCGTGGTGCAGAGTTACAAAAGCAGATGTGTAGCAAGCTGCACTGCTCTGCACACCCAGTTGGCCCTGGGTGGTAGGAAAGCTGTTTCCACTTTGCTTAATGAGTAGATTAGGCCTGAAGAAATGTGATGCAGGCCAGAGGGTCCCTTCCCTCCACATGGCCAGATCCCATTCCTGAGATGCAGGCATTTGGCAGTTTTTACACCCTGAACAAGTGCTTCTTAATCGCCAATGGGGGACCGCAGGTGTTTCTTCCTGAGCAGCCTTCCAGGCAGCTAAGACTCCGTGGTTCTGAACCTGGGAACAACCTGTCTGATGAAATGGAGCCTGACAGTGACAGTGGTCACAAGACTGCTCACTGAGCATGTGAGGCCTCCGTCAAAAGTTACAAGTGGAATGTGTAACACAGCTATAAATTGTTTTGTTTTGGTTGGGCGAGAGCCTGTCTCTGAATGAAGTAATGTTTCTTTCATGGAGCTTCAGAGAATACAAGTCTGGCACCTGGCCTGGAGTTTAACACTTGCTAAGTGTGATCATTTGAGTCCCTCAGGACACTGCAGTGGGACATCTGAAAGTCTTAATTTCCCACACCTGAAAAGTGTCCACTTGCCCTTAGCTGGCAGTACAATCTTGAGTGAGCACGGATGCCACAAGGAGTATGCTCTGCCACTGAACCACAGAGAAGGCTAAGTCACAATCCACAGTTTGAGAGGAAGGTATGCAACTGAGGAGTTATGTTAATGCCCATTCCTCAGAGCCATTGGAAAGACTAAAGTTCCCTGAATATCCTTGGCACCAGTAGAGGTTCAAACTATCACTATGGTAACAACATCACCGATAACAAAAACCGAAACGTAACAACAATGCTCTTACAGAATTGGTTGTCAATCTTCCTAATGCTTCAAACCTTGTCTTAGTCAGGGTTTCTATTCCTGCACAAACATCATGACCAAGAAGCAAGTTGAGGAGGAAAGGGTTTATTCAGCTTACACTTCCATGCTGCTGTTCATCACGAAAGGAAGTCAGGACTGGAACTCAAGCAGATCAGGAAGCAGGAGCTGATGCAGAGGCCATGGAGGGATGTTCCTTACTGGCTTGCTTGCTTCCCCTGGCTTGCACAGCTGGCTTTCTTATAGAACCCAAGACTACCAGCCCAGGAACAGTACCACCTACAAGCCCCCCCTCCATCACTAATTGAGAAAATGCCTTACAACTGGATCTCATGGAGGCATTTTCTCAACTGAAGGTCTTTTCTCTGTGATAACTCCAGCTTGTGTCAAATTGACACACAAAACCAGCTAGTACAATTATGTTTAATATGGTTCCTCACGTTGTGGTGATCCTAGCCATAAAATTATTTTCATTGCTATTTCAAAATTGTAATTTTTCTATTGCTGTGAATCCTGTAAATATCTGTGTTTTCCAAAGGTCCTTGGAGTCAAGACCTACAGGTTGAGAAACGCTGTCTGTCAGCCTTATGCTTTGGTCAAGTATGAAGAATTTACAGACTATTCCTCAGGTTGAAGTCACTCTGCGTGATGTCACCTGTCCTGACTGAAAGTTCCTTGGACAGAGAAACCAGATTCTGATTGCTTTCGTAGCAAGCCTGAGGTAATGACATAGCCTTTGGAGTCAGATCTATCTGTTTTAAATGCCAGACTTTAACAGATTCTTGGCTTTGTGAGATTAATTAGCTCCTTAAGCCTCAGGTTGCATATCTGTCAAATGGGCATAATGTCTTCAGCATCAACAACTTTGTCCTTTATTTGACAGTGAAAGTGCCAACTATAGTGCTCTACGTACAATCAGAAGACATTTTCTATAAGTAAGCAGATTATGTTTCCAAAGATCAGACAATATATTGTGCAAGGACCTTGCATATCAATAAGAGAAAGAACTAAGGGAACCCTGCTCACTATCCATCATCCACCATCCAAGGACACATTGCTTGTAGCTCCAAAAAAAATCACATCTCCTGGACCAGAGAGATTGCTCAGTGGTTAGAAATGCTTGTTTTTCTTACAAGGGACCTGAGTTAAAATCCCAGCACTGACACAGTGGTTTACAATTATCTATAACTCCAGTTCCAGGGCTGCTGATGCCTTCTTCTGACCTCTTTGAACACCAAACATGCACAAATTGCACATACATACATGAACATACAAAATATACACAGAATAAAATAAATAAACCCGACTTAAAAAACAGAACTTTTAAAAATCAAGACCCCCAAATTTCAGATGAATTCTTAAGGGTCATTTAAGGCCATGTGAAAGTGTCTGATTTCACAGTGAACAGTGGCCCATCAATAAATAGAACAGAACCGGCAGATGGTAGATCTTCTGAGAATCTCATCTGAGCCAGTGTGATTCCTGGATGTACTGCTTGCCTTGATCAAAGGCATTGAAAACAGAGTCAGGCTCCAGAATAACTGAGAGGTGCCTTTTATTGGATAGAAAGACAGCATTCAAGCTGCATCCTCAAGTAAATGAAGGCTTAAGATGAGTCAGAAGGAGCTACGATATCAGTACACCTATATCCCTGTAGAAGGCTGTCTTTCATTCCTATGTCACCATCCTTAGAGCTGGTTAACTTATAGATGGAGAGTTTACCTTTCAGATGGAAAGTGCTCACAGTTTTAGAAGTCAGAAATCCAAGAGAGGGTTGTCCCATGGTTCTTCCTCTGCCGGGAGCTGAATCACATTATGGCTGATGGAAGTGTGTTTGAGAAGGACGGAACACAGAAGAACAGGGCAGGAAGCCCAAGAAGTGAGTGCTGTCTTATGAGGACTAATCAGGGTCCCTGAGACCTGATTACCAATTCATCCCAAAGACAGACCCTAAATCACTTCCCATTTCACCCTTCTCTTAAGTGCCCCACTTCCTTTAACATTGCCCACACTAGAGACCAAGCTTGAAATACCATAAAGCCTTGGAGGGCAAACCACCTCCAAACTGTAGCATCTCTGTGCATTTGACTCCATGTTCACTCCACCCTGGGAGATCAAAAAGATCACAAAGTGTTGGTGGACGGATGCCAGAAATAGTCAAGTGGGGTCTTGCCAAAAAATTCCCTGTTGGAAGAACCAGGGAAGGCAGCTACCTTTGGAGGGTCTTGTGGGTTTCTATCCATTCTAAACTTGACCTTTTTCTCTTAAGACCACTAAATGGAGTGTGAAGTTGATCCTAGAGATCTTTGTAAAGGCACTTTAGGAATCATAGGAGGGGACCCTTGGAAACTGCATCTCACTAAGGACTGTCCTTGCCTTCTCTGCAAATTGAGGTCAGAGAAAAGGTGACTATATGTGAAGGGCTCCAGCCAGTCCAAGCATAGCAAACATGGCTCTGGTAGGCCTTGCCCTTCTCCACTAGTTGCTCTGCCTTGTTAAAGCCATTAGATTACATTCCTAAAGCTAGCCACCAAGATCCATACCTTATTTGTCACCTTGCTCCTTCTGAGGCTGATTTCCAAGGTCCAGTTATCAAAGTGTTGAAGTTCAGCAATCAAAAGTCCCCTTGGGCTCACCCAATTAACATACCCAATTAAAACTAAACACCCTGTTGTGGATAGCCCTGGGGCTTTTTGTATTCTAATTCTGCCCTCGTGGGAGGGGCTTCAGAGAAGGAGTGAGTTACACCTGTGACTTCTGGTGAACCAATCCCCTAATGAATAAAAGAGCCAATCACTGGGCTTGTAAAGTCGGAAGAGGAGGAGGAGGAGGAAAAGGAGGAGGAGGAACAGGAGGAGGAGGAGAGAGGAGCAGGAGAGAGGGAGAGTTCTTTTGGAATGGGGAGAGCAGATAGGTAAGATGTAGCTAGTAGAGTCTCCTGGTATTATGGCGGATCTACAAGGATTTGCCACCAGAGGAATCAGACATTGATAAGGTTTACAAGATTAGGTTTTAGTTGTTGTGCCCAGAGATTGAGTTATTATTGTTTCTGAACTAAGTTTGTGTTGTGTTTTCCTTCACTTGGTGGCTAGTCTGGGTTCCAGAGAGAAGGGTACAGCAGCAAAGTGTGGATTTACCTGATGTGCACCACAGAGGCCATGGGGGTATTGAAGCTTGGGGCTGGTGTGGTAGCGACCCGCCAGTGGGAACCTAGCGAGCTGGGTAGAGAGATCTTGGAGCTCTGAGTCAGAGCTCCACGAGATGAAAGCCGGTCAGCCATTGCCTACCAGTGCATGGCTGGCCAGCCTGCCGGGGATGAGAAAACCAAGCGTAGTGCGTAGTGCGGGAACATGTGCCATGTACATTCCATCTTTTTTTTTTTTAATAATTCCTGCAACAACACCCCATCCTAACACAGGGGTTCCCCTTCTACCTTTATAAACTGCCATTTGCCTCTATCCAGAAGCAGTTCTCTGTCCCTCCTGACAAATATCCCTTCCCTGTCTCCATTGCTCTTTTCTGCCTTCTCCCTTCCCTGCTTTCTGTCCCTCTGGGGCAAATAAATCTCCTTTGAGCTGAGAACTTGGTCTTGGGGTGTCTTGTGCCAAGACCTTGCCAAGGTCTCATGGGTGTTTTCACAGTGCCCACAAACCAAATGGAGCAGCTAATCATAGGAGGCTCACAAAGCTTAACTCAGAGAGCAAAATGTTGAAAGCTCAAGGAATCAAACTCCCACAGAGGGCCTACTGCAACCCCAGAGCACAGAACCTGGACATCTGAGCATCTCAGG
>CM052712.1:79655563-79716056 GCA_028551405.1 Uromys caudimaculatus
GAAGAAGAAGAAGAAGAAGAAGAAGAAGAAGAAGAAGAAGAAGAAGAAGAAGAAGAAGAAGAAGAAGAAGAAGAAGAAGAAGAAGAAGAAGGAGAAGAAGAAGGAGAAGAAGAGGGGGAGGGGGAGGGGGAGGGGGAGGGGGAGGGAGGAGGGAGGAGGGAGGAGGGAGGAGGGGGAGGAAGAGGAAAAACAACTTTAACTGACTGGAGCCTGGAGTCAGGTGGGTATACTCGGAGCCTATGTGCTGAGATGGTGAGAGAAGACAGAGCCTATACCACCTGTTAATTACTTTTGTATAAGGAGATAGGAAAGAGAGGAAGAGACAACTGCAAGAGGAGACAAAGTAACAAAGCTGACAACTGGAGAGACTGGCTCACTGGTTAAGGGGACTGACTGTTCTTACAGAGGATCCAGGTTCAGTTCCCAGCACCCTCTGTATCCGTTGGTTCTGTGTGTCAACTTGACACAAACTAGAGTTATGAGAGAGGAAGGAGCCCCGATGGAGGCTCCATGAGATCCAGCTGTAGGGCATTTTCTCAATTAGTCTTCAATGGAAGTGGGCCCAGCCCATGGTAGGTGGTACCTTACTGTAACTGCAGGAGTTTTCATGTGCACCCCAATTCCGATAATAATAATTCTGAGACTTATTTATGAATAAATGCCTAGGCCACAAGCACAAGCTTTGGCTCATTCCCCAACTTGCTTGTAACTGAATTAATCCATTTATTCTATTCCATGAGTCACAATGAGTCACATGGCTTGTTGCTTTTTCATGTCAGTTTTATGTGTCTTTCTCTTCAGAATTCAGAGTGAATTTCATCCCACACCTGACTCTATCCCAGAGTTCCTCTCTCCCTACTGGAACTCCCACCTTCTATTTCCTGCCTCAGTTAATAGGCCATCAGCTTTTTATTGACAGGTGATACCTCCATACAGGACACAAGAGATTGTTTCTTCTAAGCCATCCTAGGCTGGTAGTCCTGGGTTCTATAAGAAAGCAGGTTGAGCAAGCCATGGGAAGCAAGCCAGTAAGCAGCATTCCTCTATGGCCTCTGCATCAGCTCCCGCCTCCAGATTCCTGCCCTGTGTGAGTTCCTGTCCTGACTTCCTTTAGTGATGAACAGAAATATGAAATGTAAGCTGAATAAACTCTTTTCTCCCCAACTTGCTTTTTGGTCATGGTGTTTCATTGAAGTTGAGGTCTAAGCATGACAGGGGTGAGGCTGGGGCAGAGTGGGCGGATCCCAGAAGCTCCCTGCTCAGCTAGTCTAGCAGAAACATTGAGCTCCAGGTTCACTAAGAGATGCTGTCTCAAAAGATAAGGCTAGAGTTATAGAGCAGAGTACCTAACCTAATGTCCTCCTCTGGCCTCTGCATAGGCACACATGAACATGTGCCACACAGAAAGAGGCTAAATAAAAATAATAAAACCTTCCAAAAAAGAAAACAAAGAGATGAAATAGAAATAAAGGTTGCTCATCCGAGGACAGGAAGACACAGCAATGGTTCACTGTGTGTGCAGAGGGAGGGTGTACTAGTTAGGGTCTTACTGCTGTGAACAGATACCATGACCAAGGCAATTCTTACAGTCTATTATCATCAAGGCGGGAACATGGCAGCATCCAGGCAGACATGGTGGAGGCAGAGCTGAGAGTTCTGCATCTGGTTCCAAAGGCAAACAGGAGAAGACTGTCTTCTAGGCAGCTAGGATAAGGGTCTTAAATCCCATGATTATAGTGACACACCTATTCCAACAAGGCCACACTCCTAATAGTGCCATTCTCTGGGCCAAACATATTCAAACCACAACAGAAGGGAAGGGGAAAAAAGGAAAAGGAGAGAGAGAGAGAGAGAGAGAGAGAGAGAGAGAGAGAGAGAGAGAGAGAAGAGTCCAGGCGCCCCCAGCGGTGACACAGAAATCAGGGACAATAGTGAGGGCTACAGCAGACTTTGAAAGACTATTTATCTGCTCAGCACAGCCTTCATTTATGGACAGTGACTATAGGCTGAGTGTTACCAAATCCTGATTTTACAAAATCAGTTCGAAGTCCCAACCTTTACATGAATCTTTCCAAATTCGAAACATCAGTAAAATGCCATTCCTCCTTTAAAATGCATCTGTAGGGCTTATTTGAACCAAGGCTAAGCCTGTCTGGTGAGGAAGGGGCAGTGGAAGAATAACACGAAGGAGTCAGAGAGCTGCCAGCAGAGCCAAGCAGTACAATCAACGTAAGCAGTAGTGGCTTGGACATTTTGGATCTAGTAACACTAGCTTGGAGCTCAATCAGCTTTTGCTGTATTTGACCTCAGTAGTCCTTTGATTCTTATCTGTGAAAAGAGAAATAATAATGACCTTGCGTGGTTGGTGAGATCATTGGATCGGCTCCCCCATAGGAACAGGCCTGTGTGTAGTTGACAGAGTTGGGTCTAGGGAAAACATGGATAGGGCCTCTCCTCCAAGCTGTGGAGCCAGTTTGAGAATCTGAGTTTCTCTTTAATGGCTTAGGAACTAAAGTGGGTCACTCTGAACCTTCAGGAAATGAACAAAGTCTTTAGCGAACTCTGGCTATAGAGGAATCCCCACTTTCTGAAAAAATATGTTGCCATCTGTTGACTTTGAAAGCAAAAACCAACAGCTTTGCTTCTTATTCATACTTTAGAAGAGTATTTCACCTACTATTTTTCCAGTTTGTCAACTTTTCCCTCTTCAATGTTCACTGTAAAGAAGTAGAAGAAATGTATCGTAACTAGAGGTCCAGATCTGTAAACAGATAAGATTTGAACTACACCCTTGGGTCCTTGAGTTCTTTCTGGAAACGTTGGATATTTGTCTATTTTACAGACTCCACTGAACTCAACATATGCCTGCATACAAAGGATGGAGTGTCTGTTCAGTGAGGTCTGTGGGGGCAGGAGGCGTGGCTTCAAATGGGAACCGAGTGAAATAAGTCTTCAATTTGAATTTCTGAATCACACATTAAAAAACAAACAATAGAAATGGACCCCCAAAAATGAGGTTTTAAAGTCATAATATTGTATTCTGTAGTTAAAATGTTCTTTGTACCCCTTTATTCGTGAAGCAACATTTTTGGTTATTTTTTCCTTTCTTTTATTAAAAATAGCTTCTCTCCCCCCACAAAACATATTCTGGTTTCCCCTCTCTCTACTCTTCTAGTTCCTCCCCACTTCCCCTCCCATCCAGATCCACCACCTTTCTGTCTCTCAATAGAAAACAAATAGGATTCTGAGGGATAATAACAAAACACAATATAATGTAATAAGATACAACAAAAGCTAACACATGGGAATAGACAAAACAGAGACAGAAAGAAAAGAGCCCAAGAAACAGATGTACAAGGCCCACTCCTTTGCACACTTAAGTATCCCATAAAAACCCAAGCCTGGAAGCTGTAATCTGTGTGCAAAGGACCTATAGGGTTAAAAAGAGAGAGAGTAAATAACTAGATAAATTAATAAAGAAAGAAATATTTTAATGAAATATGAATAAAATAAAGATAAAGGGGGGTGGAAGAGCCTGCCTGACACAATGTTATGAGACAAGGAACCTCCGAAACTGCGATGGAGCTCCTTTATGTTGGCATCTGCTGCTGGGCAGGTGGACTACCTTTAAAAGTAGTCTGTCTCCCCAGCGAGACTCCCTTGGAGAAAACTAAAATTTTCACTTGCAAGTGGCTATGAATTGGAGATAGTCTCTGGGTTAAGCGATAGGGGAATGTGTCCACTTCTTTTTTCAGCTCTAGGACTTCCCTTATCCCTGAGAGAAGGATCTTGATGGAAACACTTCATTTAGGACCAAATGTTCCAAGGTCTCTCACTCTCTGCATATTGTCTGACTATAGGTCTCTGTATTTGTTTCCATCCGCTGCAGGAGGAAGCTTCTCTGTCGATGACAGACACTGATCTATGAGTAGAGCAGAATGTCAGTAGGGATCATTTTATTACTGTGGTTCTGTTGTTTATTTGTGTAATCCTGGCTGTCCTGGAACTTACTTTGTAGTCTAGGCTGACCTCTAACTCACAGAGATCCACCTGCCTCTGCCTCCTGAGTGCTGGGATTAAGGGTAAGCACCATCACTGCCCTTAGTAAACAGTAATATTTGGTTTTACCATAGGTCTCTGGGCTTTCTAGTCTCAGTTTCTTGCTCACCCAGCTTTGTGGGACCCTTGTACCAGCATATCTTACAGGCAGGACACCACGGCAGATGACAAGGTTTGTAGCTGAGTTGGTGTTTGCCTTTCTCCTGTGGTAGAGTGCTGACTTAGGTTTTTATTGTTGCAATGACCAAAAAGCAAGTTGGGGAGGACAGGGTTTCATTGGTCACATGTCCACATTGCAGTCCATCCCTGAAGAAAGCCAGGACAGAAACTCAAACTCCAAGACCTGGTGCCAGGAGCTGATGCAGAGTGGTATTCGTGTGGTTCCACGTCCTCTATTTCCTCCCTCTCAGTGTGTCCAGATGCTACTGCACACCAGTCTAGAAGGATGAAGGGGATTACTGACTGGGTGGGGCCTGCAGACTTTCTGGCTGGCTGGGAGTCAATGTGTGAGTGGAGGGGAAGGCCTTCTCCAAGGGTCTTCAATGAAACAGCTGTCTGAGAAAATCTTAGTGTGTGCACATACCTTTACTTGTGGTGGGTTTATACGAATATACATTATTTGGGATGAACTAGGGCTATATATATATGAACCTTGGAGTGTGGGAAGACATTCTTCTTAGGGTGGAGTTTCATTGGCTGAGGCTAAGGTATTGGAGATGTCTCCTTTGCATGGAGAGGCATTCCAGGAAGTTGAGCCTGGAATTTCCTCATGTTGATAGAGTGTAGGGGTTGGGCCCCCCAGATTAGGTGGAGAAGAGGAAGCCTTGATAAGAAAAGGGAGTCCTCCATTTTATGCTGAGCTCAGGAAAGCTGTCTGGAGCTTAGAACCTTGTAGTGAGGTGCAATAGTGCAGAGGCCATGGAAGGGTGCTACTTACTTGCTTTCTCCTCATGGCTTGCTCCATTTCCATGAGTTCGTAAACTTTCTGTTGTTGATGCAGAGCTTGGTAATGTTATTTCCAGTTTCTCCTATCTGTTGAGACATGCTTTGTGTCTGAATATGGGTTCAATTTTGGAGAAAGTTCCAGGAGATATAGAGAAGAAAGTTATATTCTTTTGTGTTTGGGCAAAATGTTCTGCAAGTACCTGTTTGGTCCACTTGGTTTACAATGTCTGTAAGTTCCAGTATTTCTCTGTTTAGTTTTTGTCTGGATGACCTCTCTGTAAGGGGGTTCCTCAGAGTCGGTACAAAACACACCCAGACACCAAGTTCTCAGCACAAAGGCGATTACTCTGGAGAGACAAGCTGCCAGGGAATGGGGCAGGACTAGGGGAGCAGGGAAGATACTGCCTCTGGATCAAAGATAGAAGCTGGTGTTTTTTCAGGAGTGGGTGTTTACGGGGGAAAAAGGAGGAAGTCTGTGCTAGGATGAGTTAGTAAGTCCTGTTGGACAGGTTAGCCGGTATAGCCAAAGAATGAATTTTGATTGCTGGACTTTGGCACTTTGATAGTTGGGCCTCGGTGATCAGTCTCAGGAATGAGTCAGTGCCCAAACAAGGGAATGGCCCTTGGAGGCTAGCTTCAGGAATGTGATCTAAGGGTTTAACAAGGGAGAGGGAAGGAGAAAGGGCAAAACTGGCCAGCACCATGCCATGTTCGACATACTCGACTCTATTAGCCCTTCACTGTGTATTGTCAAGAGTTGGCCACTGCGGTCTCCCACTATCAGTGTGTGAGGGTCAATACATGATTTAATCTGTATTTAATCCTTCTGTGAACTTGGGTGCCTTGGTTTGCTGCGTGGATGTTAAGGATCGCAACGTTCTCTCGGTGGATTTTCCTTTGATAAGTAGGTAGTGTCCTCCCCATCGCTTTCTGATTATTTTGGTTTAAAGACTATTTTGTTGGATATTACAATGGCCAGGACCAGCTTGCTTCTTGGGTCCATTTGCTCGGAATATCTTTTTCAGAGAGCTGATGGCTCTGAATCCATTTTGTTCAAGATGCTTTGAGTTCTTCTGGAAGAAGGATGGCCAGGTTTCTGGACTCTAATGGAGACATAGTGTCCCAGCTGTTATTTATCATGTTTTTATGTTGACATCTAAGCATCTGGGTTTGGGAAGAATGAAATTCTAGATGTTTAAATCTTCTTTTATCTTGTTGGATAGGTGTTTTATTCATTGGTTTCTGTCGCCATCTCTGGTTTTTAGGAGAGTATAGTGGCTGTGTAATTAATATCTAGTGGTTCATTCTTCTGGGTTCCTGCCAGGTTTGACCACTGGGGTTTCTGGGTAAAACGTGTTTCTAGGTATTGTGATCAGATGCTGAGGAATGAGGATAGACTAGGAGGCAGGATGTGAGACAGTCCTCAGGAGGGAAGAAAGTAGTGTCTGCTAGGATCTGTTTAGTCCTCTGGGAATGGGGGCAGAGGGTGAGGAGAGGCCACAACAGGCAGTCCGTTAGGGTGCTGGGACCAGACTAGAGGATGCATGTGGAGAAGAGGAGATGAAGATCTGAAGCTCATCTACCCTGTTTCTCTGGTCTAATTGCTTCTCTGTAGGCTTGACTGGCGGGTACCAGAGATGCCTTCTGGAGTTGTGGGCTGGGGTAACTGGATGAGTGATGGGGAAAGCTGGAGGAGAAGACCCGAGTAGTCTGCTGGAGGTGGGGGCAGAGAAGAGGGAAGACTACACGTCGACATTGTTGAAGTGACCAGCACTTGTAGAGACTTAGTGTGAATTCAAATATGCTGGACAACTTTTTTCCTCTTGAAGGTATGGGGAAGTACAAGAAGCTTTCGAAAGAAATGTGTGCACACATGTGTGTGCCTATGTGTTGCTGATGTAGGTGAGGCTGAGAAATGTATACATTCACACAGAAATGACCAGACTACAACTCTAAAGTAGTTTATTTTCTCTACAAAAGGAAGATATTAATGTCAACGGTTAATTGGACTGGAGTCATGGGTTTTTCCTAAGGATGAATTCTGACTTCAAAGGTCCTGGTTTCTCAGAAAGCTGACAAAGCCTGCCTGGTAAAAACCATGGTTCTTCTCACAATTTCCACAAGATGGCAGAATTTCACCAAAGATGTCCCTCTCATTGCCTATAAGAGAAAGAAGTGGAAATCAGTAGACGATTAGTTGGGAATTCATCAAAACAGAAAGAGCTCAAAATAGTTCCAAACCATGGTGGCCCTCCAATTAAATGAAGGCCTTTAATTTGAGCAGTTTCTTTCTAATATAATGGCTTCCTGTCTCCTACTATTTAGAACAAGTCCCATCTGATGGTCCAGTGCTAGTCCTGTGTTCACCACATGAGGGCAGTGAAGGCCCTTTCAAGTCAGAGGGTTGATGGTTCTGAATCCATTTTGTTGAAGATGCTTTGGGTTCTGGGACTGGAAGGAGGATGTCCAGTCATCTCTTGGCACCATAGGAGTAAGTGCAGGGCCACAGGGCTACTCACCCTTTCTCCATTATCAGCCTAATCAATTTGGTAATTGTCTGCCTCAGCCCGCATGGCTCCACAGTTGACTGAGCCTTCCTGAACTCTTCTTCAGGCTTCTGAGCTCCCAGTCTATTTGCTTCTATTTGATATCCAGAGAAGAGGGAATACTCTCAGTATCTGTAGTGAGTATACCTGGAGATACATGCAGATGATCACAATCTGGGAGACGTCGTCACACTGGAGACAGAAGATGTGAGCAGAGTCGCAATTTTGGTGTTGCTTACAGTGGGGTACAGAACTGTCTTCACTCTCTCAGATGGTATGCCTCCAGGATCAACAGTAGCTCTGAGAACAATATCAAGACTGTTGTGGATCCTCTCACTTGGCTCTCCCACCAGACATGAGCTAGCTTTCACTCTTCCACCGTAGCATGCCGTTATTGTTTTGGCCATCAGTGTTTAGGTTAACATTACTGGAAGGAAACAATGGAGAGGATTCAGGAAAAGCATTTAGGAGATGAACAAAAGCAAGAAAAAGGGGCTTTCTGAGGTGTAAGTAGCTTGAAGTTTATTGAAAAGGGGGGGGATGGGTGGGTGGACAGATTGGTAGATGTTGTCCTGAGAGAGGAAGTAGGCTTTGTGCCAGCCCCACCCCACCCCCACCCCCGCTGCCCCTGTATTTCAGGATGCTGTCTGTGTCTCTGTCTGCCTTGCTACTTCTCAGATTGTATCTGGCGCTGAGTGAGGCAATGCCTTGCTGCCACTCCCAACCTACTCGGTGTTTGCAGACAGTTATCATATCATTAGTCACTGCCTAGCAAGTCCCTCTTTCATGTTTCCACATTTGAGTCCCTCCCTCCCCCTCAGCCGCGTCTGCCCCACTCTCTGATCTCCTTCCAACACTTCCTGCTTCTTCAGACCCCAGAGCTCTTCACTGACAATTGATTGTCTCAGGTAAAAGATCAAAGTTATCAGAGGAGGATGGGGGCATGTTGTGTGGATGCAGAGGAGAGTTAACACTTTTCACAATGGTTCTAAAGCCAGAACCAGAATCAAAGAAACTCCATTACAGGCTTCCCTATTTAACTCTTTTTAAGGTATGTGACTACCGCAATTCAGACTCATATGTTTTGAAAGCATACCTCTAAAACGGACTGAATACATTTAGTTCTTTTCTTTCTCCTCATTAGAGAAAAATCCATTACAGACACCATAAACTTTTGCAGAGCAAAAAAGAACAACACCCAAAGACAGAGGAAAAGGATCACGGGAACAGACCTCAGCCTTGGGCCAAAAGACTCCGTGCTCTAAGGCCCTGGCAATCAGTCATGCGAGGTGCAGACAGCTGGCTGGAGAAGAAGATGGGGAGGGGGTGCAGGAAGATGGGGGTTGAGTTGATTTATATCTGCTGTCTTAGATTATCTCAGTGAATCAGGGATGAGAGTAAATGGTAATGAAGTAGCTCTGAGGAAAATCAGACCAGCACAGCTTAAAGGAGAAGTATGTAAGACTCAGCAGAATGTAGTGGACACCCCGAACCTGCTGGGACTTTAATCTGAAAGTCCAGTGCCCCCACCCAACATGCAATGATGTCTTCCATATGCCTTCGTTCTGACTATCCATGTTCTTGGTCCTACCCTCTCTTCCCCATCCGAACAGCCATTCTCTTGCCACAGGTCCATCGTTTGTGTCATCATCTGCAATGTCACACAGTTGATCTTCCTCCTCTGTACCCCACCCCTACCCCAGTCAAAGTGCTGTACCAAACCTCACTCTCTAACTCCATGGCTAAAACCTCCTCAGTGATGACCTTGACTATGGGGCAGGAATCACACACTCTTTGTTTTGATGCACAAGACTTTTGATACATTGAAAACTAGAAACCAAATTTCTCCATTATATAAATGCACTTTTTATATAGTGTGGTGGCTTGAATAAGAATGGCCCCTATAGCTCATATATTTTAATACTTAGTCATTAGGAGGTGGCACTACTTGACAAGGATTAGGAGGTTTGCCTTGTTGAAGAAAATGTCTCACTGAGGCCTTTGGAGTTTCAAGTAGTGAAGCCAGGCCTAGTCTCTCTCTCCCCCCCCCCTCCTTTCCAGCAAGTTAAGAAATGCATTTGGGATGCAGAATTCCTGTGAGCTCAAGGCCAGCTTTGTCTGTATAGTGAATTCCAGATCAGCCTGGACTACATAGTGAGACTTGAGAAAGAGACAGAGAGAGACAAATTGAGAGAGAGACAGAAAGGCAGAGATCAATCAGATTCCTGAAATATTTAAACAAGGAAAAGTAAAGATCTACTAAAGATCTACCAGTAACAGTTCCACCTATAAAACACCCAGGCCAGGAGGACACTGCACCGCCCGCCGGAACCTGTCTCCTGAACCATCACAGTGCCGTCTTTTCCCCACTAGGGTCTCCTTGAGATTGCTGCCTCCCTTGGGCTAGCTTGCTGGGGGATTTTACCTCCCACCAGTTAGCTCTTGGCTTCTTTCCTGCTTTTGTTCTCTGCATCCTTTGAGTTCCTATGAAGCTGCATCTATCCCTCTAAGTGTGTGCTCATCATACAAAGGCTTGCTTAGTTGTTTTGAAGGAAGAGTCTCTTTCATATCCCCCATGACTGAGGCTGTTACCGTTCCTCCCAGATGACATCATGTATGGCCTTCGATGTCCTGCACCAATCCTCTAAGCTCCGTCCCTGTACCTTGATGCCAACGGCTCATCTCCTACATTCAGTCTCCCGAGAACTTGAGCACCTGCCACACTGGAGGTCTTCCATCTTTAGCCTCCCTCCATCAAGGCAGCTCAACCAATCAATACGGTTGCAGGTACAAAAGCCAAGCAAATTCTGTGGTGTGCCATATGCTCCAGCGCTCCCTTGAGAACCCAACTGCAAATGGAACATCACTTAAAACACCCCCTTGCTCAGCGTCTTCCCATTCTTACACGATGCGCTCAGCTTCCTTCTGGTTCCTGTTAGGAATGATTTTATAGCATTTATTTTCTATAGAAACTCTTACTTTGTTTGTAAATTATATTTAATTACCGTTTCTATAAAGTGCCCCTGACCACCTTGAAAGAGAGAAATAATCACTCCTTCCTCTGGCCACTGCTGATGTCCATTCATAGCAATGTCAATGATTACAACTAAGCAAATCAACATCTATAATTGACAAACTTACCCTCATAGATCAGTGAAGGGTGTGGTTGTTATTAGCTACTGGTACATCTCCCACAACCACTAGGGGCGAAGAACATGGTTGTTGATTAGAAAACTTTTGACATTGACTTGAAATCCGCCTCTTTCTAATTTTCTTGCTGGTAGCAATTCCTGCCTCTTCACACAACAGAGTTAATTCCCCATCAAGTTGTGGGTCTCCACAACTCTGCATCTAGAGAGTCTCTTGAATGCTTTTGGTTCACAAGGTTTCCCATCTTCTCGCTGCTCAGTGTCCTCTGAGAGCCTGACAGCCAAAACTAGAAATGCTGCGATGACACAAAATGGATCTGTTTAACAGGCCACTGACTTCATCAGGGCGCATGTGGTTTTGTTTGTTTACTTTGCTGAGACTAAAAGACTTGAAGAAAACACAGCATGGTGTCACACTGAGGGCTCTACAAGAAGAGAGCAATCAGCTAAAACCACGAGGCTCCCTGTCGTGGACTTTTGGAGACTGGTTTTTTTTCCTCCTGAATTAACAATATTCATTGGGTTAAAGACAAACTTAGGGTTAACTTTAGCCTATCCAGCTTCAGTTCTTAATTGTTTTACTCATTATTGTCACAAAAGAAACTATTTTTTCCAATAACGATGAATCAGTTTTCTGTCCAATCGTTTTCCTGATTGATAAGAAATGAGAGGGCAGAGCCCGATGCCTGTCACCTTGTCACATACCTGTATCTACAGAAGCCTGTTACCATGTCGAACCTGTATCTAGGTGGGCACAAACTTGTTGGTTGCCATCCTGTCGGAACCATGGTCCAGCAAGCTTAATACTCTAATTGCTATGATGCCATCTGAATTTATTTGCTCAGAGAGTGATATAAATAGTTACTTTTTACATTGCCAAAATAAATTTTTAATGTGCATTTGAAGTTCCTAATGGAGAGAAAATTATACAGCAAGCGAGATCATAATTTCAAGGGTCAGAGTCAGATAAATAGGAGTTTTGCCCTTAACAAGTTTTGTAAGCTAAGCCATAGTTTATTTACTCCTTTTGTAGGAATGGTTATGGTTTCCATTTCATAGGAAAGCTGAAGTAAATGAAATTAATCAGTAATTTAAGAGATATACAACCAGTCCAGATGTCCATCCACAAATCAAAGGACAAAAAAAAGTATGGTACATACATAATGAAATTTTATTCTGTGATTAAAAAATGACATTTTCAGGAAAATAGAACTAGAAATCATTATGTTAAAGTAAGTCAGACTCAAGGGGGAAAAAGACACAATAAATACTATTTTCTTTCAATGCATAATCTCTATTTAAATCTGTAGAGATTTATACACATGCAGATGCATACTACATAGACATAACACAAAACAGAAAGAGGAATTTAGTAGAGAACTTATGTAATAGGAACATTTTGTCCTATTACTCCAAGGTAGCATGAATGCTGAGGAGAGATTATTAGCTGAGGAGGGTTAGAAGGCTTCATGGAGGAGACCTTTGGGCAGAAAGCTGATGGCAAACGGCAAACAAGGCATGGCGTCCCAGGAAGAATGCTTCAAGCCCAGGATGTAGAAACAGCCTGGCTTAGTGTGTCCACAGACTAACAAAGACCGCAGATGTAAGACCAGGGTCATGGACGATCATGAGGGGGACCACAAGGGAGAGAATGTGGCTAGAGAGGCAGCAGGCATAGATCTCATGCAACCTCATACCTCACTTTGGAGAATAATAATCCGTCATCAGAATATGACCAATGATATGAGCAATGTAAATGAACTCTGTTCTGAATGACCACCCTCACAGTTATGCGGTCAGTAGGCCATAAGAAATCAAAATCTGGGTAACTACTATAGGAATTTGACAGAAAATAGTGCTGTCTTGATCTAGTAAAACTCTTGGATGTGGTGGGCAGTGGTCAGTTTCTAGACATATTTGAAGACTCAATCTCCAGGGTAGGCAATGAAAGAGGATCAAGGGTAACTTGGTGATTTGGCAGACTTATTGATTAAGATGAAGAGTTCACAGAGGCATGGACCTGAGCTGTTCATCATTCAGAACAAGCTAGTTTATGCTAACAAGCAACCCCTGTGTTTCAGTGGCTTAATCCACAGAAATCTCTTTCCTCATTCTCAGCTACAAGTCCAAAATGAATTAGAACACTTCTCTGCTCAGGGTATTCCCCCAGGGAACCCAAGATGTCCAGTCTGTCATCCTGACCCTCTCCCTCTATCACAGCATAGTGGCAGCGGACCCTGAGAGAGTTAGAGACTGGCTTACAAAGCTTCTGCTGGGAAGCGAAGTCACCCCCTCTCCCATGTCAGGGGACAATGGGACCACAGAGCTGTCTGACTTCAAAGTGGGTAAGGAGAAGGACACCCTACCCTCGGCCTAGACATGAGGGACTAGGAACTATTTGCATGTTGACATTGGGAGAGTAAGAAATGCATAATGGCACATGCTTGTAAACCCAGAACATTGGCAGGCAGAGGCAGGAGAATTGCTGCAAGTTCACTACCATCCTGGTCTTCATATCGAGTATTGGAGGAATCCAAGGTCCTAAGATTGATGAATAATGAGCAAAGGACATTAAGTAGCCAGGGGTATACATTTGATAAGAAAACTAGTTTTCTCTGCCATTTGCCTTGTGCCTGCTCTCCTATCAGTTTTTGTCACCTCATCTCTCCCCTAGAACTGTTGTAGGATGGTGTCACCCTGATCCTCATGTGTGCAAGACAAGCATGCCACCAACGAGCCACATTGGCAATTTTCTGCTCTCCTGACTTTAAACATCTGTATCCCATCGTGGAGGGGGTGAGGAACATCAGACATATGGAGTTATGGGATGACATTAGCATTTCAGCAGGACAATAAGAAGACAGTCCTGGGATCAGGCTTCAGCGCTGGTCCTCTCACTAGTTTGCTAAATCACATGTGCAAAGTCATATAAACTCTCCTGACCTACCTCGGTATGCCTGACTACAAAACAAAGACGTACCATTTTCTTTGCATCCTCTGAAGTTCATCCTGAGGAGGGTTGATCCTCGAGAATAGATGATACTCATTTCTAAGATGAGTGAATAGATACATTTGTAAGATGAGTGTTTAGCTGCATTCACTGATTTGAGAGTCCAGCTCAAATTCCCACTCACTTTCTTTTAAGATCTGATACAACTGAACGTGACAAATCAGACTTTAAAAAAAAGATGTTTGGCAGTTAACTAGAGTTGCCTGAGAAAAGGGAATCTCATTGAGGAATTGCCTCTATCAGATTGGTCTCTAGGCTTGTGTGTGGGTATTATCTAGGTTGCTAATTGATGTAGGAGGGCTCCACCCACCGTGGGTGGTGCAATCCCTAGGCAGATGGTCCTGGGATATATAAGAAAGTTTGTTGGGTAGCAAACTAGTAATTAGAACTCCTCCGTGGTCTCTGCTTCAGTTCCTGTCTCTAGCTTCTTGCCCTGAGATCTTGCCTTGGCTTCCCTCAATGATAAGAGTGTAAAACCTGTAAGCCAAATAAACCCTCTCTACCAAGTTGTTTTGGGTCATGGTGTTTTATCAAAATGATAGAAAGCAAAGTAAGACACAAACTCACTCTTCAAAGGAAAAACCTAATGTGAGAATAGCATGGGATTGCAATCCAGGATGCTCAGGCTGTAGTGGACCATTTGTGTAGGTTGAAGCAAAGGGGAAGACAAAAAAGAAAAGGGAAATGGGATATGTTTTAGTTAGGGTTTCCATTGCTATGAAAAGATGCCATGACCAAGGCAACTCTTACAAAGGACAACATCTAATTGGGGCTGGCTCACAGTTCAGAGGTTCAGTCCATTACCATCATGGTGGGAAGCATGGCAGCATGCAGGCAGGCATGGTGCTGAGGAAGAACAGAGAGAGAGTTCTACATCTTGATCCTCAGGCAGCAGAAGGGGACTGTATTCCACACTAGGCAGAGCTCGAGCACAGGAGACCTCAAAACCCACCCTCACAGTGACGCACTTCCTCCAACAAGGTCACGCCTACTGCAACAAAGCCACACTTCCTAATAGTGCCATTCCCTATGGGCCAAGCATTCAAACACACAAGTCTAGTTTTATACTGAAGAATGCAGGTCTGTTACCAAAATATTCCTTCTTACAGAATACCCATATTTAGAGAGTTCAGTTCATGCAATAAACAGTTTTTTGATTTTCTAGTTACTTTATTTTTCGGATAACACTCTGTTGGAGGAAGTGTGTCACATATATACATACACAGTAGAACTGAAGCCCTAAGGGAAGCCAACAGCCTCCCAACCAAAATCTCTAGATGGAGACCTGCCATTGTCTCCTCCCCTGAGAGTTAATCCAGTTGAGCTGGCCATCATCTAGCCAAGAGACTAACTCTCAGGAAGGTGAATTTACCTTAAAGCATGCTCAAGAGACCAAAGAAATAATGAGCCCCTTAGTGAGATAATGTAGTACTCCTTCCCAGAATCCTTGGCCACTTGCGCAGTCCTCAGGAGCCTCCCTCTGTTGGGGCTGTCTACCTTTCTGAGTCTTGAATCAGAAAAACTTAACTTTCCCCTTTGTCTTCTGTTCTGTCTCTTTCAGGTACTGAACAGAGCCAGAGTATATTTTTTCTTTTTCTCTGGGCTTCCCTATTCTTTCTCCGAAGTTCCCCTTCCCAACAAATGTTAGCTCATCCATCATCTGGCTTGTGTCCATGCCTAACTCAAACATCACGGTGCTTTTTCTTCCTCTTAAGATCCCACCTATGCATCTATGAAAGATTAGTCTCACCTTCTGTGATCTATGGATTTCATCCCTTGAACTCATGAGACAGGAACCTGAAAGCTGCTGGCTTGGGTGGCCAGAGTATCCAGGTCCTAGCTCCCTAGAAAGGTGCTGTTCTCAAAAGCACTCTCCTATGAGAGTGTCCTCCAACAGAGAGTCCCCCTAAATGAGGGGAACCTAAGAATCCCTGGGCTTATTCCGTTTCCAGCTCTCCTGTGGTCTTCACAACGGCCTTGTTAGTTTTCAGATAGGAAGAGAGCAGCTTCTGATAATTTACTTCTTAGTATTGTTGCAGCGTTCACAGGGTCAGTTCAGTAAGTTACTATAACTGAAAATAAGCCTCTAAGTTATCAATTCCATTCACTTACCTAACATCTAATCCAATCGTGAATAGTTTGTGGATTCCCGAGGGAACCGGTTTCTTGGTTCATTGTTTTCTCATTAGGTTTTAAATGAGTCTGAGTGTTTCAGATGCTCAGATACTTAGTGCCTCACCTCTTCTCAAGCTCTCTCACTCACCCAAAGCTATTTGCTGGCTATTTCCATAGCCCTCGTCATCACTCTTCTGTCTGGGCGACTACGCTTGTCTTTTTCCACCTTTGATCTGTTCGCCGATGCTGAGTCCTACCTGGGTTACAATTCACTGAGTACTTACCCACAAGGAAAGCTCTTATCATCCAGGGATGGTATATTTATTTCCTTTCTGACTTCCTTTGACACAGGACTTTGCCTAGCACACGTCATATTCAACAGCTCACCTCTGTTTGGACAGCTTTCAAAGGAGGCCATAGTGTGTCTCCAAAAGGAGGCTAACAAAGGCAGTACAGGACTGGGACCGTCACTTCTTTAAATCTTGGTAAGCCAAAGCCTGACTTTTATTAATGGAAAGAGGTGGAAAGAGGTGTCTTAGGATCTTTTCTATATATCTGGATTAGCGAGCACAGTTGTAACAGCTGCTGTGACAAAGATGTAGTCTACACAACAAAGATTGTGTAGTCCTTATCCGTTCTCAACCTAGAACCTTTAAAATTATGTAACAGATCTTGCATAAGTCTATTTTCAACGTCTGGGCTGGGTGATGACCATACTTTTATATGAAGAACTATCTTGTTTTGTGGCATGCTGCTGGAGGGATGAATTGAGCTTCTGTCAGGCCTTCATCTGCTACCAAGTAGTGGCCATTAGCCTCTTACCCTTTCTCTCCACAAACACAATTAGACAAAACGCAAAGGATTCTGGCAGAAGAAAAGGTGGCAGCACACAACCAGGATGCTGCATGGGCTTGCTAATTCACCTTTGACTCTCAGCAAGCTGAGAAAGTCCATTCTAATACTGAAGACCTTTAGACCCCAGCAGTCTACTCCTCTTCAGTTAGTGCAGACCCATTACAAAGAAGATCCAGAAAAACTTCCTGAAAGTCCCAGGAAACTGAATTGAATGAGGTTTAGCAACTGGTTCTTTCTCTTAGAGTAGTGTTTTTTTAAGAATGTATTTCAAACTAATCCCAAGGTCGTTACCATGTCAATCACTGTGCTGGATTTTTATATTATCATTGAGGGTGGACTTACTGTCATGTACTGATAGCTACAGGGGAGAATTAACAATTGAACTCTTAAACACACACACACACACACACACACACACACACTGACTTAGATTTTCTTTGCTGGTCTCTGTAGGGACAGTGCCACCCATGATAGTTATATTACAATCACTTTGATTTATTTCCTAAAACCAGATATGCTAATCATTTAACTAAAGACAATGAAACCTGAGACTACTGGATGATAAGCAGACTCCTAAGTGTTCTGCTCACAAGTGTGTTTTCCTAGCACACATTGTCTCCATTATCACCACTGATCGCACTTAGGATTCATAATCACTTGAAAAACAAAACAAAACAAAGCCCGATGATGCCGGTCCTCCAACCACGGTGTCTCAACTCCATTGACAACACATTCTGCTAAACTGACTTTCCCACAGTGATTCATCAGGAGAAAAATGAGTTCACACTAACTTTCATTTCTCCAAGCCAGCGTGGGTGGAAAGGGAGAGAAAGCGGGCTCAGCAGAGGTACAAGGCTTATTTGGTGCTTCGTCAGGAGGCACACGATTTCACTCTTTATTCTAACTAGTATCTGTCTCCTTCAGTTCCCTAGTTTAGGATCTCTGTACCTTTCTCTAGAAGTGCTAAGTTGGACGACTTGGACGCTCAAAAGCATGCTGAGAGTTAACACTAGTCTAAGACAGCTGCCTCACCCTGCCCAGACAGACTATACATACTTGGATAGAAAGAAGTAAGGCAGAGGCTCACAGACTGCAGAAATTAAACCTATGGATGGCTACTAGCACCACAAAAGGGAATTAGCTACCTGGGAATTTCTTCATTGAATTACATGAAAAAAAAGAAAGAGAGAGAGAGGGAGAAGGGAGAGAAAGAGAAAGAGAGAGAGGAAGGAGGAGGAGGAAGAAAAGGAGGAGGAAGAAGAGAAGGGAGTGTACAGAGTATAGGGAGGCAGGGGGAAGAAGCAAGAAACCACTGAGGTGGGGGGAGGAGGGAGGGAGGAAGGAGGAGGGCTGGAGAGATGTCTCAGCAGTTAAGAGTACTGACTGCTCTTCCAGAGGTCCTGAGTTCAATTCCCAGCAACCATATCTGTAATGGGATCCAATGCCCTCTTCTGGTGTGTCTGAAGAAAGTAACAGTGTGCTCGTATACATAAAATAATCTGAATGAAAGAAAGAGGGAAAGAAAAAAGAAAGAAAGAAAGAAAGAAAGAAAGAAAGAAAGAAAGAAAGAAAGAAAGAAAGAAAGAAAGAAATGAACAAATGAACAAATAAACAAACAAACAAACTGGATAGGCCTTGATTCTTTCTTTTTTTTTTTTTTTTGGTTTTTCGAGACAGGGTTTCTCAGTAGTCCTGGCTGTCCTGGAACTCACTCTGTAGACCAGGCTGGCCTTGAACTCAGAAATCCACCTGCCTCTGCCTCCCAAGTGCTGGGATTAAAGGTGTGCGCCGCCACCACTGCCTGGCAAGGCCTTGATTCTTTAGTACAGAATTGGGCACTGCTCTCCTCCACAGAGTCAGCCTGTAGTTTTGAATGACAGTCCCTGAAGCATAAGGGCTTAGAGACAAACCTCCAACCCCAACATCCCTGCCATCACTGAGTGGAGTCAAGTGACCCTGGCCACATGAAGCACAGAACAAAATCCTCTGGCCTAAATTATCCAGGGTAGGGCCACCTTTCCACTCATCACTGGAAGCCCAACTCTGGCCAAAGCTTTGCCTTGCAAACTTGCTAAGGATAGAGAAGACCAAGGGACGCATCACTGTCCTATCCTTGAGTTTTATGTTTAGTTAGTAGTAAGTAGTTTCCAGGTCACTGACCAGATTCTCGTCCAGGAAACACATTCAAGAATTCCTTTGAAGCCTTAACTGCCGCAGAATTTTGGCCTGAACTGCTTCATTCCCAGTCCACCAATCCTCTTCCCTTAGAACAATGAGACTTTTTGGAATACAGGCAAGCATTGCCTTGTATTGAGAGTCACAGGGTCTCAATAAAAAGCACTGGTGAATCCTGGGGGCCACTCAGAATCCACAGCTCAACGTCTAATGCTAGAATTTAGATGAGAGTCTACACACAGGAGGCAAGTGCATCGGGGAGGGGTGGGGGTGGGAGGACAGGAGTGTCCTAGAAGAGAGTGCTGGAAGATAGACAGACATGGGGAGAGCAAAGGTTCCAGCCAGGTAAATGGGAAGATGAAAGAGTAAAAATGTCCAAAGACAGAAGTGACAGCAGAGGATTAATTGTGGTATCTTTGTTAGCTATGGGAAGCAGGCCACCTGCTAGTGAACTGGGCTGTGTCCTCAGAAGAACGGGTTATTTCAAGTCATATACTCTCCTTTTATCTACCTGCATCTGTCCTCTACTGAGACCCCAGACCCCAGCCAGGCCCCAGCTCAAAGCTCTGTGAGTTTGGAGTGGTAAACATGCATAAACAGAACTACCATCACTGCTTAGAGCTGTTTATGTTTGCATTTCGAAGGCTTCCAGCCAACCACGGGAATTGAAGATATATCTACTCAAGTGTCATGAAGGCCACACGTGGCCCAGAAGGCAGAAATGCTCTCTGGCTTCCATAGAAGTTCACACAGGGTTTGAGCCTCTGGTTCAGCTGGATAGTAAAACAACAGTATGGTAGCCATAGTAATGAAAAATCTGTTTAAACCACCTTGGAATCACATTTCTAGTCTTAAGACTACTTTAGGAACAAAAACCAGTGGCCATATTTAGGCAGCTAATGCTACAAAGGACCTTACAGCGGCTTTGAAAACTATTTGTCTAATGCAGAAAAACAAAACAAATCAATAACAAGAACTAGCTAGATCAGGTAAACTTTCCATAAAGGGCCGAAGTGTAAGTACGTGACTTTGGGGCTATGCCGTCTCTGCTCTTCACTGTAATACTTCTGTAACAGAAGACTGCCACAAGAGAGCGAAAATGGCCAGCAGGGCCATGTTCCCTTAAATCTTCACTTATGGACAGTGAAATTAGAAGTTCATATAATTTCCACATGGTGAAAAATATAATTCCTTGTTTGAGTTTTTCATCCTGTTATCTATAGGCCATTGGGATCAAGTACCTGGCTAGATTTGGCCAGCAGACCATAATGTGCCAACCCCTGACATAGACAGATGAAAATATAAACATTGCTACTATCAATTACAATTATGGAGGCCAGGGGAAGACAGTACAAAAAAGGGGGGGCAATATTGTAAAGCTGTATTAATTACATTTTAAATTTTTCTGTAAGATGTTTTAAAATCTTAAGAATCTTGCTGGCTTGTGAGACAGACCCTTCCAAGGCTGGACATGACTGGAGAGAGTGACGGTCAAGAGGGGACCTTCCATACTGCACCTAGCTGACCCTCATCAGTCCCGTTGGCTCTCTCCATCATCCTCCAGAGCATTTCTCTGTCCAATCATTCCAAGGCACCCCCAGGCCACAGAGGCCCCAGGAATCAGGGACTAAATCAAAATGTTTACCCTGCCATGCCTTTCTGGAAGAAGTCTCCCCTAGGCCAGGGCCTCTGTTTCTCTTCTTATTTCTCCCTCCTGTACCTAGTGGGCCCTCTGGTCCTTCACTGCTGTGCCCCATCCCCTTCTTTCAAGAAACGTAAGATCTCCTTCAGCTGTGCTGGCTCCTCTATGTCATTACTCAGTCACTTTCATTAAAGTAAAATCTCCAGGTACAAATGAGACAAGAAAGCTGGAGTCTTAAGCTGAATCCAGGACCTCAGCATCACAAGGACCCCACTCCAGTCTTGCAGGTTGGAAATCTGCAGGAAAATAAGATTCCTCAAGCTATCAGCAAGGACACAAAAGCTTGAGATGTCGTGGTGATTTAAAGCCTGGACTCTGGATTAAAAGGTCTACTTAATCCCGTGCCTCTCATTAGCTCTGTGGGCTCCATCAAAATATATCCATTTCCTCTTCTGGACCTGTGTGGGCTTGAATATGCTTGGCCCTTAAGAAGTGGCACTATTAGGAGGTGTGGCCTTGCTGGAGTGGGTGTGGCCTTAGAGGAAGTATATCACTGCGGGGGTGGACATTGAAGTCGTATGCTTAAACTCCACCCAGGGCAGAAAGAGTCTTCTCCGGGCTGCCCTCAGATCAAGACATAGAACTCTCCTTCCAGTGCCATGCCTGCCTGGACACTGCCATGCTTCCTGCCATGATAATGGACTGAACTTCCAAAACTGTAAGCCAGCCCCAATTAAATGTTGTCCTTTATAAGAGTCGTCTTGGTCTTCACAGCAATAGAAACCTAAGACAGTAACTAAAGGTGAAAATGGCGATGTTCAAATCTGTGCCTACACACCTTAGACCGTGTCTGAAAAATATTAAAAATATTAGTGATTGAATGTTGCCTAGGATTTGCCCTTAGAACACAAAGGTACACCTATGTCTATATTCCTGAGACTTTTCCCTCAGGAGTGCACACATTTTGAACAAGTCGAATGACTAGGGCTTTGAGCCCATCCACCCACCCACGATTCCATCCAGAAAGCAAAGGAAGACGCCACAACTCCTGGCTGCAGTGTAAAATGTATTGACACCGGGAAGGGACGACTTGGAGACAGGTCAGGCCTGTTGAGATGACGCACAGTTAAGACATGCCGATTCTCAGGATGGCGTCAGAAGGGTTAACAAACACCGTGCATTCCTTAGCAGGCGACCACTACTCTAACGTTTCTCCTAGAGTATCATAATGGCTGCTTGCAGGGCACTACAGATCTAATTTAGATGTTAAGGTTGATCAGAGTGATCAGCAACCTGGTTTTCATTTGGTCACTGCTACGGGGGAGGAGGTGACTTTTCTTAATGTACTCTTTGTTTACATGTTTAGCCACCAACTGACTCCAGAGAATAATGAAAAATAAGTTAGTGAAAACGACTGTGGGTAGGTCATGGATTCTCTCTCCCAAGACCCTTAAAGTCATAGCATTTACATTTATGGGGATGGGACAGCATCATGGAAAACTACGTTAACAACAACAACAAAAACAAAACCTACTGAAAAACACATCTATAGGACACAGTGGTCAGCTGTAAACAGCTCAGAAGGGTAAAGAAAACATGGTCCCTTCCCGCAGGATGGGTGATCCAACAGTGACCCTTCCCGCCGGATGGGCAGTCTGACAGTGACAAACTCTGCCTCCCCCCCCCCCCCCCTTAGTGGCTATTTTCCTACCACAGTGTTGCACTTCATTACTGTATTAAATAACTTACATGGGAAGGAGGAGTTTGCTAGCCAGCAGCCAACTCAAAGCCTTGGAGGAAGAGGGGGTGGGGGAGGGGCGTTTACGATACCGCACGCATGGGATAAGGAGATATCTGCAGTAGAACTCCACCCAATCTTTGCCCTCACTGGAATACTGTTCAAGCTGAGGTCTGGGATCCAAACTTGGGGGATGGGAGGAGTCCCCCCCCACCCTCCTCTCCCTTTTTCATTTAAATTAACAAAGAAAACTGGGCTTCCACAGAGCCAGCACTCAGCTGGGTAAGTTCCATTAGCAGCAAATGTTCAGGCCAACAAAACAAAACAAAACAAAACAAAACAAAACAAAACACCCCCACAAACAAAAGAAAACTCCATCCAGGTGCATAGCTGTGATTCACATGGAAATTCCAGAAGATGAATCACGTGCAGAGCCGGGACTTTTAGAGTATTCCTTCTCAAGTGTCTTCAGTGAGGATTTCAGTCTCCAAAGAAATCCAAGTCAATCTGTCAGCTGTGGGAAGTGAATTTCCCATCCGATCTACAGCTGGGCTTGCTTGCAGGGTCTGTGAGGCGGTTCCTAGTACTGGAGGCCAGAGAACGAAGGCCAGCCCTTCCAGGGTCCTTCTGATGCAGCGGTGGCAGCAGCAGCAACAACAGCAGCAACAGCAGCAGCACTTTCCAGATGTTAAACTCTGCCCAAAAGGCTGGATCTGTGGAATAAGGGAAACCATGTAAGGCAGAGGTCCAGTTATATTGGCTTGGAATGCCTTGCTTAATGCTCACCTCTCCTACGTTTTAAATGTATTTTTACAGAGTTGAAATGATGGGGTAGAAATCAAGGACTAGTCTTTCAGGCAGACTGCAGAACAGTTATTAACGGAGACAGCCAAAGCATTGCCTACGGTAATCTCTATCTTAAGTGGAATTATATTAAATCAAAAAGCGAATGCCATTAATGACAATGAACTTTTAAGTATGTGTGACACATGTATGGTACACAAGTTTACGTCTTACTTAGGGCCTCAACTGCAGTGATAAAATACAATAATCACGAGCAACTTGGGGAGGAAAGGGTTTATTTGGCTTGCACTTCCACATCACAGGCCACCCCCAAAGGAAGTCAGGGCAGGAACTTGGAGGTCAGACTTTAATGTAAAGGCCATGGAGGAGTGCTATTCTGGCTTGCTCCTCATGGCTTGGTCAGCCTGCTTTCTTATAGCCCCACAAAGGACAACCAGCACAGGTTGGCTCTGTCTACAATGGGCTGGGTCCTTCCATGTCAAGCATCAATCAAGGAAATGCATCATGGGTGTTCCCGAGGGCCAATTACATGGGGACATTTTCTCAATTGGGGTTTCCTCTTCCATAATTATTCTAGCCTGTGTCAATGACATAGAACTCGCCAGCACAGTTTACTTAGTAGATAGGAAGTGGGGCTGAGGAGCAATGGCTAAGCTTGTGGATGGCAGGGCCAGCCATGGGGGACATGCCCCGTCTGTGCTCAGCTATGAAAGAAGAAGACACACCACACTAAACACTGTGTGGCAGGTGACCAGAAAGCCAGGAGTGTCTGAGGGCTCAGAAGCAATATCCACCTAGGGAGGAGGCCGTGCAGAGAGGCCATGATTGTGGTTATGGGAAAGGCTGAGCACAGGGCTTAGACACGAGGAGGAGTGTGTCCCTTAAGCTTCCTCAGAAGGCAATTTTAACATAGAAACTAGTCTTTTACACCAAAGAATACCTCCCACTGTGTGCACAAGATGTCTTCTCATCAAGCCACTGCCATAGAAGCAGCAGCACCTCTACTGTTATTATTCTGGAGACTGAGTTGTGATTTATAACCCAGGTTGGCCTCAGACGTACTCTGTAGGTCAGGCTAGCCTCAAACATGTGGTTCTATTACCTCAGCTTCCCAAGACCTAAAATTCTAGATGTGCCAACATGCCTGGTTTCCAACTCTCAAACACACTCTGACCAGAAAAAAATTATTACTGAGTTTACACAACTGTAAACAAATCCCCATATGCATGTCTGAATTCAGCCAGCACACCGCCTTTCTCACACGACGTTCTAGTTCCACTACTGAAGTCTTTGGATAAATTTTTGTGTTACCATATACTATATACAGTGCACAGAGCCTTGGGGAGAGTTATACAATTCAATCTTTCCTGTCAAACCTTGGATTTGCAACCAAACTCCTGATCTGCACCAGAACAGAGTAACTATAAAGAAATTACGGATAGGCTTGGTTTTTATGTATCTGGAACCAGTGAGTAATTCAGACACTGAGTATCTTGCAGAACCAATCTGTCTACTTCTCCACGGCAAGGTTTCAGATACTAGGAGTCTTACTAAAAGCCCAGCTTGTTTGGGGGGGGGGGAGAAGGGGGTAGAGGGTGATTACAAAGAAGAAACACGGCAGGAAAAGTTCACCCTAAAATATAATTAAAGGAGTTAATTCTCCATTTTTTCCCTTTGTTTTTGTGAGACAGGGTCTCATCACGTAGCCCGTGCTGATCTTAAACTCGGTTCCTCTTACTTCAGCTTCCTGAGTGCTGAGATTATAAATCTGGGCTATTTCACCAAACTGCCTAGAGTTGTATTGTCTTCAGTGTGTGTCTGAACCAGTCTTCATCATCTTATATCATATTATGTCCTGGCTGCTTTTTAGCCTATTAAAATATCTTACATACTTAAAATACAAAACACTTGCAAATGTGTTTTAAAATACCAATAGAATAGCCAAAGTTTTGCTGTTATTGTTGTTTTTAACCTACAAATTATATTTTAAGTTCACATTCTCTCTCTCAAACCAAAGGAGGCCTGATATCTGATTGTTAACTGATACCGCAACTTTAACTTATGTTAATTTTAGCTAGTATTTTTGTTGGGACCCCACCCAAATAGTTTTAAGATTAGAACTATTCAAAAATAAATCCTGAACTTTTTTTTTTAAAAAAGAAAAAGAAAGAATATTTATTTACTTATTTAATGTATATGAGTACACTATAGCTGTCTTCAGACACACCAGAAGAGGGCATCAAATCTCATTACAGATGGTTATGAGCCACCATGTGCTGCTGGAAATTGAACTCAGGATCTTTGGAAGAGTAGTCAGTGCTCTTAACCACTGAGCCATCTCTTCAGCCCCGAGTCTGAACTTTTAAACAAAGAAAAATTGGTTTTTAAAACTTGTTTGTTTTGTTGTGCTATACCATGGGGTAATCTCAATTCCACATTCCATTACATCATCAGGAAGGAACTACAATTCTGCTATTATCTGCCAGTGTAAAGAAATCAAAGGCAATAGCACTGACCGGTGGCACCGAGAATCTCTGTGGCTTGGGATTCTTGGTGCCTGATGTTTGGAAAGAGTGTAAGTAGAACCCACAGACAGTGACAGGACAGGACGCTCTTGCATGGCTACACCTGCAACATTTCGTTGGCCTTCACTTTACAGAGAGAAACTTGCCAGAGAACTTCTCATGGTATTCCAGCTGATTCTTGCCGCTTCTGTTGGCTCATACTGATCAGCGGAGCCTCGCAGTTTCTGCTGGATGGAGCTGCTACTACTGATTCATGTTTGGTGTTTGCTATTGAGCTGAACTGCTGGTATCCTGACAACAGAGTGGAATCACCCCAAGGAACTACTTCTAAACAGGTCCACAACACCCTTGTCCTATTAATATGTTTCTTCCCTACCTCTGATTGGTGGGTTAGAAGGGAAGTTGAAGCATTTAAGAACCCTAAATAAAGTAGGCTTTGAAAATTCTAGACTCTACCGAACAGGTAGGTGGGGCCTTCCTACACCTGGCACGCATATGACTTTCCTGAGGTAAAGCCAATATTAACTATAGACTAGTACAACCATAAGAAGCATTGAAACTCACCTTAAAGACTTCCATCTGTCCTTCTCTATATTATTTTCGGGTCCTTCACTCTCATATGAAGCCAAGTAGAGAGCTACAATCAAACAAAGGAAAGGACCCATTATGATGGAAGCCGTCTCCTGATACCATTAACCCCACTCCTGGAAAGGCCTGCTCAGCTAGAGCCTAAGCTCCAGTGCACCCTTCAGATGTGCTGAGTTATCCTGAAGAGCACAGAGCAGCACTCTGCTTCTGACTGGCCATCAACAAACCCCATGACCCTGAGCTGAAAAGGCCCTTAGTGAACCCAGAACGTATGAGTCATAAAGCTTTCAAAATGCAAACGGGGCAGTCCTGTCATACACTCAGATTTATATTTGTTCTGAAAGGAAGGATCATGGCTCTTTCCTGGTGCCCTCAGCTCTTTAACAGAAATCACATGTAGGTTGTTTAAATCCAAAAGAAAATCATCTCAAGATTGTAAAAGTTGTCGTTAATCTTAATTATAGAGATGAAAACAATCAGCTGCCTCCCTCCAAACAGGCAATATGAATTCAAAATGTCTGCCAGACGTTACTGCAGACACCATCAACAAACCCTGAGGATGTAACAAGTCAGTAGGTAAGTCCCCTACTAAGCATTCTACAGACTACTGATGAATTGTCCTTCACAGAACCAGGCCTTTTCTCTGCTTCCATGGCCCCATGTTCTCACAGGTCATGACTGTCCACACCTTTTAGAAACAGCCTTGAATAGCTTTCCAATCTATTATGCAAGCTTATCATATGCAGAACAGGCATTAGGAAAGACTGTGTTTGACTGATTACAAAGTGAAGACATTTTAGGGGTGAACTGTAAGACTTTCTGTGCAACAGAAAGAAAAGGTTGGATCAGCTCAGAGGCCTGGCATCAGACAACCAAGTGCAGGCATTTATCTGGGGTATCCAGGGCAGGTGCAAGCTCAAGACTCACCGTCTTCACTGAATACGGGCACTGAGAGCAGGTATTGTAAGACCTTCCGGTCCCGTTCGAACGGGCACTCCACCTGTTTCCATGTCATAAATTCACTCACTTGTTTGGCCAGTTCCCAAAATTTCTGAAAGAGAATCAAAGAATTTTAAGGGTAATTGTCAAGAATTATCGGGCTGTGGGACCCAATTCCATTTGAAAAGCACCTTCTCATCTTCATTTAATAAGCATTGTATTTGCTTTCTAGGGAAGGGAAGATGACTCTCATGCCTGCAAGTGACAGCGCTGCTGGGAGAACAGTGCTACTTGGTGCTGTCAATTTCTTATAGAGAGTAGGCCAATAACAAGTTTGTTCTGAGCTGCAGAATCTGCCTTGCTGCTAGGCTGGGGCATTGAGAAACAATCCACTCTGGCTTTTGTTTGAAGTATTTAGTTTTTGAGGCAGACTCTCATTATGTCACACTGGCTGCCCTGACATTCCCTATGTAGACCAGACTGGCCTCAAACTTGTGGTAATCCTCCTGCCTCTGCCTCCTGAGTGCCACCACCTGATCCCTACTCTGATATTCACACCCTGCTTGGTTCCGCTCACCTCAAAATTGACGTGTCCATTTGGAAGACGGTTGACACAGCCCTCGTTGAGAAAATAAATGTCTTTGATTAAGAGACTGAAGAATGGTATCACAATCTAGAAAGAAAAAGATTCAGGGTTGTCTGGGTAAATAAACATTTAGCCTCTTGTTACAGAAAGAAAGGAGAAATGAGCAGTGTTAATTGCATGGAAGGCCACAGTGAATTACAGTGCACTGTTCTGTACACTCCGAGCCACTACCTTCCATGGCTTAGCCTAGGATGCAAATGTCACCAACACCTAAGTACAGTAGAGACTAGCACTGTCGGCAAGTGGGTGGGTCAATACCTTTTGTTCAATTTTTCCTATTTTCTTTCATGTTTACTTTGATAAAATTTAAAGGTTCTCGCTGAAATGAAAGTACCTAAAAGAACTCTATTCGTTTAGGGACCCCCTTAATTATAGTAGTCTTTTGGTGGTTTTGTTTGTTTGTTTGTTTTTCCGAGACAGGGTTTCTGTGTAGCCCTGGCTGTCCTGGAACTCACTCTGTAGACCAGGCTGGCCTCGAACTCAGAAATCCACCTGCCTCTGCCTCCCAAGTGCTGGGATTAAAGGCATTCGCCACCACTGCCAGGCTAATTATAGTAGTCTTAAAGGCACATGACCCATCTTCTTGCTATGTTCTGTATCATCCCATCATTAGACATCTATGTTTTAGATGGATGGGGCTTTTTTGTTTGTTTGGTTGGTTGGTTTTATATTTTCCTCTTGATGCCATTTCTCAAGATAATGTGACAGTAGAAGATTTTAAGCAATAGTTGCTACAGTTCCCTATTGAAGAAACCTGGCTGTTTGAGAGAACAAGTCTTCACATGCTGTCCTGGAAAAGCCCCTTAGGAGAACCAGGTACTGTCTGTTGCCAGAAAGATGCCCTCCAAGTGAGGGAGAGATGAAAATGTGCGAATTAAAAGTAAAGACTTCAAAAGCTAATACACTTCTGTAATGATACCTTCTTGGCCTCGATTCTGTGGTTTGATGAGACAGTCTTTCCCTGACTATCCGAGAGTAGCTATCTTTACAAGTATCCTATATTGGACCACTCCCATCTCAGAGATCGAAGTTCTGATACAGTCATTTTTATTTTTTTCTCAGATGCTATCTATTTGAAAAAGCTCTGCACTGTAAATAATGCACCCAACAGATTATTTGGGGGAATTCTGAAAACACCAAGATCAAGTCTTTGAAGTCTTCTAAGCTCATGACTCATGAATGAGAAAACAAACTTTTTGGCTCACACACAAAGAGCAAGCGCCAATTCGCTTCTAGAAAGAAACTCAGATCTTTTCCCTGAAGTCTTTTTCACAAAGCCAAAACACCTTTCATTAATTTTGTTTCATTGATCCTGGGGAATAATCAAATGTTATCTTCTGCTTCACTAGTACCCCTGACTACCTCGTATTTGCTCTTGTCTGCAGAGCCCCTGAAGCAGAACTAGCAAAGAGTCTATGTATGTCCTTCTCCCTCTTCTGGTCCTGGTTCATTCTACACTGATCCTTGACTCTTTCAAAGAACACTCATGGGGGTAGGTGCTGGGCTACCGGCTCCATCACACATCAGTTTAAGAACTGGCTCTACAGCTGGCCAGTACTAACAGCTAGGTGTTGGCAAAATGTAAGGATTTTTGTTTGTGCTTTGTTTTGCTTTAAATGCATTTGTTGTTATTCTTGGTATGGCCTAGGAGATGCATACCTTACATTTTTAAGTGGCTGGCACAGGGCATCAAAAGAATAATACTTCAGGGTACATGAAAAAATGTGAACTAGAAGTGACAGTGGCCACAGAGTTTCACTGGAGCGTGGCCATGCTCATTCATGCAGACACTGGTTGGGTCTGCTCTCTGCTCCTACCCAAGTCATGAACGCACTGGAAGACAATAAACACGAATCCTGAGACAGCCCCAGGGAAGTGGGGGCACAATGAAAATGAAGACATGGTAGTTTATTTACAGTGCAACGACTTCTAAAGGAGAAGCTTCAGTGCTGTCCCAGGCCTCGGGGGGGGGGGGGGCTGTGGGCCTCATTTACTGTCTTATAGACTTAAGTCTGCAGCTCTTGTCATGGCCATTAAGCCGTGGGAGGCAGAAGGATTCCTTCTGGGAATTTTGCATTCAGTGTCCCTACAAGATGCTCGACTCCTGAGTCATTCTTCCAGGAACATGGAAACACAGCCAGCCTAATGTGGGGCACTTGGCTGCTCTATTTCTCATGCTCATGACAAGAAGGGAAGCTCAGACTTTAACCCCTTGATCACTCATGAGAGTTCCCATCAGCTTTGCACAGGGTGCAAAATATAAGGTGCAGAATATAAGAACTCAAGGGGTTTGTGAGATAAGGGAGTAATGTCTTGTTTTTATTAGGTCTTAGGTCTTGCCACTATCATTAGTGGGAAAACTAAGTAGCTATATGTAAACTAATATGTGTGTGTGTGTATACATATATATAATATGGCCATATATAAACTAATATATATATATATATATATATGTGTGTGTGTGTGTGTGTGTATATATATATATATATATATGTATATATGTATAATATAGGTATTATCATGTAGAATCATGTATTCCTCCTGGCTGGCCCTCAAAATCACTATGTAGCCAAGGATAACCTAAGACGTCTCTAATTCTCCTGAGAGCTGGGATTTCGGGCATGTACTCTCTCTATGGAGAGCTGGGGACTGAACTCCACTCTTTTTGTGTATCCTAGGCAAGGACTCCACCAACTGAGCTAAAACACAAATTTCCCCTTTAAAAACATTCTGAATGCTGGGCCTGGAGAGATGGCTCAGCAGTTAAGAGCACAGACTACTCTTCCAGAGGTCCTGGGTTCAACTCCTAGCAACCATATGGTGGCTCACAACCATCTGTAATGGGATCCAATGCCCTCTTCTGACATCCTGGCATACATGCAGACAGAGCACTCATATTCATATACATAAATACATGGAGAAAACTTAATATAATAACATATATTCTGAATTCATTTAGGCCTGATAATCGCAGCTATTAAAGCTGAAGGCCTGCCTGGGCTACTTGGTGAATTCTTTCTCAAAAACAAACCAGTGCAAACCAGTTAAATAACAGCTGGAATATATTAGAGATATATGGTAAAGTGCTTGTCTGGTAGGCATAAAATCTCCACGTTCAACGCGCAGGACCTTCAGCGTGAACTGCTGGTAATTCAGAATCAGCCTTTGTACCACACGGCACCATCAGTTCCGTGTCTAGAAATCGATGCTAATGAGGAGGACCAAGTTTGCAGAAACACAAAAAGGAGAGTGAAGGGGCTGAAAACCATGTAATCATATGAGAGACGCATGGTTAAAAACTGAGAGACTCTGAGTCCGCTGAATACCCACAGGGAGGGGAACTATTTAGAGAGCACTTAAGGGCTCCTTCGTGGAAGACAGATTTGATTTGCACCGTAATAGGTACCTGGAAATGCACTGCTCTGACCACATAAACTTGAGATTTGGAAAAGATCAAAGACCATTATTCGAGATGTACTGCCAAGGAGATTGTAAAATGGGCAGTTACTTTGGAATAAAGAAAGTACTCCCTCAGCTCGAAATAAGGGACATAATCTCATTTCTAAAATAAAAGGATCGATCTGGCCAGACATGCTTTTATTTCTTATCTTTTTAGGCCAATTATGAAAACGGAAAAGTAAGCTTCTTCAGATGGTTGTAATTATGGCCGTTCCATCAACTACAGGCACAATCTACACATTCCCATAGAACTGCCTTTTACAAATGAAGCAGGATGGAATGACTAAGGGACACAAAGTGTAAATAATTACGTTTGTTTTCCTTTCTGGGGACAGCTGTTAAAGTAGCACAGGTGCTGGTGGCTTCTCTCCGTGGCTGCCATCAGAGTCGCAGCCCTCTGACAGACAGGACTCCACAGCTGCCTCCCTCCTCACCAAGGGCCGTGTGGAGTCTGGTGCCCACCACAGAAAGATGTGGGGTGGTCTCACAGCTTCCCTGCACCCCTCACTCAGGGTGTCAGGTTCCTCCCTTGCTTTTGCTCATCGTCACTAGGCAGCTTTACCCACTTCAGATTGGCTCTTCTCAGCAAAGTATAAAAGCTAGCAAACTGCCAGGCATCTGGAAGTTTCCTCAATTAAAAACCAAAGTTAATACATTTGCGGTGTTTCTCCGATGTCACCGGAGCCAGAATTCCATGGTAGAAACGCCATGTCTTTAAAAGGAATTTTTGTCTTAGCCCATTAGTCCTGATGATTCTGTAGGGAAGTGACTTAGAAGTCAGGGAATATTTTTCTCCTGTGTCTTCAAACTGGTTGAAAATACTGTTTAACACGGGGGCAGAAATTAAAAGCTGATAGCCGCCACTAAGAAGTCAGCATTAGTGGTCAGATAAGTGGCTCAGCAGTTAAGAGGACTAGCTGTTCTTCCAGACGGCCCGGGTTCAATTCCCAGCACCCACGTGGCAGTTCACAACTGTCTGTAACTCCAGTTTCAGGGGATCTGACACCATCACATAGACATACATGCAGGCAAAATGCCAATGCACATAAAATAAAAATAAATGAACCTTAAAAAGAAAAAGAAGTCAGCATTAGCTGCTATCATAACTGAGCATTTATTTCTCAAACACCATGACAGACAATCTGTCCTTCCTCTGAAAGGAACTGAGACAGAAATGTGTCTCAGAGTCCAGAACTCGTGGTACAATGAGTGGGGGAGAGAGGACCTGATCATTAATTTTTTTTAGACACTGTCCCTGTATTTTTTCATGCCACCTACATATCCAATTAGTCACAGCAGGCCTAATGCCATAGCAACTAACCTACTTTCTGAGAATAAATGGCGTGACTGTGGGAGGTAAGCTAATTCTTTTGAAAGAAAGGTTACATTAAGGGAACCACCTTATGCAGAGCTTAAATGTCTTTTTCCCATTAAACCAGATTAATCTCTAATGCTATTAGTCACCTTATCATATGACTTAACTAACTGCCTGAGGTACAACTAAGATGCACTACAGAGCACATCGGCAACGGGTAATACAAATAATACACAACTGCACAGTTCCACTCTACGACATTCTCTTTGTCCACTGTCCTCTTCCCGTGGCCTACTCCTCCTGAGGGATAAGAGCTCTATAAGTGAACCTCTCTTAGGTCTGAGCTAAAAACAACGCCAGGTAGTAGTTTACTTCCCGACAAGTCTATAGATAACAAGTGACACTTCTCACAGCTTACCTTCTCTCTGCTACTGTGAGCAGTTAGAGACCTCTGCGCTGCCCCTCGGAGAGCCGTTCTGTAGTTGTAGAAGTTGCTCGACGGATCCATTTGATGCTGTAGAGAGAGAATGTTATTGACCACTCACCTTCCAACTTACAAGATCATGCCAACACATACAAAGTCACAGTAAGTTAGGGAATTCATTAGAAGCATGATAGATCTATATTACACACACACAGACACACACACACACACACACACACACACACACACATGTATAAGCTCAAAGTTATATGGGAATGGCTGCTTGGGATAACCAACTTTGCTCAAAGAGTGGTGAATGAATATCCTAAGGAGATAAAGATCCTGTATATAGTACAAAAGTCAAACTGGGAAGCGGACCTCTCTCTCCGGTTCAGGACCCCAGTTCTACTCTGGCATATAAAATCATGTGACTGAGAAGTCAGCATTTCTTTCATCAATTACTCCAAAATGTCCACCTCTGTTTATAAAAGGACCAGCCCCAAACCAACTGAGTCCCTTCCCCACCCCCGGGTCTGAAAGCCTTTCCCTTTGGTGGTACTATCTGATGGAGAAGCAGCATCATGCAGCTGAGTTCCATCTTCCAGGAGCCTTGCTATCCATCCCAGCCTGCCCTGAAGCTCAGCCTCCCAAGTGCTGGTCTCCCAGGCATGCTCTATCCACTCCACACTAAGTCATCCCTTTCACATACCTCAAGAATGTCAAACTTGGCAGTCTTCACTTTGGCCCAGGTTTTCTTAAGTCGCGAGACGGGGCTCATGTTCATACCGGCTTCCCGTTTAAAATGGACGAGAAGGGAAGAGAATCGAAACAGAGACGTAAGAAGTCATTGTAGCTTGTTCTCCTGTAATTCGTATGTTACTAAGCATCGACAACTGAGTTCTCCAACTAGTAGTAACAGTCTCCGATTTTACCACATTTCCCCAACTAGTAGTAACAGTCTCCGATTTTACCACATTTCCCTGCTAACATTTCCTCAGCTCAGAAGCAGCACAGCTCTGAACAGGGCTAGGCGCATTTCTTGAGGTCATATTGGGGGGCCTGACCCTGCCAAGTTTAGCGTGTGAGCAGCCAAGGTAAGCACATAAACAAATGGTCATGACTACAACACTGATACATTCAGTTTGTTTGGTTTGGGTTTTCTGAGGCAGGGCCTCATGTCGTTCAGATGGGTCTGGACTTTTCTCCAGAATTCAGACTTGAATCCCAGCTCCTCCTATTTCAGTCTCCCGTGTGTTAGGATGAAAGGTATAAGACACCACACCTGACACAATGCTAAAGTTTGAGTTTATATTGTATTCTTGTTGGAAATTCTTTTTTTTTTTAATTTTTTCAATCATTTCAAAATATTAGAATTCTAGATAGCTCATTGGCCATTAGAAAACACAATGGAACAGGTGGTGACTGGGCCATAGGTTGTTATTTGCTGACCCGTTTCCTGTCACCTAACCTGTCATGCATGCATGGTTCCCATATATCTCCTTACATACCTACTACACGTTCCTTCAAGAATAAGCTAGGTTCCAGGCTGGGGAGTTTTCCCAATGTTGTCTAGTTGCCCCAGTAGCAAAGATCACACCAATGCGATGTCACAGGCCATACTCAGCCCACAATGCCACACTGCATGTCCCAGCAACAACCTATATACTACAGAGACTTGGTACCACATTGCAGTGGAAAAGGAGTCCACATGGACCTAAATGAGTACATGTATTCATCTCTCGCCACCAATATTTCCATGTTTAATAACTTTAAGAGATTTCTAATTGAGGCAAAACACAGACTCAGATCCTAAATGTTCGATGAGATGGATTTGATTGGTGTACAAGGTCATATACCTCCCTTCCAATCAAGGGATGACAGAACTTTCAATCGCCCAGCTATAGAAATGGCGACAGTGGTCAAGGGTCACCTGTCGCCAGACGTTAGTTGGCTTTGTCTATTTTAGACCTTACATGAGGGGGATCCCACTGCACATGTCTTGTCATGCCTGACCTGGTAAAGGCTCAGCACAACAATTGTGAAACTCATCCAGTGTAGATACGTTTCAGTGATTCATCTTTACTGCTCCGAAGTATTTATTGTATGAATATGCCCCAGGTTGTTCAATCATTTACCTGCAAGTGGGCGTTGGGCTCTTTCCAAGCTGGAGCTAATAGGAACAAGGCTTCCTTTACAATTCTAACACACATCTTTCTGCAGGCGTATTCATGTTTTATGGGGCAAATATGTTAGTGCTGGAACTTCCAGATTACAGGGTAGGTTTTTGATTAGCTTTATAAGAAACTGCCAGTTGCTAAAGCCATGAAACTATTCAAACTCCCTCTATTCCTGTATAATGCATTCCACATACCCCTTACCCTGGACAATATTTGGTGCAACCTGTTTTGATTATTTTAAGTTATTTTGGTGTATGAGATGGTCTTTTGCATTTCTGATGGTCCTTGTATAGACTTATTATCCCCTGGTTATTTATCTTGTGCAATTATCTGGTTCTGTATGGGTCATGGATAAAAGCTCTCTGTTGGCTATATTTTAATATCTTCTTCCATACTGTGGCTTGCCTTGGCACTTTCTAATTGGTAGATGAAGAAAACTAAGTCACCCTATATCACTGAGGATGTCAGCCTTTCAGATCCCTGGACTTAAATGACCACTCGGTCCAGTGTTTCCATGGAGTCAAACATAATCAGCATTATAATGGAGAAAACAAAGGCAGATGATATACAGACAAAACAGAAAAAAGGGGTTTAGTGAAGAGATTTATCAGGATAAATATTAATAAACTAAATCAAGAAGATTCTCTAGCTTCAAAGTGACCCAAGTCTTTTTCTTTTACACAACTATTTGCTGAGTGCCTGAAAGTGTGTAAATGGCCATCGGTCGAGTATTAAGATGGAGCCACAAAGATTTGCTTCTATATGTGCTAACAAAATGAGTAGAAAGAAACAGTGCCAGTCATTAACGCCCCCAGGATCCTCTGGAGAGACCTGGAAGACTGCAATCGTGAGCTGATGCTGTCTCAGAAGCATGGGCAAGAGGAAAGGACTGGCTTCTTAGGCCATCCTCAAGCTAATGCTGATGAGATGGTAAGATTTCATCTCAGGTCAGGTCAGCCCAAATACCTCTGGAAATCTTTTATTTAGACAAGTGTTTCAGTCCTCAGCTTTTACAGATGGATATTTAACTGAGCATAAATGAACTAAAGGCATTCAATGAATTCAAGCTTTCGAAGGAAAGATTGTATGTACTTGCACTAATTTGGGTCCATAAAGCATTCTGAAAGCTCTGTAACAACTCCGGATTAAAGAGAGTACAGTTTTCAGGAAAGACAGATTTTCAGCGGATGCAATTTGCAAGCCCCATAAAACTAGTCCACACACACACACACACACACACACACACACACACACACACTACTCACAGATGATTGCCATTAAAGAATTGAAGTTTCCAATGTTGAAACACTCTCGAGCCACATCGATAAAATATTCAATCATCCTTGCTCGGTGTTTCTTCTTCACAGGCTGTAAGGAAAACAACTATGAGTAGACAGGAACCCAACACATAGGCTCAACAGATAGAAAGTAAGCAGGAAAACTGGATTGAGGGAAAAACTGCACTGTCTCACCATGCAGATTTCTGTAGCAACCAAGTAGCTTAGACGATTGAACCACTCTACGTAAGCTTCCAAGTTCCGTGTTTTCTTCCGTTCGCTGTAGCAACTCTACAGAGGAAGCAACATGGACAGATGAGGTCTGTGAATACGCACTGATGCTCACAAAAGCATCCTTCCTTCCCAAGAAATGAGGTTACTCTGAAATGACGTTAGTCTGGGAGGGCCCTGCCCTCAGACCCTCAATTCCAAAGAAGGATTTGCTGGCTACTTTTAACTGTCAACTTGACAAGCTAGAATCACGTGGGAAGAGCAAGCTTGTGGGAGACTGTCTTGATTGTTAATGGATGTAGGAAGGCCCAGCCCCCTGAGGGCAGCACCATTTCCTCTAGGCAGGGGGCGCTGAGCAGCACAGCAAAGAAGCACTTGTGTGAGCAGGCCTGGCTGCACTTGTTTCTCTCTGTTCCTTCTCCCCCTTTAAAAGGTTAAAATTTTATTTTTGAGGAACTTGTCATTTTTAGAGAGAACTACATAAGGAAGCAAACATGTTATGCTCCCTTCACCCTAGGAGTAAACCAGGGTAAAATTCTTCTTAAATCCTGACATGTTTCTCTCTGCTCTTGACTGGGACATGACTAGCTGCTTGGGTTCCAACCTTGATTTCCCCTCTATGGTGGCCCAGAATGTGGAACTGTGAGTCAAGCAAGCCCTTTCTCCCGGAGTTATTTATTATCAGGGTACTATGTCACAGAAATGCACCTGGACTGGGCTTCACCCTCAAACAACCTTGGGCTGTGCATACCCATTGCTACCAACACAGCAAGGAGAGGCTAAGAGGGAAGGGAACTAGAAACCCTTCTTTTAACATTAAGAAGGGAAGACAGAATTTTGGAGCACCATTTATCCAAAGATAAATGGAAATCTACACCATCATGCTCTTGAGTAGGGTGAATGCCACACTGTTCAAAAGCAGAAGTTCATCTCATCTTGGAGTTCAAGGCCAAGCTTGGAGAGGCTCATTAATCCTCTTTCCTTCCTTTCAGAAGACACAAACAAAACAGTCCACTAGCCTCCTATTGAAAAACAGTCTCCACTTCCCATACTGAGAGAAGCTGGTCCAAGGCGGGGAAACAGCTGTTGGCTTGTCTCCCCGAGAGACTTCATCAGTAGATGTAGCAGCTACAGATAGCCTACCAATTCCAAATGCTTCTAGAGGTCACTCTAGAAGGGGGAATGTCCATGTGTTCATGAAATGTCTAGTGTATGTCCTGTACCATGTTCTTTATATGTGTGCAGAGTCACTCCCAGAAGGGGCCAGGCCAGCAAGAGCTTTGCTGTGCAATCTGGATCTGCATCCTGCCTCTCCTGCTCCACAGCTGAATCACAGGCAGACTGCTCTTTGATTTTCTTCCTGGCTTAATCTGCTAACACCATTAGGCTCTTATTTTCTTCTTTCCCCAACACTGTCTGCTTGCCAGGAAGGGCTTATTAAAGTCCCCACTAAGGAGGAAGTGATGGGGTAAGACCATTGTACGGACACGCATAGACCCAGCCCGAGAAAAACGACAATGAACCACAAAACAGCTCATGAAAAACACAAAACCAAACAACTTGGGACTGATTACCTTATCATTGTCCAAAGGGTCCTTCTGCACGAACGCCTGAACAAATTCTTCTGGGCCAATGTAATTGAGTCTCTCCTGAAATAAAAGCCAACCATATTAAAGAAAATGAGAAGAAAGTAAATGCCCACTTCCCTCTATTAATTTTGGCACTACCTCGCATTTCTTAAAGCAGATTATAAAATGAGCTTTTAGCCCTGAATACTTTCATCAGCTTCAAGATGTGAAGAGAGGCAATTCTCTCCTTAGGTCAATGTTTCATAAGACATTTGAAGAATGAAGGAAATAACAGGAAACTAATTAGAGGCAGAAGATTAAGAAGGTCAGTAGACTTTGCTTTTCTATCTTGTTTAGTATGTGTTTATCCCAGGATATCAGAAACATCCATATTCAAATGCCCAAACAAAACATGCTCTGGCTGTTGTGGATGGTTTCCCTTTTGAGTTATTCTGACCTCTCTCCTGATGCTACTATGAGCAAGCAGTCTGGTTGCCAAAGCAGACTATCTGTGGCTTCGAAGGGCAAAGACGACAGTGCCTTACCAGCTCAATGTGAGTCAGCTGCTGGGCCAACGTGTAAGGGTCGCCGCAGACGGTCATGATATCCCGCTGTATGGACTGGGGCTTGGTCTTGAGAACCGTGAGCCGGTCTGTGGCTGTGGAGCTGAGTTTGGCCAGGACTTCCTCATACTGGCTGAGGGCGGCGAGTTTTCGGATCAGACACTGCATCATCTGCTGGACATTCTTCCGGTATGTCTGCTAGGAAGTGAGGGAAGAGTGACATTCTTGCTCTGACATTCTTCTCCAGCACTGTGAGGCCTCACACACCCCGTCTTCAAATGCTCTGAGCTCTAGCAGCTAAAAACCTAGGTTTATTGGCTTGTTTTCTTGGGTTGCTTTTGAAGATACAATTCAGGCCGGGCCTTGAAAACACCTCAGAAACTTCAGATTACCTATCAAGGTGACCCAGCGTAATACTACACACAACTAGGCATGCTCAAGTGAAACTGTCCCTGTCCACTTATGTTAGACTAAGGCACGTACATTTCAAGATGGGTCACCATTGCCCACGTTTTTACGGTCACCTATGTGGCTTCTCCAAGCCTGTCATTTCAGCCTTGTTCTGTTAAGTGCATGGCAAATGACAAGACCCCACCATGGCTGTCCGCTTCACCTTCCTGATCTTTCTTATTAATGTGGAACTGGGTATTCACTCTTGTTGTCTGGCCTCTCTGGACTCATGTCCATTCCCTCCCGTGCACGAGTCAGTACTGATGTGCACTGCCACCCTCTCACGGGGCAGCTCTTGCCACAATGCCACTACCCAATGCCACCTGGTCGACGACTGCACTCATGACTCTTAGGAGATGTTGATTACAAAACTATTTCCTGTATTATAGGTAAATGTCAACTGCTTGCCTTTCAAACAGTCATTAAAGCAAAGAGATGACTTCCCAGTCAATCCATCTTCCTTCCTTCCTTCCTTCCTTCCTTCCTTCCTTCCTTCCTTCCTTCCTTTCCTTCTTTCCTTCCTTCCTTCCTTCCTTCTTTCTTTCCTTCTTTCCTTCCTTCCTTCCTTCCTTCCTTCCTCCTTCCTTCTTTCCTTCCTTCCTTCCATTGGGTATACTTATTTGATATGGAGTTACTCTGGTCTTTCTTTTCTGGCCTCCAACTGCTAACAGCAACCATCCTTCAAGGTAAATTATGGTGCCCATGTTGCCAAGAGCCATGCAGACTGACGCAATGCCAGCTGGGCACTTAGGCAGACAGCTCCACAGGACGACAGACCCAGGGAGTCTACAGATGCAAGCAAGCCTATGCTTATGCCTCACTGGCTTTTAGAAGGTGCCCAGTAGCATCTGCCAAGATTTGAAATTTGAATATTTTAAGCCTAAAAAATACATTTTTTCTAATTTGGTTTGAATATGTTTAAAAAAAAAAAACAAACAAACACACCTGTAGATGTTTACATTAAGGAAATTACAAATCTGAAAATGGCTAATTCTCAAGTAGGCCAGAGTTAGGAGCAAGCACAGCCTTCTCCATCTTTTTTATTCTCTACCTGGCAATGACAGCTCTTAAATGTGCCCATTGCATAACATTTTTTTCCCAGTAACAGTTGAAGTGGAGCACCAGAGTGAGTTTGACACTTGTTGGAGATACATGAGAACCAGGCTCAGGGTCCCTAACACAAGAGATTTTTGGTGGAACTGGCCACTTTTCTACCGGTCACCACCTGAAGGTCCCAGCAGACAAACTGGGCTAAGCAGGATAGCCTGCAGCGTGGGGAAAGTTTCTGACTGAGCTGGGATGAGGCACAGTCTGGGCAGCATGCTGCATATTCACCTCAGATGATTCCGACAGGCAGCAATGGGGAGGAAGCAGAGCTCTCCTGAAAGATTTCAGGTGAAAGATTTGTGTTCTCCACTTGAAAATGTTATCTTTGGAAAGAGGGTGGAGGAACTGCAGGTCACGGTGAACAAAGAGCAACAGGAAGATATAACACAAAAAAGTACACAACGGGTGTATTGAATTGGCGGGGGGGAGGGAGGGAGGGAGGGAGGGAGAGGGAGAGAGAGTACTGTGACCCTTTTCAAAGCTTCCTGCTTTCGTCTGATTCCATTTGAGAAGTCAGGTTCCGTGAAGTTAAGCATGCTTCCTCACTGAGCCATGAATTGCTAAATATGTACTTATTCTTCTTTATAACTTCAGTTGCCAATGACAGTAATTACCTGGCAAATAAAGGCTGAAGCCCTTATTACACAGACCAGCCCCTTAAGGAAGGGAAATTGCGTGCCGCCCACTCTGGTCGGTTGTCATGAAATTCAATCATTAGTTTTATTTCGTGTTTCTTCCAGGCGAGTCCTAATAAACCACTTCATCTGGGGCAAATCCCCAGGGGAGAAGCATATGAAGCCAAATTATGTGGAACTGTCCTAGCAGATGCTAAAGAACCTGACTAAATTATATACAGGGCACACCTGGACTCACTGAGTGCCAAAAAGAAAAAAATCCCCTGAAGTCAGAGGTAAGAAGCAACAGGTCCCAATTCAAACCCAGGCTTCTTCCACTGGGAGGAATAATGTTTCCCCATTCTCATAATTGACTTGCTTACTCATTCACTGATCTGTCCATCTGTCCATCCATCCACCCACCATCCATCCATCCATCCATCTATCTGTCCATCCATCCACCATCCATCATCTTTCCACCCATCCTTCTACCATCCATCCACCACTCATCCATCCACCATCCATCTACCATCTGTCCACCCATCCATCCACCATCTGTCCATCCATCCATCCATCCATCCATCCATCCATCAAATATACACACCCAGCATTAGATAGGCGTTAAAGAAACCATTGTGAACAAAGTGGGCATAACCTAGAGTCCAATGAAGCAACAAACAATGAACTACAAGTCCTAGAGTGCCAGGAAATGAAAGGCATAAAAGTCAAGAACAGGAGGGTCTGTGGCTGGAGCTGTGGGAGGTCCCTCTGAGAAGAGAAACTTAGGTGTGTGATAGCAAGGAGCCTGCCAAGACTGTAAGTGCAGCAATTGCCTTTAACACATCAGCAAATGACAGTTAGTGGCGTGATTTATGGAATGAGAAGGGAGCTAGGAATTTAGGGGACAAGCCAGAGCACACCCAAGCAACTGTTACGTGTGGAGCCAATTCCTAATGGATAAAAGCAGCCAAGAAATGGCAGCTTCCCAGAAGCCCTGGCCAGTGAAGGCAGACGCAGCCTCTGGCTACCTGTGTTCAGTATACTCCCTGGTAAATCTTGTTTAGTAATAATGTCTGTGCCACACCACTCTCAAAACCAGCTGACCTCTTCAATGAGAAGTCGGGGTCAGAAGGATCTCTGTCCCTTTTCCTCCATTCCCCCAAACCCTGTTGATAAAGACCAGATCTCAGTTGGCAAACAAATAAAAAGGACCGCCATTTTTTTTTATTTCCATGGTAAGACCAAAAGCCATCAATTTAGCATTTTCGAATCACTGCATTTTATCTTAAAACACTACTACTACTACTACTACTACTACTACTACTACTAATAATAATAATAATAATAATAATAATAGGGGCTGGAGAGATGGCTCAGTGGTTAAGGTCACTGACTGCTCTTCCAGAGCTCCTGAGTTCAATTCCCAGCAACCACAAGGTGGCTCACAACCATCTGTAACAGGATCTGATGCCCTCTTCTGGTGTGTCTGAAGAGAACAACAGTGTATTTACAGACATAAAATAACTAAAATAAATCTTTAAAAATAATAATAATAACCAGATGTTCCTTTTTGGGGAAGAAACAAGTTTAGAAGCGATTTTTAGTTCCTATCTCTAAAAAACAACAGAGGAGAGATCGGCTGGCAGCATCAATAGCTCCGTATAATTGAACTGTACTGAAAAATTGGCTGTGACTCAGATCTTAGCTTCATAGAAGATACAGCCCTGGGATGGCGCTCATCCTTTGACCAGTTTGTCATAAAGCAAAGCCACTGAGCCAACACTGGCCCTGCCGAGCAGCCAGCAGCACCTTCCCTAACAGAACGCTTACAGCAAACTGCGCTGCTGGACATTCACCTTTGTGGGTGTCCATCTGTATCAGTTCGTTCACAGCAGGAAGAACCTAAGATAGACAAAGGGACCAGAAGAGTCCCAACCAGCAGGGAGTTCCACGTGACATCACAAAGTAAGCACGAAAGCATTGGCTCCAGGGCTGAATACCATGCGGGAGGGCTAAGTGCTCCGAAGAGCTGGTTTTGCATCCTGTCATGAATCTTAGGTTAGGAGAACGGCAGCAAGACAGAGTGACAAGAGTCAGGACATGAGTCTTGAGCTGTTATCTCTGCAGCACAGAGCTGAGAGAACCACTTCTCCAGGGAGCTATCATGGAGGCCCAGTGAATGAATTTTCCCACTGCTGGGACCTCACTCACTGCCAGGTGCCTAGGCTACCTCTTTCTAGGTGACAACATTAAATCCGTGCCAAACTTGTTCCCAGAAACTTATCTGCCACACGGAAACTACAAAGCTGTCCTTGCCCGACAGGCTTCAGCACACAAAGTTAGCCCTCCAGGCCTGCTTCAAATAACCTCGAGTCTACTGAAGCTGCTTAGCACCTGCCTATCAAAGGCTCCGTTGAGGGAAGTCGTATTTCTGGAGTATGACCTAAGAGACTGAATCTCCACTTATTCTGGGTCCTACCCTTGAAGCAACTTCCGGCACCAGGATACTTGGATTGTTTCCTGCGTGCCACCCCCAGCCCCGGGAATCACCTTTGCTAATTATACAACAAAGCATCCCCTCTCTTTTATCAAGGAGAGTTCACGGTGAACACTGTAAAAGGCACGTTAAGCCTCCTACACGAAATCCCTCCATGGAACACTTTGCTTTCTGTTTTCGTGTTGTTTTCACCACACTGCCTATGTCTGCCTGGCAAATGTTCTACCAGCCCCCAATTTCTAAGTTTTTCATTTAATGCCCAGAATAATTCATATGTTTTCCCTTCCCCTGACGATCTATAAACAGCTGTATTTCCCTTTTATCCAGAACTTACGAGCCACAGCAGTCCTTGCCAGCTACATGACACTAAACAGTGGCCTATGAGCTTCCCCTCCACGGCCTGGACTGTCTACTTCTAATTACGAGTTATTAATATGCTATTTAGCTGTATCTACTCTAAGTGTGGGCAGACACACAGAGATTAATATGTGAGCTGGGTCAAACCTTTGTAGAAGACGGACTGAAGTGCAATAAAATCAAAACACACCTGGCACCATGAATTAACACGAACACCGGTCCCAAATAATTGCATAAAACTGCAGATCACACTCATTTGAAGTGGACTGGAATAATTATTCCCCACCTGACCTGCCAAAAGGCCAATGTAGGCTAAGTAGAGGGCTGTCCAAAGTCATACAACAAAAGCCGAGTTCTGTGACAATCCAGCCCCGGTGCCACCCAGGCTTCATCTGAAAGCACTCAGTGTCTTTCCTAGATGTCAGCAACCAACCTCCTCGCCACTGGCCATCCTGTGCGCCAGGTCCTTAAGGTTCCTCATCATTCTCTCGTCCCGGAAGTCATAAGGAAACGTTTCTGTCCACTCTGTCAAGAGTTGAAGAATTTTAGGTGCAATTTTTCTCATCTGGTTCTAGGGAGAGAAGGAAATCTGCGTCAGAGATCTTCATCACCGTGGCCTGCATTAAATAAACAACCAAGTAACTGGTGGCACAGGCTGACATCTAGCGCTGCAAACAACCAAGTAACTGGTGGCACAGGCTGACATCTAGCACTGCAAACTCTCTGGGGTGGAAGAGGCAGCTACCACCTCTGTGTCAACACCAAGTGCAGTCAACCAAGGTGGGACGGAGGGTCCTCTGTGACTTTTATTTTATTTTATTACTTTTATTTTGCAGTCCTGGGAATCTAACCCAGGGCCCTATGCACAGGAGGGAAGAAGTCCATCACTAAACCACTTCCCGAGCCCTACGCCATGATCTCCACACATTTCTAATTCCATACTCATGGCTGTGCTGCGTCAGCCTGGGGCTGAGCTAGGGTTACTTATGGAGATCACAAAACCTAAGGCAGAGCTAGCCGATCTAATGAAAGCAAGCGTTCCAACCTTACCTTATCACCATCTCCTTCAATCAGTCGCTGGTGCTCAACACACAAGTGGCAAACCTTGCCCATGAGCTCGTAGGGGTGCATGAATAACCGAGAACTAAGCAGGAAGGTGAATATATATGTCCTCTGCAGCAAGAGAAAAAAAGAGTTGTCACCATTACACTCTTGCTGAACTGGTCCCATCCCTGAATAGTATAATCTTCTACATCAAGGGTAACAGGATGCAGGCTGGGGGAAAAGCCTGCCAGGGAAACCGCACAAGATGGTTTTCCCTCCACCATCACTCTATCCTTTCCCTTAACACACACTAAAAATAACAGGATAAATTCAACTCCCGAAATAATCCAGAGGACATTTCCTTATCTGTCATCGGGAGCCAGGACATATTCATTTCCCGGTGTAATCAAGAAGGATGAAAGTCAGCCCCGAGAGCCAAGACTGCCTTAAATATGTTGCCCACAAGGAATAAGGTTACGGGTCCACATGTCATCTACCATAACCAATGAACAAAGGAACAAAAAGCCAACCACCCTACTCCCATTCAGTCAAGAACTCTGCAGGGTGTTCAGTGTAGAACACCCAATATTTGTATCACAGCATTCAAAGGCTGACTTCCAACCAGCCTAGTGGCCCGATCCAGACTAAGTATCTGAATAGAGAGCAGGAGAACACTATCTGCTTGTCTTTAACCACACTGACTCCCGAGAAGAGAAGCCGGTAATGAAGCTTATTTGTTCGAACAGTTTCAGGCTCTTGGTGAAAAGAGGAATTCCATAGATTGTTTGCTTCCCCCACCCCTCCTTAGGCCCCTTTAGTGCTTTATAAACACTTACAGAACTGAACAAGGGATTCCTTTTACTTTTGATCACAAGGTTCCCCTGGGTGGGAGCATATTTGAAAACGCTATGTAATGAATCACACAGAGATAGCTCAATAAGGAACATTATGGTGAGTTACCATTGGCAGGCACACGCTCTCCTCTACGCAACAAGGTTATTATTGTATTTATAAAAACGAATAAATGTGGCCTCTAGGTATTTCCGCGAACTCACTGTCTATTGACACCTGCCTAGGAAACTCAGCCCCTGTGTCCTTCTAAATTCAGACACAGGAGGGAAGGGGAACTGGCGAGGCCCGGACAGGAAACCAAGCAGTAAATATGTGGTGTTGACCTTTGACCTCTGTCTCCCCTCCCGCCTCTTGGAACAAAGTCCGAGATAATGCACAGTATGTTTCCTTGCTTAGGAAGTGCCTTATAGGTTCCCAAGGGAAAGCAAAGCCAGGCCAACAGCCAATCATCGCATCTGGGTGTAACTTATTTCTTTCGGTGGACTTTCCCTAGCTACGTTAATATCACAGGAATCATAGGAGCATCCAATCGTCTCTCTGATGGCATTTTTATTTACAGAGCAAGATGCAGGCGTGGAGTAAGTCTAGGGGTGTCGCTCCATTTAGGCTGCCTACCATGAGGTGGAGGACCTCAAAAGAAGCAGACAGGAAGACTTTACCACAACCTCATCCATCCCCAGGCTCACTGTGGTCTTAGTACTTTCAATAATTACTATATATTTTCTTCTTCAAGAAAATTCTTAGCAACCTAGGTAACTGCAGGGCAAAGGGAACTGCAGTTTTTAATGCACACAGTTGATGGGTTTCAGAGAAACGGCAATACCTACATCAGGATAGTAATCCACATTGGGTACCAAGTGTTGGATAAGTGCTTCCAGAGACCCAGAAAGGAGGTTGTTGTCATGGTAGTACAGGCCTCCACAGCTGTCCTCTGCAGACTGGTAGAGGTTTCGGTTGTAGCCACTGCTGTCAAACATGGCTGAGAAGGGCGGGGTCTGAGGCATACTTTCCTGAAAAGGAATTAAAAAGCAAGAAAACACCGTGATCAGTGACATGCAGTATGAAGACGCAAGATTCTGTCAGTAATTCTTACGAGGGAAGACAGGCAAGGTAAGAAAAGAGCTATGACACACCGTCTGAAGCATGAGGAGCCGAACTGCTCTGAGTTCCACACGCGTGCATATGTTCAATCACATACTATGAAACACCTAGATCCAGTCATGATCCACACGGGGCCATTTTCCCACTCACGCCTTTTTGGTCACTTATGAACAGACGTAGAGGAACCAGACTCCAGCTGCTTTATGTCACCGAGTCAAGGGCTTTCAAGTCGAGACTTCACTGGGGTGGATTAGATAAAACTTAAGGAAACTCTGGGGGGTGGGGTGGCGGTGGGATTGGACATGTGGAACAGTATGAAAGCTAAAGCTGCTAAGACTGTGATATGAAGAGACCTGGAATGAAAGTGCATAGTTTGTGTCTTCGTGTGTGTGTGTGTGTGTGTGTGTGTGTGTGTGTGTGTGTGTGTGTGTGTGTGATCAGTGGTATTTATGTTTGCACATATGAGAGACTTGAGGCTGGCTCCCCATCTTTACTAGAATGTCAGATAATTATTTGCCCTTTGCCCCCTCATCAAATCTGGGGTTTGGGGTGCTGTGTGTGTGGCGTGTGCAAAGCCTCTGACTTTGAGGAGACACTTCATAGTTAAGAACAAGGAGCACTGCCCAGTCTAGATCAGTTGCTCTTACCCATCAGTGTGCTTTGTCAGTCACAAAGCCCCTGTCAGACGCTGCTCAATGCAGGCCAGAAGCCATTAAGTTATTACTTAGATTTCAGGGGATCTAGAGCAGGCCTTCGAGAGGACTCAGATTTCTGGCTGTGTGTCTGGACAATGGAAACATTCAGGACTCGGAACCAGGGGATTCAGAGCTGAAGGGAAGCCAAATGCTGTGCCCAGGACAGACCGGGCTCAGGACTGACTGGGAGCAACTTGTGGAGGGTGCAAGAGGACACAACCTGGGCTGATCCTTCCTTTCAAGAGGCTGAAAGGTATTTGCACCTCAATGAGGGGGTGGAGCTCAGCCCTCCCACAGCATCTGTCCCACCTAGGGATGTGGAGGATGAGCTAGGAGCCTCATGACGCGGTGAGGTGCATGGGGGCAGGTAGGTGGCCCCCAGGTATGGGGTGTTGTAAAAAATCTATAAAGCCAATGTGGCCAATGAAAACAGCATCTAGGAAAAACAAGAATCAAGAACGATACAGAGATACAGATGTGCTGGGCTGGGCGTGGTGGCGCATGCCTTTAACCTGCGCACTCTGAAGGCAGAAGCAGGCAGGCCTCCGTGAGTTCAAGGCCAGCCTGGTCTACAGAGTGAGTTCCAAGATATCCAGGGCTATGTAGAGAGACCTTGCCTCAAAAAGAAAGACAGGAAGATAGAGAAAAAAGCTTCATGTTGTGACCTGTCCTCGAACAGTCTGGTGTCCGAGAACACCTTCCAGTGGTGGTAGGCACACAGCATCCTGCACACACAGAATGAAGAATAAGACCCCGAAGATGGGAAGCCTTTCTACCCAGAGCCATGAAGTTTCCTTGATATTTCTTTCACTTGTTATTGAAATGAATCTACTCAAGTGCCTCTGGGAGGGGAGAACTCCAGAAAATCAAAATATGATAAACTCTCAAAAGGGGCCCCAGAAACTGTCTGTTTCAAGAGGTAAAACTAGAGTTCCCTCAGACTACAACCAGTTAGACGTAGTCATCCGGGGGATCAAGGGCGGGCCTGGAAGATCTGGAGCCCGAGCAAGGGATTAGGACCGAGGTAAGATGGTCCTAGAACAAGCCACACGCCCTCACAGCCAGATCCAAACTCCTATTTCTGTGAATGTGACCGAGGACTCAGGAAGGTGAACTCAGTGACCTTGATCCCACCCAGAAGCCAGTGCCGAGACAGAATTTCCAAAAGTTCCATAAAAAACAAAGCTGGTAGAAATAGAAAGAAAGTGATTGTTGACAACCACTCCCCGGGGACGTGTCAAAGCAGAATAAACTGGTTCGGTTGACAGTTATTTAAGCAGCATATGAAATAACAGCATTATATATACGTAGTGGGTGGCACCCAGGGCTCAATGACATACTGAGGTATTTTCTTGTATTTATTTTACAGATTGCCAGCAAAAGGAAAGCATTCAATGAGCCAAATGACAATAGAAAGATCATGGGACATAGTATTCACCAGGCATTCTCGACAATCGTTAACTAGCAGCCAAGCCAGGCTCTTTCTGAAAGACTAACGGTGGCACATAAACACAAAACCAGCCAAGCGGTGCAGAATGGACTGCGTGGAAACTTGAGTTTATATCCTAAGAAGATAAGCCACACAGTTTGGTCCCTCAAGCATGGTCAGTACTGTGTATCTACATCAACAGCTGGTTCGTTCAACAACACCCGGACTCCACATCTGGGCCTTTAGTTGTATTTGCTTCCGTTCTGGAATTGAGGACTGAGGGCCAGATGATGAAATGAGATTGCTCCTTTTTAAGAAAATAAACTTCATACCCATAGCATTCTCCAGGGACGCAGTGCCAATGACCCCTCCAGGCAGAACCAGGCAAGGGCTTGCTGCTCTCACCTCTGGCTCCGTTCATCTTTCTACCTCACTGAAGTTCTGATGCCTCCTCAGCAGTCACCTTCCCTCCTTACAGTTCTCATGACTCTGGGGGGTCCATGGCTTATAACTTAGTCTTCCCCATGCTTTCTAACATAAAGCCAGCCCTCTCCTGTCCACCCCTTCTCATTTATTCAGTGTTTGTTCTGTCCAATATACTTATAAATGGGGACCAGTATCCACTTCCAAAATTTGAGCATTTAAAAGCACCCGGGTAAGTACTGGCTTGATTTATAGCTAAATCAAACACCAAGAGTTAATTCCCTTGAAAAAGAAACTTGCATGAGACGTGCAGAAACCGGTTGACTATTCAAATCACCATTTAACATATTTCGCAGGCTGAAAAAATAACTCTTACTCTAGAGAGTTTCATTTGTAAGTTGGTTGCTTGGAACTCAACACACATTCTTGTCAGCTAATAGCATAGACCTCTTTCCTCTCCCTGACTGTCCTCACATGGATTCACTGGAGTGTCTGCATATATATTAATGGAGCTCCTGACCAGTACAGGGAGAGTTGGCCTGTACAGACCCTACATGTGTTGTGTCTACTCCAAAGCAAGAGGGTAGAATGGATGAGCAGAGAACCTTCCTGGAACACATTTAGGACTTGTTGGAGATTGGTTCTAATGCTTTTTGGGAATCTGCCTGTCCAAATGCTAAAGGTCCTTGTCCCCAGTTGGTTTTTGATCAATCAATAAAGATGTCAATAGCCAATGGCTGGGTACTGAGCATCCTTAGGGTTGCACCAGCTGGGATGTAGAAAGGAACTGGGGAGAATCGCCAGGATGCAGTGGGAGACAGAAGAGGAGAGCTGCAAGAGAGTCAATGAGCCATGTGAGATTTCGGGTAAGTGGCCACTGCGCTAGCAAGAGGAGGTTTAAGAGTGTCTAGCCTTTGAGGTAGCCAAGGCATTTTAAAAATAAGCTTGTGTGTGTGTGTGTGTGTGTGTGTGTGTGTGTGTGTGTGTGTGTGTGTGTCTTTCATTTGCGGATCAAAGATAGTTCCCAAGTGGGTACACATGCGAAGTGTACAACCTGCCAGGAGCCAAAGCAGTGTAGCAAAAACTCACCACTACAAGGACCAGCTGCTTATAAATCGTGTGTGTGTGTGTGTGTGTGTGTGTGTGTGTGTGTGTGTGTGTGTGTGTGTGTGTGTAGGGTGGGGAAATACAAGAATGATTTGTCTTTGAGGCAGAGTTCCTGAAATAGGCTCCCTGCTCCTAATAGGGCATCACTCTGGGTAGACAGCACAGTTTGACAACAGAAAACATATTTTTATTTTATAAAACAATAAACTAGGCTAACAGAAAAAAATACCTTTCTGGCCACTGAAATTGGCCCACAGATTATACGTTATGCTGGAAAAGTTTCTAGGAGGAACGAGACATATCTAACCCAGGCAGAGAAGATGAATATTCCTCCTTAAAATTGATTTGGTAAGCTGAACTCAGCTGTCAGACATCTTACAGGGGCTGTTAATTTGGGCACAAAAATAGATCATGTACTTCCAAGGACCCTGAGGAAGTTTGCCCTGACATTGATCCCTCAGTAAGGGAACAGGCTGTGGGTGATTTACAGGATGAATGGGTCTGAAAGGCACGTCTAATGAAAGCTTCAGACCAACGAGAGCTTCAGATGAAAAGCCGCCTTTCCCGGAGTGGCAGACTGGGTTTGAATTAGCAACTGCTTTTGCACAATGTAATTTATGACGAAGCAGGTGCATGGGGACGAGGTGGTTTCAGGTGGTAACTCAAACTGGAAAAGAGACGGAGGTGCAGATGGGCATGGGGCGACATCAAAACCCATCCCTTACTTCTGTGGCAGATGCTCTGCAAATCTTTCCTAGACCAGCATGTCAGCAGTGTCTCCTTCACGCTCAAGAAAAGACAGAAACACTTTGCTGTTCCCTGTCATAACAGGACGAGGTGTTTACAGCCCAACGGCTCTCCACTGATTACAGTGTTTTCACAGCCTAGATGCTAGACAAGTGCCCCAATTTAAATAAGTAGGCAAAGAGCTCCTCTCAGCTAACCCTTGAAAGCGCATTTGTTTACTGGGAAGAGATTTTATTTAATACCTGGAACTCGACCTTTCTCAATTCCTGTCTAGATTCCAAAGGAACTTCACACCTTGCACACTCAACAACTCTGTTTGCTCAGTTGACACTGCGGACGCTGGGTACAAGTTCCTGAATCCTTCCAGCTAAAATTGCAGACTGACAGCTTCCTTTCAGTGACACCAGACTTGGGAATGCAAACTGACCAAAGATCCAGACGACAGTGGATCTGCGCCCAGGTGAAAGGCCGAAGTCAAGCTTCGGAGGCTCCCTGAAGCGCAGTGTATTTTAAGCTTGGAAATGTTGTGATGGTTATCTTCTCCTTTCTCAGTCCACAGACTGAGAAGCCTTTTTAGCAGAGACCTCAGAGAGTATCTGTGGAAAATGCTGGCAGGCTGCAGCTCCACGAACCCTCTCTAGAAAAGAACTATTTTGTTAAGAAGGCAGGCAGCTGAGAGCAGTAGCAGAGTCCATGGAAACAACTCTACAGTGTGCAGCTTTCAGAACTGAATCCAAATGTTCCACAGGGTTCCTAGCTAAGGGAGAAAGATTACTTATTTAAATTTTTTTATTAATGTGTATGTAGGGTGATACCCGAGGAGGCCAGAAGAGGGCGTTAGAGCCCCTGGAACTGGAGTTATAGGCATCTATGAGTCAACAGGGGTGCTGGGAACTGGACCTGTTTTCCCTCTGCAACGGAATTGGGGATGTTTCCTGGTGTCCCATGCCTGCCCACCCCCACGGACACACACACAAGCCAGTTTACATTTTGCTTTATGAGCCCTTAAGTTACCTAGAATTTTTCTTTTTTTCTTTTTTCCTAATCCCTAACTGGCAAAAGGCAAAGAATTCCGACCCAACTAGTTAACATTTTCAGTTGGAAGAAAAACAAAGGTTAGATTTATGATCTTTTGTCATGGGGTGGTGTTAGCAAGTTATTAAAGCACAAACTGACATTTTGGCACATGGAAACTCTGAACAGGCCTGGAGTGTCACTGAAAATCTTCCTATAGTGTGTAGCACAGGAAGCCAGTATGTGCTGATTTCCCTCATGCTTTAAAAGCCTTTACCGCTACAGCGTCCTTGCAATTCTTGATCTGAGCAGTAGGTGGCGCCTGGGTCCCTGTCTTTGACAGGACTTACAGAGCTGGTTTATAAAAACAAGGGAAGGGCAGCTACTGTATAGGGAATGTGAGGGTCCCAGGGTACATCTGAGCTTGGGGAACAAGTAAGTCATAAATTAGTGGGCAGTGGCCCTCCGCTCTATTTCCTGATGCCCCAGATGCCCATCTGTGATGAGAATCAATTATTTCATTGAGAATAATAAGACTGATCTCCAAAATCACCATTACCTAATCAAGTGTTGCCACAAGGGCTGGAATCCTAAGAGAATAGCCTTCTTCATTGTCTGAGGGTCACCACAGGCTGCAGTGACTGTGTGACTTCACACTGGCTTGTGGGCTGGGGGGTGGCTTGGTGGCACAGCTCTTGCTCGGCATGTACAAAGAGAGAGGGTTTCATCCCAGCACAAGAGAAATAGAGAAAGAAATAGAGGAAAAAAGACAACTGGGAAACCAGTAATTTTGTTCAACTTAAACATATTTATGTTTGAATATCTCCATGTGGCTAGAAGCTGTCCTTAAAAAACAGATGAACTACAGATTATAAAAGATACATGATAGATCTGAAGTTAAATCAGTCAGTATCACAGGGGGGATAACTTTTATTAAAATATTTTATTTTTCTGTGTCTAATTCACTTCATTAGGGAAATGGTTCAATACTCAGTAGAGATATTTGTAAAAAGCCAAGATTATTTTTCTTTGTATTTTATTATGTAACATGCAAATGGGACAATTTAATTTGGGGGGCTGAAAAACTACGGTTTTTCTCCATTCAATTTTTGTGTTTTAGGCAAGTTGAAAACAGGCTAATTATGGTCTGGAAGTGTTTTCCTTTTTACATGACTAAATCTTTTTGTGTCAAATTTTCACACCAGAGGTCCCTAACATAATTTCAATCAACTGGATCATTTCTAGGTGTATATTCACCTTAAGATAAAATAATAAATATATAAGACTATGAAAACAGATTGGTAAAAGAGAAATTGCCATTTGGTTGACAAGGATGATGATATCTTTTTCTGATCCCACCTTACTGATAATTAGTCATTTTTTAAAAATATTCTCACAAGGAAGAAAAGGAAAGAGACAAGTCAAGAAAATACTAAATTCCTATTTAAATTCACCAAAGAAAGAATGTTGCTCACCCTTTTCATCCCCATGTGCTCAGAAGACACCTGCCCATGAATATGTGACAGGCTGCCTTCATCCTGGCTTGGCTCACTTTAACATGGAGGGAGAAAGGAGATTGCAACAAAATAAAGCAGCTGTAACAGACATACAAAAGCCCCATAAACCATCTCCTTTAACTTCCTCTGTCCACTTCACAGATATCACAGCTACATAAAGAAGGCAGGGGTCTTGTTAGGGCTCCCCATCTGCCCAGACTCATTCCCAGGGCAGAGGTCGGCTAAGCTACATCGGGCATCTTAGAATAAGCAATGCCTACACACATCTAATTTTTATAGGTTTCCCTGATGAACCAATAAAAGCATGGACAACTGTATACAGTTATACAGATCTGGAAAAATGATAGGAGTGGAGACAGATAATACTTAAATTCAATTACACACACACACACACACACACACACACACACACACACACACACACACACAAATCCTCAACAGGACAATCATCCAATGGAAAGACTTCACAAGATCTCTTTAGAGCTTTTTCATTTGTTTTCTAATAAATTCTGCCATCAGAATTAAGCTTCTCTTCAACTCTTGCTTGGGATTCCTGATTCTTCTTCCCGCCAAAGGCTGAGTATCACCCTTTCCCTATCTCCTTCCCGAGTGTTCTCCTTGGAGGTCATCCAAATATTCCAAGTATTGGTAACCTCTGGAGAGTAAACTGGGTGGCCCTGTGGTTTTCTATACTATACTAGGGACCCTACCTGGCCTATACAGGTCCGCTTGGCCCACATCTTTCTCTCTGTTTTCTTATTTTTTTTCTTTCCTTTAAGGAGTGGTATTTAACTGGTTCTTTTGGCCTATAGTCCTCTATTAAACAGTGAGGTTAATGTTCTAAGAATTAATGGCAGTAAAAGGAATATTGTGTTAAACAAGGAATGCAGAGATATTCAGCTATATCCACTTCGGAATATATTAGATTAGATGCTAAGGTTAGGGAAAGGCAATGCGGATACATTCTGACGAGGATCTTTCCCCAAGGCCAGATCCAAAGTGTGGTAGCACAGACATGGTGTGCAGCACGATGGGGAGCAAAGCTGAAACAAATAAATCCTAGGCCAGAATCCTTAGGAGCCAGAAGGGCTGGCACCTCCAGGAAAACAAAGGCTTGACTGGCACAGAAAAGCGCCTTGCTCACCAGAGGCAGATGTTATCACACTTGCCAGCAAATCTGCCTGAAAAGGAAAAGCAGCCAGCACTGTTGGTGAGCCCCTACTTCTGTCAAAAGTGCCCTGGGTCTTCAGTGACTCAAACATTGCTCCCTGCCCGGAATAAAACTGTCATCAATGGATAACACTGCTTAACTGGCTGTCATTTTTCTTCTATGCATTCTCAACAGCCAAACATTTTTATTCCTTTTAAGAAATCAATTCTCCATGTGCTTTGAACCTCATGTGACCAGTTATTTCCTCTCAAGTCTTTAAATCAGCTGCACACTCTCTTCTCTTTTTAAACCTCCATAGGCTGACCACCCTGGTCACAACTATGCTCTGATTAAGGCACAGTCATCACACGCCACGCTCCAGCTACTGCGCTCAAGAGGAAAGAGTCTGACTGTGCCAGACATCAGTCAAGAGCTCGATAACCTTCTTCCTGGATTCTTCCTCCTTTATCCTCCCAGCTCAAGACCCATCCTCCCTGTGAGACACCATCAGGGCTAAATATAGCTCAAGGCACACCAGCAGTTCCAGGCCATTGTCACATGGCGCTGCTGACGAAGGACTCCTTGGAGACGCGTTCACCCAAACATACATACACAAGTATGCGTGCATATTTATCCATATGCACCAGACGCCCTGAATCCATCTGCAAACAGGCACATTTACGTTCACAAGAGAAAACTGCAGCCTAGATGCTCTCCTTGCGCCGTTTACCATACTGTTCAAGAGAACAGCTCCCTGCACTGTCAGTGCCTTAGCCACAGTGCTTTGCCTGAATTGCACCAATTTGGATGGGGTAAGGTGGCAAGCAATAGTCAAATCACACGCACCCAGCGAGAGAGAGAGAGAGAGAGAGAGAGAGAGAGAGAGAGAGAGAGAGACAGAGACAGAGACAGAGAGAGACAGAGAGAGAAAACACCTCCTTTCCCGTGTTTGCCCTTTTCTCTTGTACAGTGCTGAAGTTGTTCCCGGGGCTCTCCAATAAAGAGGAGCCTCCCTCACGCGATCAGCCCTCGAGGCTACCAGGTACCCCAAGCCACGTTAGTATCACCTGGGTTAGTGTCCGAAGGCAACTCACCTGGGTCACAAAACAAAACAAAAAACAGGCTACTTGTTCAAGTTTGCATACGAGCCTGGGGAACACACAAGTCTTGTTTCTCTGACTGTTCCTAAGTGTCAGACCTTGAATTATAAGGAAACTGCAGCAAAAACAAACAACAGCCTGAACATTCTCAAGCACCCTAGGAAACTAGCCAAAAAGTACATGGAAACAACCTAGGTGTGCACAGGAAGCTAGCAAAAAGGATGAAGGAGACTCGAACTCAGACACACGCTCAAGATCTAAGATCTCCAAACAGAAGACCTGGCTGGGGCGAGGCACAGCACAGGGTCCCCAGATTCCGGGATCCCCCGGGTCCCCGGGTCCCCAGTGCTCAGCCCCTCACTTGTTGGGAGCGCGGCCGCCCGGGGCACGGAAGCAGCAGGCGCGGGAACTCTAAGGTCTCTGGCTTCGCCAGTACTTGCCGGTCAGAGATCTCCCGCCGTGCCGGGGCGCACTGGACAGCCGGCGCCGTTACCGGAGCAGCGCCGGCGCAGCCCCGGGGCTCCGCGCAGCCTGCTCCCGCCATCCCGCCGCGGGGTCCCCTGGAGCACCTACCCGCACACCGCTCCGAGCCTCCGCCTCCTGGCTGCCGTACCGAGGCGCCCCCAAGGCGAGCTCAGGACCAGGAAGGGTCGAACGCAGGAAGAAAGGAAAAACCTGCCGTTCCAGTCGGGGTCCTTGTTTATACTGAAACTCCAGTGAGAGCCGCGCACACCCCCTTGCTGGGGAATGCCCGCCTCCTGCCGCAGGCCACACCCACCCCGCGCTGGCCAATCGTGGCGCAGCTCTCCGCCCACGCCGCCCTGCAGCGGGCGCTCGGGGACTTGCCTGGGTCCTCGCGGGTTGGGACTCCGGTGACGCTGCGGCCGTACCCACCCACGCTGCAGAGGCTGGCTTGCTGGCGCAGCGGGTCTCGGCAGCCTGGGCAGGGCCCAGTCCGGCGCGCGTTTCCTCCTTCGTGCCGCTGCCCGCGGCTGTTTGTGCAGTCATGTGTCCCCGAGTGTGTATTCATTTGCCTTGTGTGCTCTACCTGTAAATACCGGCTCGACTCGTTGTACAGTATCTATTATCATAATTATGAGCTGAAGGTTACTGTCCGTATAACTTTTGGAGGAGATCTGAGAGGAACCACGAAGCACTTGCTGAGTGCTGGGTATTGTAATAAACGCTGGGGGCACACTGGTGGCCGCAACCCACTGGTCCCAGAAGTTTACTGGCTACTGGAGGGCAAACACTAAGTAAACTGCCACTCAATCCACATGTAAAATTACAGGTGTTGGAACTTTCGCAAAGGAAAGGCACAAAACTCTAGTATGTAAGGCTAGTAGTCCTCAGTGAAGGTTTTTATCATTGCAACCAAATACTTAAAGCTAACCATTGAATACCTGATAACTATTTTAGAAAAAAAAAGAACTCAAAACTCTCGCATGATAGAAAGGTAAGGGAAGAAGCTGAAATGAAGAGATCCATGGGGGAAAATGTACAAGATTTGGAGACTTTGTAGCTGTGACCCTGAGTAAAGAAAAGTAGTCTTTGTGAGCTTCAGTTCGTACATAAACACTGTAGGACCATCCTATGGAGCTGTAATTGACCTTATTAAGATGGGGCAACATGGTCCCTCCTGGGATGGAAAGAGCCGCCTTTAACCTAGCGTTCATATTCATTGACTGTTCTTGGCTGGTTCCTGTCTCTCCCGTATCTCCAGCTTCGCTAACTTATGCAGGCCTTCTACAGATGGGTCTCCCCCGACCCAGCAATTTATTCTAAAAAACCTGAGCCTTTTGTTTAACTCTGGTGTCTGCACTGTGAAGGAGATGGATTCAGACAAGAAGCCACACTGAAGGTCCTGCAGTTGTGGCTGAGCCTTCCATCCTGAGTCGATTAACAAGTAGACCATATGACACTGGGCAAAGATCACATGGCAAGAATCTGAAAGGGCTGGACTAAACCAGGATTTCTTAGTGGTGCCACCAGAAATGCCCTTCGTGACGTCTGTGAGCTCTCGGACTGCTGAGAAGGTAACCCGGAAGGCTGCCATTTTACTTTCTGAAGTCTTTTCCGGCAAACAAAAGAGAGAGTTCACTTTAGATTCTAAAAATGAAAAGCAGATGCCACTAGGATATTGATGCTATGTTTTGTTTTGTTTCCCCTATTCTGGCTGGCCTCTCAGGACCCGTCCAGCTCCAATGCGACTACTACTATTTGTGGTTACACCTTAGGAGCCAGCATTCCTAACCATAGCCCTGTCTCATTCACACGGACACGGGTGAAACCCTCCTCGAGGCACTGTAGACCTTCAAGACCCTGTTTACTCACACGGTGAATAGAAAGAACTGAATCCTTCAACTCACACACACACACACACACACACACACACACCTGATTAACATAAAATGTAAATATTAGTAAACTCAGCAGTCAAGTTGAGGCAGTGGAACCTCAGAGTAGAACCTCATTCCAGCACTGAAGGATAGTGACCTGTGCTGCACTTCTGCCACTCAGGGACTGTACAGCTCTGAGAGGAAGGGTTGTTTTTCCTAAGCCTCTTCTTGTACTCAGGCACGCAAAAGTGCAAGTATCGTCATGAGTGGTACAAATCCAACTTCCTTTCTTCTCTGACACGTTTTATTTCCAAAGAAAAATCCCAGTTTATATTATGTTGTATTCAGAGTATTTTTCAACCCACCTTTTGGGAACAATGATGCTATTGATTGACAGGTCCCGTGAGTTATTTACCTAGATGTCAATGTGCAATCTCTACCCTTATGGTTTCTTCAGCTTATGATGTTTTAAATAATTCACTTTGCTCTATTACTGCTGTATGTGTGCATAATATGTGTGTGAGAGCCAGTGTCTGTGTGTGTGTTTGTATGAGTGTGTGTGTGTGTGAGTGTGTGTGTCTATATGTGTCTGTGTGTGTGAGTGTGTGTGTCTGTGTGTGTGTGTGTGTCTGTGTGTATGAGTGTGTGTCTATATGTGTCTGTGTGTGAGTGTGTATGTGTCTGTGTGTATGAGTGTGTATGTATGTGTGTGAGTGTGTGTGTCTGTGTGTGTGTCTGTGTGTGTGTGTGAGTACATGTCTATGTATCTGTGTGTGAGAGTGTGTGTGTGTCTGTATGTGTCTGTGTGTGTGAGTGTGTATGTGTTTGTGTGTGTGTGTGTGTGTGTGTGTGTGTGTGTGTGTGTGTGTGTGTACATGAGTGTGGGTCCCTACAAAGACCAGAAGGCTCCATGCCCTGGAGCTAGACTTACAGGGGCTGTGAGCAGTGAGCTACCTGCTATGGCTACTGAAATCCAAACTCCTGTCCTTTGCAAAAGCAATGATCTCTCTTAAACACTGAGCCATCTCTCCAGCCCCTGAACTTCTGATTTTAATAATCTATCCATGTTAGCAGATATTGCTGTCACTGGCTCGTTCTACCCACTGTTGAATGGTTATCATACCTGTGCTACATCTGATCGTGTTATGTTTAATCCGCAACAAAGCCACGAGAGGCAAATACCATTACTTACATTGTGACAAGAAGGAATGAGGCTCAAGAAAATAAAGAAGCTACATATCCTGAATCCAGGGCTCTTGTTCTTCCCGTTCCAGTAAGGCTACCTAATCGCTCCTGTGAGTTTGCAAAGGATGTTTAAAAGTCTAAGGCACCGGCATTTAAGTTAGAAATATTGAAACTGTTTTCTTGCAACGCAATCTTTATCATTAACCTAAAATAGATACAAGTTTAATTCCATTAGTTATAACTTCCTATTTCATTAAAGCATTTGAACCTTAGGTGAAAATGAAAACATAACCGTCTTCAAGTATCAAACCTCCTGCGTCCAGAGCATCAGTCAAGATCGATGAAGAAAAGAAGTAAGGGGGGTGTATCCTAAAGTCAGTGCAGTGGAAATGCTGCGGGCGCCCGAATCGGACCAGCAGCTCCGTCCTAGATCTCCCTTTCCTTTGTTGTTTTATTTTTAAGAATTTCATACATGAGTAAGCTGTATTCATATTATTTCCACTCACCCTGCTTCCCCTTCCAACTCCTCCTGTCCTTCCAGCCTGTATTCATGACCTTTTCTATAATTATTATAGAAGAATTATTATATTATATACATACAGAGAGAGAGAGAGAGAGAGAGAGAGTACAACAATCTGTGTCCAGAGTCCAATTAGCGCCCACATGCATGTGTTTACGACTGGCCCCCCCGCAGGACCTGGAAACCTAAGGAGAAGCTTTGTCCTTGGAGAAAACCGACCCGCCCTTCCTAGGCACTCATGGACTGCCTGTAGCTTTTCTTCTAGACTGGGGCCTTGTGACATTTTCCCCATCTATGTTGACACATCCATTTGTATGGTCTCGTGTGGGTCACCATAGCATTGAGAGTGCATGGGTGTAGCTTTCCTGTTTCACAGCAGTCATCTGGTTCCTCTGGCTCTTACAAGCTTTCTGTTTCCTCTTCTGCTATGGTCCCCAACCCTTAGGTGCGAGGTGTCCCAGGTGAGCTGGAAACCTCGTGGTCATTTGTTCTTGC
>CM052712.1:79716556-79730364 GCA_028551405.1 Uromys caudimaculatus
GAAGTCCCTTCCCAAAGACAAAACAAAATAGAAAAGACAAGACAAGCGTGACTGTGTATCTTAGGATTCTGTGTAATTTCACTTTGTGTTGTTGAAAAACTATTTGAAAATTATAAACATCCTTAAAAGACTCTTGCTTGTATCTTCTAAATAAGTATATTATTATTATAAGTAAACCACAGGATATTACCCCTGAAGAATGCCCAACAATAGCCCCGATCATCTAATTTCTACTACATATTTAAATTTTCTAAGTGATCCTCAAAACTCTTCGCAAGAATATTTTAAGCTTCGTCAAGAAACTAGACAACTTGTCCAGGAGAAAGCACCATTTTCTGTATTTGCTTGATTTTTTTCTGTCAGTTATTTTTAATTGTTCATCCAACCTCTGCATTACCTATAAATCTGGATGTAGGTCTTTGGTTTTCTTGCTTATCACTTGAACACTGTGGTGAGAATGTTTTAAAGTCAATGTTACGTAGTTTATAGTAGACATTTATCAAACTTCCCACGACCACTTCCCTTTCCAGGCACGCAGTGGCTTCCTCGCTTTCTCTACGCTATGGCCAGGCCAGTGGCTTTCAACTGTGGCTTCACTTAGAGAACATCTACTGAGTTCTTTTAAAATACCTGTTCCTGAATGACAGCTCTAGGCTTGAACAAAGGGACTGTAAATCTTCCCAGTTCCTTTCATGTGTAACTTAGACAATGAGTAGTTTGGACTCCACAAAGTCAGTGGTCTATTTTTCTTGTTTGTTAGCATTCTCCGTGTTAGGCAGAATGCCTGGCTCACAACTACTTCTCAAGACATGAATGTCAGCATAGAGATGACTGCAGTCTCCCTTCATGTTCTGGCTTCTTCTTTTTGACCAGATGCATGTTATGAAGCTAATATGCTTAAGGGGAGAAAACCTGAGGGTTTGTCTCCGTTGTTCAAACATACTGAGCAATTTCCAATCATAGAGAGGAAAGCTAGGATTTTGGTTGGCTGCACCTCAATGTGCTCAAACTCAACACGAGCCAAGTCTTACCACAGAATAAACAAGAGTAGGATTGCTCAGTAGTCGCCACCATCAGACAACTATCAACTCACATAAGAAGGCGGTAGAAATGGCCACCTTCCCCTAAAGAAGCCCGTGCCCACATCAACTCAGGAAGTGGCTTACACACTTGCTTACAACCGGAATGAAGTGAAAGTCATGAATGACCCAACGGGAAACCCATAAAGCACGGAAACTACCCTTTGTATCCACATAGAAGAAAAACGTCACTCTTGTTCATAATAGCAAACTAGTAAATCGAAAACTTACTGTTTGCTCCTTAAATTGGCAAAAATTTTCTGTATTGTGAAGGGTTATGAAGGAAGGCCCTTTTGGCTATGTTGCTTGTTTTAAGACAGGATCCCACTGTGCAGGTCAAGCTAGTTTGGAACTTACTTTGTAGATCAAGCTGACCTGGAACTCTTGATCCTTCTGCCTACGCCTCCTAGCACTGGAACTTCCGTTACAGGCACCATGCCTGACTGACTGAGGCATGTATCTGTTAAGAAATTCCAACTAAGGAACATGAGCCCACAGATACACTCCTCTGTCCTGTGAAGTAACACACAAACAAACGTACCCATACTGTGAGAGGAAAAGGTTAGAAGAAACAGACATTAACTAAGTGTCTGTTCGCATAGAACTGATAAATACATTCTGAGGTGTTCATAGGAACAATTACCTTATGGGTATAACAGAGGCTCACCACAAAACATTGGAGATGGTATTCCATAACAGACACGAGAGAGAGACAGAGAGAGAGAGAGAGAGAGAGAGAGACAGAGAGACAGAGAGACAGAGACAGACACAGAGAGAAAAACATATCTATATGTATGTATGTATAGTTATATGTGTGTGTGTGCATACACACACACACACACACACACACACACACACACACACACACACATGAGACACCACAAAAAGCACCTGGGGGTGTAAACAAGGAACTGGAAAGTGGTTGTCTGGAGGAGGAAGGTTGTAAGCGGAAGAGACAGGGGAAATTTTCACAAGATATCTTTTCACATTTCATCCTGTTTGAACTATGTAAATATATCACAGATTCAAATTTTCTAATATTTTAAAAAGTCTTATTATATGTTCTTGGAAAAAATATAACTATATAAAATTAATTTTATATAGAAACTATTCCATGTATTCATACAGCCCTTGTTGCGGTTGTAGGTCCCAGAAATTAATTACATTTCTTTCTAGTTTCACTAAAAATGGAAGTGAAACTGTGTGTATTTCTTATACTCAGGCCTAAAAATGGTTCCGAGGAAAACTTCTCCTGATCTTTTCCCTGGACTTTGGTTGTTTTGCTCCATTTAACTGTTCAGAGTTCACACCCATGCATGGTTTAGTCTCTCCGAAGCTAGTGTTCACACTGGGGTAACAGTATTAAAGTGAAGTTAATTTTTTTTCCCCTTCAGAAGCATCCCTTAGGCCCTACAAGAGACTGGGTGGGGAGAGAAATTCTATATGAGGAAAAGGCGAGTGGGATTCTTCATAGATAAATGAATACAATCAAAAGTTCTGGTGACTGATTTATTGGCCTCTGGGCATTTACCACTGGAGGTTACAACTTATCTTGTGTGTGTATTCTCTAGTAGTAAAAGAATGGGGCTCCTGCCATAACCCTTGCCTTCTGCCCAGCGTGATGCATACAAGTATGCCTAGGAGACTGACAGGCCACCGGGTCTCTGTGCCCCTGCCAACTAAATACCCTCCCTATGTCTTCACTCAGATCCTTAACTGGAAAAGGAGGGGTGGCACCTCCTCTGAATGCATTGAATTTTCATACCAATAACACCAGTAGGACAGGGTTATGAAAGGGAACATTGAAAATAGCTCAGATACTTCTGTGATCATGACAAGGGCATCGGCAGACGAGACCGAGGAGGATCCTGGGAAAGGGGCAAAAGAAACTGATGAAGGTCAAAACAAACGCAGACCAACCTTGGTGAAAACCAACACCAGTCAAAAGCATGAACGAAGGCCAGATTCCACCCTGATGTCCTAGCCAGCTGCCTCCTTCCCCCGATCCTTGGCTTCTGTTGCCTAAGTCTAGAGGATCCTGGGAAAGGGGAGGAAAGAGGAGGGTCTCTAAGGACTCTGGTCCCCAGGGGGATGGAGACTCACTTGAGAGGAAAGTAAAGAAGTCACAGAGGAGAGGAGAGTGTTGGTCCTGGCCTGACTGGGGCAGTATAGAGAGGAGTGAGATGCAATGAACCAGCAAACTTGCCTAAGTGTCTGTTAAACATTTGTATCTATCTCATTTAGCCACCGAGGGTGTAATTAATGTCACCTCCATTTTCTAGTTTAAGAAACGAGACAAGTGAAGGCTGATAGTTTCAGAGCCTTGATGGACCCTGATGTGGTGTGAACCTGGTTTAAGCACTCTGTCTCGTACCACAGTTATTAACAAAGGCTGCAGATGCTGTGGTCCAAAGGAAGAGAATTAACAACAGTTAAGGGGATGTTGATAATGCGTATTTGAAGTTTAAAAAAAAAATGATTTATCTTTGCTGGATAGTTCCTTTTCTGAACATGGAGGATTAAAAATAAAATGTTCAGATATCAAGATGGGCTGATTGGATGTGTTTCCTTTCTGAGAGAGAGTTGGTCTAAAGTTCTTTATGACAGGCATCTTCGGGATGCCGTATCGGAAGGACCAGAACAGGGCTTGAAGATGTTGAACCTAGCAGTGTGTGAACAAGGTTAACCAGGAGCCACTTCTCTACACCGAGAATGCTGCAGCAAGACATAGCACACATGCACAGGGCAGGTGCTCTGGGTTCTGTGCAGTGTTCTGAGAGACGGAATGAACGTGTCGTTGGTTCTCCAACCGACTGACATGAGGTTTACGCTTAGCTCCATTTTGAAGATGAAGAAACTGAAACACAGAGACGTTAAGAAACATGTTCAAACTGCTCAAAGTGGTGTGGATGGGATTCCAACTCAGGCAACGTGGGTAGAATAGCTTCATATTGCATTATTGCATAGCGCTTCTCAGAACCTGTCACCTAGAGCTCAGTGTCCGGAGCAATTTTGCTGCCTAACCTAAAGCTCTGAACTTGTAGAGTTAGACAGATAGGGATCCATTTATCTATGCATGAAGTTACTCCACCACTCATGTACCTATTTTTATTAGAATCCCGTTATGTAATGATCTTAATGTTTGCACAAAAGGACATGATTTCTGTGATCCTTAGATTCTATAGAGGTGATACACTTATGCCATTACACGAGTAAACATGAAATCATACATGCTCATGAGGGGAGATCTAGGATGTTACGGGGGGGCTGGGGTTAAAAACACCGGCTGGTGTTCCAGAAGACCCAGGTTGAACTCTCAGCACCTAGATAAAGATTCACAACTGCCTACAGCATCAATTCCAAAGGATCAGATTTTTGTTGTTGTTGGCCTCTCTGGGAACCTGGTACCCAAGTAGTACACAGACACACGTGCAGGCAGAGTACCCATACACATAAAATACGAGTTGGGATTAAAAAGGATGCTACAGCGTAAGATTTTAAAGGCATCTAAGTAGGTACATGACCTACTAGAGAATAGTGGGTCCTGAAATAACGACCTTTGATTATAATCTATGTTCCTCTTAAGCTCTTTAGAATTTCAGCATCTCAATCCTTGCCCGAAAAATAGGGCTAGCAGACGGTCTCCGAGTCACCTAACACATGCTAGACGGTATTCCAGAATTCTGGGACTGCTGCTTTTTCCCATTGCTGCTGGTTAGTGTCCAGCAGAAAACTGGGTAAAAGATTGAGAATGGTAATAATCAGACATTAGGAATAGGAAAAATACAGAGTGCCTCACAAAAACTGGAGATTTCACTGCTGTAAAACAAGCAAACAAAAAACACTGGTTGGAGGGGTTCTATCCGTTAATGGGGCTATTCTGTGAGACGAAGAGGGTAGAGCAAGCAAAGAAACTGGAGCACAGCTACACACGGGGAATCTAAAGCCTTCTTATGGTTCCACCCAGATACCCTGCATTCTGTCATCGTGCTGCCTGCTCTGGCACGTTTTCCTGTCCTTTCCAATGTTGAGTGATCCTTCCTACACAAATCCTACGCTGAACCATTTTCTAACCAGAACGTAGCTTTGACATACAATCAACAAAGACCAGTGAGGTGGGCTGTACCTGGGTGTTCAAGGGCGGTGCAGTAGTGAAGAGGAACTTATACCTATAGCGACAAAAGATACTTCAAAGCCCCTCCCAGTGGTTTTAACCTGATTGCTTGCTGCCTCTGCTTAGGGAGAAAGAAAGGCAGGCAACCTGGTGAGTCTGTCCTCACAGGAAAGGACTCTTTCCTGAACCGTGAGTGTCTTGGGGGGATCTGTCTATGAGGGTTACATCCTGCTGCATTTTTCTGGCAGAACTGTGTTTGTGTGCCCTTAGGGAGAGCACTTTAAGACTTGAGAAGCTACTTCAGAAGCTGTTCACCATCCATCCATGACTGGAGCTAACGCAGTTGAGGGCTGAGCTCTGGGAACCTTGAGCACACAGCCAGACCAGCAGGCAAATAGGTCTTACACACTTGCTTACCCAGAGCACCAACTCTACGCCTCTCCTCAGGGAAAGACGGAGGGGCTGTGTGGTGAGGCTCTCTGAAATCTGGGCAGGGGTCTCTTTGACTAGGTTAAGTCTAGACTTCAGTTCCATTCTTCATTAACCTCCAGCTTTGTCTCCACAGTTCAGACGAGGCCAGCCGCATCTTCTAGGAATTCTGTGAACAACTACCCTGCCTCGGGCTACTGCTCTTGGGTACCTCTAGCCCTGGGATTCCCATTAGTTAATACACTGACTTTTCTTTGACTAGTTGAAAACAAAGCAAAGCAAAACAAAACAAAACAACAATGTGTCCAGCTTCCTCTTCTTGATTCCTTCTAGAAGAAATTCTCAGACTAAAAGGAAGCCATGTTACAGCTGGAGAGATGGACACTGTCTCTAGGCAGTTTCAGGAAGCCCATGTTAACCCCAAGGGGGGTTGCCATATTCTCTCCAAAGGAGGTCAGTTTTTATGGTGATGCTGTTTTTGTCTTTCTCTCATGAAAAGAGACACACAGTAGGTCTCAAGTTTCCAGAAGGATTCTCCAGGGGTCACCCCCCCCACCTAGAAGCCCACTGAGGCTGGATGTGAATGAATGGTGACAGTAATGTCGGCCCCTCCTCTTCCATGCACACAGATACTGACAGTGGAGGGATAAAGGAGAGACACACAAACCACGAAAGGAATGGGATAGACCAAGTATGGTGACATAGACCTGGAGCCCTAACATTCAGGAGGGTTTAGTCAAGAAGGCTGTGGTTCAAGGCTAGTCTATGCTATGCAAGAAGACTTTGTCTCAAAAATCAAAAAACAAACAAACAAACAACCCAACATATAAAGAAGGGAGGGACTCAAGAAATGGAGGGAAGGGAGGGAGAAGGGAGGTGAGGAGAGAGACTGAGAGTGGAAAAAGAGGGAGGGGGAGGGAGAGAGGGAGAGAGAGAAAACAGCTTTTCAGGCATAAAGTCCAAAGAAAGAGTTTAAGAGTGTGTCCACAGGAACTAGAGCTTAAGCTCAAGCTATAAACCTTCTAAGCATAGCCCAGCTCCCAAGTCTCCAGTGCCCCTTCCCACACAGTCAAGGACAGAGAGCAGCCTGCACTTACACAGAGGGCCTTCCATTCAGTCAAACTTAGTCTTAAAACTGAGCAGCAGAGGGGGTGTCCTTGTCTCCCTCTGGAACACCAAATGTGTTTTAAGATGGTAGATTCACATGAGCACCTCAGGAAAGCCTTTTACCACCCCTACAATACCACAGATATAAGAAGCAGCTATAGAATAAATACATAAATCATGGAAAAGCACCCGACTCTCAGGAAACCAATGCCTACTTCTTCATCAGGAAAAGAATTGGCTTGCTTGCCTGAGGTGGAGAGACAAAAGGCCCCTGCCGCCCTGCTCTCCTTCTACCTCAGAGATAGAGAACACTTCCTTGTTTATTCCATGGCCTGTGACTGCTGTACCTAGACCTCGGCTCTAGAAATAAAAAGAAGAGAAAAATATCTCCAAACAGGTTTTCAAAGAAGGGGGCCCTCTCCCAGCGCTGTTTGCTGTCATCCTCTTTCTTCTCTGCTTCCTCCCTTTCAGCTTGGTATCGCCTCAAATGCTACCTGACAGCCTGCCGCCATCACCCGTGAATGTAAGTAATTTCTTTATTGACAGCCTCCCATTCTCTCTGACATCTGCCAGCACTCTCTGACACTTGAATAAGTATAAAGACATTAACAGTCTGGCGCAGGTTGCAGGGCTGGAATGGTGATGCTCTGCAGGCCTACTGCACGGAGCTGCAAGCAAGGGACCCCCACTCACTCAAGCCTCGTTGTCCTTCTGCCTGGAAGACAGCAGAGTCGGGAGTAAATGCTGATTACTCGCTCCAGTGCGCTGGCATTTTGGTGTCTCCTTCGGCAGCCAGATTGGACATTACAGGAAGAGACACACACACACACACACACACACACACACACACACACACACACACACACACATGTGCGCCTGTTTCTGAGGCAGCGTGAGGAGCCATCGAGATGAGGAGGCACGGGTTGCTATTTTGTGGGATGAGTTAGCATTTTAAAGGGGTTGGTTTAGAAAAGAGGACAAACTCAAGCTTCCCTAACTTCCACATGGAACGTTTGAATCAGACTTCCTTCTGATAATAGCAGATTCATCCCACATACTAGAGCTGACAAATGCCATAGTCACACCAAGGATTTTTGAAAGCAAATATGTCAGATCGACGGTGGCGATGATGATGACAACAGCGACAAGGGTCAGAAAATGATTAGGGAAGAACACCCTGTCAGCCTTTGTTGCTAGAATCTGTTCACGGGCAAATGGCAAAGTTATTCATATGGAAGACATTAAACCATTAAACGAGTCGCGGTATGTGTGTGTGGGGGGAGTGCTACCTTAATTCTTGTCTAAAGAGAGCTTGTTTGGGATCGATCAGAAACCTGTAATCCACCCAGGTAATGCTAAAATTAACATTAAAATAGAGAAGCGGAGCCCTGAATGAGTGGGACAATTTCTTGAGTCAAAAATGGCTCAATGTGACCACGGGGGGGGGGGGGGGGATTAAAATGGGCTTTGTAGGAACCCAAAGTCCCTAACCAATGGGCCAGTAAGATTGAGTGGCTCATGGCTCTCCAGCGCCTTCTGGGGCCTGAGTCTGCCACTCCTTCATTTAGCACCATGAGGGTGGGATAGCCTCAGCTGAGATTGGAAGCTGATTGTGCCCAGGGCACACTGCCATTCCTTTGGCAAACCACCTTTGTGTTCCTGTTTGATCTAAGCCTGGGGTCACTGTGTCAGGACTGCAAGTGAGGAAGAGAAAGTAACTCAAAAAGAACATGACACATTCTCCAGGATCACAGAGGTAATTAGGGCTGGGCCAAAATTGAACCAGCATCTTAACTCCCATGTTGCTATGCTTCATTTACACTAAGTCCCAGCCCCAGGGAGCTCGGTCCACATTGCCAGCAACAAGGCATAGTAAACCTGGAGAGGCAGCAATCACCTTCCTGGCACTGCAGGAGTGTCTGTGGCCTTGGTGAGGCCTGTGGAAGCCTGCTAGTGAAGGAGGAGCTCGGATCTGCTAATGGCTGTGAACCGCCAAGTGGAGGAGGTGCTCCCCTCAGAGACAACTCCCTTAGGACCACAGTAGAGCGTCAAGGCCAGCAAATGGTGGGTGTGTGTGTCTACAGGTGATAAGAGGGGGGCTAATGTATTGAACTAAATTAGGAGCCAATTAACTTTGGGATTTGGGGTCAAGGGGACTGAATAGGTTGGGCTATTTGACTCTCTCTGTGGTCTACTAAGCGAAGATTTCATAAAGCAAAGACTTAGCTAAATGCTCAAAAACAAATAGCAATATATTCTTAGTATTAATCCATGAAGGAGCTTATGAGAAGCTTCAATCCCCACTGTTTCACTCGCCATCCCTTTTGGATATCCTTTGGGTAACATGACATTTGCTATGAATGTCTATGGGCTTCATCTAAGAGTGCATATTTATGATTTAACACCACTCAAATGCCCTGCTTCAGATACATCCCCCAAACCAGTTTCCTGTCCATGTGGCCCTAGCCATGATAATAAAAAGCCACCAACTGTCAAGCCACTCTCCTAGGCTCTATGCTTATTGTTTTATTTCTGCTTAAGTTTCGGCTGTTCACATTTATAGATGGGGTCACTAAAGCCCTGAGAGGTTAAACAACCTGCCAGAAGTTCCCTAGTTGTTCAGTGTCACTTCGATGGGAGGGTCATATGTCCCCAGAGCCTGTTTGGGCTAAACTTCTGAGCTAATGCGTGCCTTGCTTCATTCGCCTTTCTCTTCTCCCAGGGTCTCCGGTGCACACAATCGAGGATTCCTCTCCCACCAGCCCTTACACCGAATCTGTGAACCTGGCTGTCTGAGATTACCACCCCATCAAACGTGGGCATCCCTTCTTATACTCAGCTCCCCTTTTGAGCTCATCTTGCCTCTCACAGTGCAACTAGATCAAGCTCCATACTATGCTTTCACCATGCCTTAAAGAAACCCTCCATGACCCCGTCCATCCGCCCGCCATGTTCTGAGGACTCCAATGTGGTCAGCCTTGGTGGGGAATGAGGTCTGCTTCTTCCACTTGTGTGCACCTTAGCTTTGCAGCCCCCTCCCCTGCTGCCTTCTTTGGAATGCCTGGTAGATTGCCTACTCCAGTTGGTCATAAATTCACACCCCTTGATCACAGAGACGGTCCCACTCATAGACTGATGCCCTCTTTATTAGAAGTGCTTGCTAAATATTTGTTAAATGAGTGAATGAAATTATTTTCCCAGCTAACGTGATTACCCCCTTCCTGTGCTATTTCACCAAAGATACACTGAAAGGCTTAAATCTCCTTCCAGGTTTTTTGAAGATGTTTAAACGAGAAACATCTGAATTCGGATTCTTAAGATTTTTTTGTATTTTATGTTTTTTTTCTCATTATTTCTTTGCTATGTTGAGGGTTGAACCCATGGCCTCCAGCTTGCTAGACAAATCCTCTTTCATGGCACATCCCCATGCCCAAAACTTGTTACATTTTAAAGTCGGCATCTGTCAAGTCAGGGTTTTAAATGTTTATGAAGCAACGCATATAACTGTGCTATTCAAAGATAATAATAGTATTTATAAAAATTTCATTCTTAGTGTTGGAACACCAACTTAAAATAGGGTGACAAATGACTCTTTGCTCTAGTCAGTAGACGCCTAGCTGAGACAGGAGTATTAAGGCTCCTCCCACAGGGGATCCAGAGAGTGAGGCTCTGTCTTCCACTGCACACAGTAGGACACTTTAGACTTGTATTCCCTTCCTTCCTATCTAGCTGCTCACCATATACCCAACCTGCCCTTCAAAGATTCAACCAAGTCCTCCCCTCCCAGGCTTTCATGGGGCTTCGCAAACACAAATTTTTTTCTCACTGGTGTAGCTTCCCCATAACAACTTAATGTGCTAAGATATGATTTATCCTATGCATTTTCAGTGTACTGGTCTTCACTGGTTTATGAGAACAGGGTCCATCATCTATCTCTTTGAGCTCAGTCTGCCTCCTGCTTTGTAGCACTGAATGCCCACAGATGCTCACAGCGTACTTCTTGAATAAATAAACAGCTCTGTCAATGCAGGTAGACAAAACAGATGGCTGACGTGTTGGCATGAGGTATTCAGCTGCCTGGCCCTGTTAGCAAAGCGGGCAAGAGGGGCAGTTCGCATCTGTTGGAGGGTTAGCAGAGGAAAGCTGCAGACACCGAGGTGGGTGGGGCAGGGCGTTGGGGTGGTATGGGCACATTGCTGGGATTCAGAACAACTCTGCCTCTTATTTCTCATTCAGGCATCCAGAGGTGTTTTCCCCTATATCACAGATTGGTATTAAGACCAAGTGAGGAATGAACTTTGAAGTGGTGGCCCCATTGTTGTAGATAGCAATATTGTTCTGCATACTCGTTTGGGGTTCATGTTGGTTCCATGAACATTTGTATGCACAACATCTGTCGTAATGAGCTATGAACTGGGAGACCTGAGCAACACACCTTTCTCTATTCCTCACGTTTCCAAGGCTGGAGTACTCAGACTATGATGTGGATGCAGCTGGGGGTCTCAAGAGGACTTGAGTAAGAGCACTAATCTATTTGATAAGGGCCTCACCCCATGGCCTGATCACCTCCCAAGGGCTCCACCTCCCAGCATTACCACATGGAAGGGACACGAAAGTTCAGTCACTTGACTTTTCTGGCTGTTGTCCCATAATTCAGTAGATTATTTTCATCCATCCCCAGTTTACCAGCGTGACTTTCTGAAGTGACATGCCGTGACTGGGCAGAAGCTTCCAATGAGTGCATTGATTTTTCTTCTACGAAAAATGAAAGGTCTCAAACAGGTCTTCTTGTTAACATTGGACCCTGTGCTCTGGAGCTAGGTGGAACAGATGCTGGCACATCACATCGTCATGCACTTCTGGCCATAGACCACTAGGGTTTGGGGGATGGCCCTGTAGCATATACTGCTGAGCGCTGACTGACAGCCCAGCAAGCGGAAGTGCTCAGACCATGCTTGAATCGTGACAAGGGCTCAGTGGTGACCAGCAAGGCAAGCATACTATGACTTTGGTTCTAACTTCCTCATTTGCACTGGCTTGTCTTAACAGGAAAGTCACATCCAGGGACTCACTGAGGTGGTCTGTCAGATGTGATGCCCTGGCTAGGATCAAGAAGCACAAGTTCCAATTAAAATCTGCCCCAGATTTTAATCATGGTCACAGGCCCTTGTCTGGGGCTATTTCATTACAGATAATTATTGAAATTTCTTCCAGTTTCTGGAATCTTTCTTATAAGTGAGTATCAGTAACACCACTCGCAAAACTGGGTGATCAGGAGCCTCAAATTCTTGGATCCTCGGCCTTGGTCAACTTTCTAGGTAATGGCATTTTTATAGGACCTTGAAAGTTGACTCTTTAAAATTATTTTGTTTTATTTCCTCTAACTTGAGGTCACAAAGCTCTTGGCCAGAGGGAAAAAGTCATTTCCTAGGAAAAGGGAAACCACACTACCTGGGGATGGGAAAGCCCCTTTGGCTGACAGCCACTCACTCCTTTGACTGTAAGGGCTTAAAATAAAAAGCAGTTGCAATCTGAAGAGAAGGATCCAGGCTGTGGATCACAGTAAGCAGAGCTCAGGCTGAGAAGCAAAGCCTGGGCTGGCTTCCAGCCAGGTGACCCTGTCACTCATTTCTCTAGGTTTGGATTTCCCCATATGTGACAATAAGGGATCTGTAAACTCCTTTTGAGTGTGTGCTAACGTCTTATCACTATGATTCCATCAAAGCTAACTGACAAGGCTGTTTATTGTAGGCTTTCAATGTCGGATCGCTTCATTTGTAGACTGGGGGGAAATACATTAAGAAAGGTAAGTGTTTACAGTGGAAGCCGGGTCCACACAAACCTTCTGAATTGCTAAAATGTTTTGATCCTAGAGGAGGAATAAGAGAGCCTGATTTATAGCCATTTAACAAACAAACCATATTCATGTCATTAGAACAGCTGGGCAAGTGTGTCTCTCCCTGCCCACTCCGGAGATTTTATGAGCCAATGAAGGAGCTAAGCCCTGGAGCATTCCTCCAGACACATAGAAGTCTGTCCCTGGTATGGTACTCATCCTCAAAGTCTTTGCTAGAGATCTATCAAGTACTAAATCTGGCCCACGGATCAGTATAATACTAGCTTCAGTGCCGTCACCTGGGCTGGCAGATGACTGCTGTTCCTATGTCCCTGGCTCAGCAGAAATGACAGATCTCTGCTAACTTTTCTTGGATTCTCACAGCCACTCTCACTGATGACCGGAGTTAGTTCCAAGACAGGTGTTCAGATACACAAGCAAAGCATGAATGTGTACTCTAAGACAGGCCTGGGATCCACCCTTCCCCATCTTCATCATTCTTCCTACACAGAGACTATATGATCAAAAACGATCGGAAGCCCATCCTCTCAGCCTCAGAAGGGCAGGCATATCAAAAGTACAGAGCCATAATCAGCTCTGCTGCATGGTAGCCTCTATGGAGGACACAGCAGACTGTCTCCAGCTCATGTTCTTTCCCCTAGTCCTCAGGGGCTACTGGAAGTTTTTGGCGGATGTGTTTGCATGCTTGTGTGTGTGCCTCCAAGATGACCAACATTTTCTCAGTATTTTTTATCTTAGCCCTTCCGTCCCTTCAGCAGAGAGGCCTGTGTGGCGGCACCGGGTCAAGCAGGAACCTGGCGCATGCGCAGCCGAAGGGAATGGGCTCAGTTCATTGCTATTTGCTTGTACTCTGTTGTACACACTCTTCTTCCTTGCTTCTCTTACTCCCACTTTCCCAACTTTCCTTCTCAAGTGAGCAAGACTACCTGCTCTTAAGAGGCTCCCCCACTGGGGTGAGCTTTAAGTCAACTTGATTTCCACATTGCCCCTCCTCCACGTGAGGGCGTGGGGCCAGTTTTCACTTCTGAAAACAATTCCTCTAAAAGCGGGACTCTGGAGACTCTTCAGTAAATGAAGATAGACTTGGTGAAGAAATTCCAACCCTATAAGCAGATAATTAAGAGAGATTTCCCAAGCCTAGGGGGAAATCAAAGACCATTATGTATGTATGGTTTGCGCTAAACCACTTTTATTACAAATTGAGCCCCATACAGCTGTGCAG
>CM052712.1:79730464-79760529 GCA_028551405.1 Uromys caudimaculatus
GGAAGTTTAGAGGGAAAAAACCTAGAAGCAGGTGGGCTTAGAAATACCATTCGGTTCTGCCACCCAAGAGCTTCGTGGTCTTGGGCAAGTTACCCCATCTCTCAGTTCTCACCCTTTCCTGCCCAGTGGAGCCATTGTGGTAAGTGTGTGAGACAGGATAGGGAAAGTGCCTGGCCCGTGCTGGTTATTCAGTGAATGGTGTCTGTGTCCTTTGGAAGGAAGTTACCAAGAAACTCATTTCTCCATGTTTGCCCTCTTGTAAATTGCAAAAGAACAGTATGGTATCAAAGGTTCTGTCACCGTCAAAGATCACCAATCAAAGGTTTTGCTAAGCCTTAATTTGTGATCTGAGTGGAGGAAGAAAGAACTATGGGAAATGGGAAGAGCTTGGTCATGTCTGAAGAATGCAACCAGCGTTAAGGAGGTGATGTGCTAAATTAGCAGAACCCATGTTTAAAGAGAAATCTGGGCAACTTTTGCATGGGCTTGACCTCTTGGCACTAGAAAGGACATGGCAGAGGACCTTGGGGCTTGCTGGCTAGCCACGCTAGACTATTTGATGAGCCCCAGCCCATAATTTGATTTTGAAGAGATGGATTTTTAAGTGATGACATACACTTGCTATGCAGTCATAAGGTCTGAAATTCAGACCCTGGCATATACATAACAAGCATGCCTGTAACTCCAGCTCCAACAAATGTGGGGACAGAGAGCATCCTGGCTGCCAGTCTAGCTGAGAAAATTGAGCTCCAAGTTTATTGAGAGAACCTTTCCCAAAGGAATAGTCTGGGAGTTGCATAGGGGGACACTGTCACTCTTTTCTGGGGTGTACACAAATACAAATCTTCAAGAAAAACAAAACACAAGGTGGACAGCCCCTAAAGAACAGCACCCAAGATGTCCTCTGCCATATACCCATACAGACACACACACACACACACACACACACAAACACACATACTCACACACACACTCATACACACAAACACACACACACTCACACTCATATGCATACATACACACACATTCATGTTCACACATACACACACAGACAGTCACACATAGATACACACACATACATACTCGCACATACAGACACTCACATATACAGACAGATACACACACTGATATGCACACATACACCACATTCACACACAAATACACTAATACTCATGCATACACACACTCACACATACACACACACAGACAGTCACACACAGATACACACACACGTGCACACATACTCACACATACAGACACACATGCAGACACTCACATACACATTCACACACACACACACACACACACACACACACCATACATGCATGAGTGCACTTTAAAGAGGGTGAAAGAGACTTACTTATGCATCCCAATATGCACATACAGATACACTCATGTACATATACAAAACAAACATAGATGACAACTAAAAAATTTTTATCTGACTTAAGAGGGCCTGTATGCCCTCTAAAGCGATATAAAAGGATCTATGTCCCTAAATGTGGCTATGAGTTTGAGCCTTATGGGTGTGGTGTGGACCCAGAATTAGCTGCTTTTTAAAAAAAAAATCCTACATCCATATGTATATGTGAAATTTTCATTTCACACAAAATGGCTCCTACTATAGTTATTAAGTACAGAGCGAGCTTAGAAGCACATCTGTAGATTGCCCATATGATCTGAGGAATGCAGCGTGTAACTTCTAAAAGATGAACACTGCATGATTATTCTCTGTACAGTAAAATGTGTGGTTTGAATATAATTTTTCAGATAATTCCATTCAGCACAAAGAAACCAACATATACAATAAATCCCTTCCTGCACATTTCTGTTTCCAGGAGGTGAAGAGTCAAAAATAACCTTGATGAGCTGGGATGGAATTTGCTGTTATTTATTCGTGGAAGTCAACTGACTGCTCCCAAGCACGCATAGAGAAGGATGAGTTCAGCTGTGCTGACTGAGACATTTCCAAGGTATCTGCCCACAAAATACAATGCTCCAACACTTGCCCACAAAATATAATGCCCCAACACTTTTCAGGACAGCACCAAAAAGTGAGGACATTAACCAGAATATGGACATTAGTTCTCAAAGTTGTTGCCTTCAAATAATTTTAAAAGAAGGAGCAGAAAGAACTTAGAAGAAATCACATTGTTTTTTGGGGAATTTTCATAGGCTCCAGGTGAGCTTCCCAGTCACAAAGTATGCTGCAGAGAAGAGCTGGTTGGGAGCCATCAGCAGCTGAAAGCATTAAGCCACCAGTCTTTTAATTAACTTGTTCCACTCCATTTCTGAGCCAACCACAGTGGGAAAAAAGAGAACTCTTCCTTTGATATCAAAAGTCAAATAAATGTTAAATTCCATTTTTGAATGACAGTCTCCCAGGTTAACTCCTTCCTTAAAACTAGCAACGATAAATTTAGACCATTTGTAAAACCCAACGTTTTTCCAGAGGGTGAGACAATTCAGATCTATGTGCCTTGTTCATCACAGAAGCTGTCTTCTGTACTGTGGCATCCGTCTTGATGGGAAATAGATATGTTAAAATAGGGGCAAGTCAGTTAGAATAAGATGATGCTAACAGGAACTTGGGGTCCACCAATGATGTAAATAGGCTTGCTCAGAATTGGCTGAAGGGAGTCAAGTTACTGATATCACATCCTACCACAGCCGTGTGTCCTGCAGTCATGTGTCCTGCAGTCACACCTTCATCAAATAGTTGCTCAATACATAGCTGTCCTCATAGTATTATATAAGTATTGGATCTGAGGTCAGACCACTCGATAGGCTGGCAGCCTTGGTGACACTCTGTACAAGCTTCTCTGGTGTTGTCCTACTTATTTCTCTAAGCTTCCAGTTCTAAAGAATGAAGGAACTCCATCAAGAGAACAAACCTTAAAGGATGCCCACATTCCTGTCTACCCTAGACACTATAGGTTATCTTTCCTGCTCAAAATACTATGTCAAGAAACACCAACAAGGACCTACAGAAAGGGACAAAAACAATTACTCTAACAAAATGAAATCTCGGAGACTGGCAATAAAAAACTCTCTTCTATTACTAGGAAAACTCGTTCAATAGAAGTCATAAAATGTAGAGCCTGAGATATGAACAACCCAGGATATATTGGTAAAGGATGCTGAGCTCTTTGAGGAACAGACTCTAAAACAAAACTGTTCTTCTAGGAGGCAGACTTTCAAATAGAGTATTTATGTGAAAACTTATCTGCAGTGACTTTTCTTACCCACCACTTTCTTCCCTTCCCATGACCTCACAGACTCCCCATCCCAGCACCATCTTGCAGATCTTATATTGTAAAGGTGAATATATTTCAGTCACAGAACTGGGAATATCTTCATTTGAGACAATGGTTCAGCCAAATTTAAGAATGCATAAACCTGTAAGCAGAGCTTTCGTAACCACGTCCCCTGGGATCAACATGTTCCCAGGTGTTACATCATCTCCACTGGGTCAACACTACAGTTGACTTGAATGGCAGAAGTTCAAAGCATACAGCTATGCTGGTTCAGGTATTTTATGATGGTGAAGGTGTGCCTTCTCTTGAAGAGAGCATCCTAGAATGGAATCTCCAGGGGAATTTATTTAGTCCGTCTTTCCTTCCTTCCTTCCTTCATCCCTCCCTTCCTTCCTTCCTTCCTTCGCTTTTTTAGTTTCACCTTATTTAAAAGGGTGGTAAAGACACTTGTTTGCAAGGTTATGGAGGTCTTCTAGGCTGTTTTAATAGAAGACAGGACATGAACTTTAATTGAGATAATGGTAATATTTCACAGCAGATTACTGCACTCTGTTCAAATTCCTGCTGTCATTCCAATTAGAATCAATGGTCTTCTTTCTTACCAATTTCCTCAAATGTGTAGGTTGTTGCAACCTGCTAGGAATATATTAACTTTTCTTAATAAAGATAGATCTATCACAGCAGTGGGGCAAATGATACAGTAGACAGCTAATTCTTGCTTCATTAAGCCAAACCAAATAATTCTCTTTAAATGAAGAAACTTGTCCTGCTTCCTGGTAATTATTTGGTATTGAAGCAGCAATGAGAACTATGCTATGTAAACCTTAACCCTCTCTAGAGGTTCTGGGGACATTTCTACTAGGACCTCACTGAGAATGATAAATATTCAAAAATAAAACATGGATCTAGATACATGAGTAAATCAAGCTTTGTAAATCTGACTCCAGGAGTTTGTGTTTTTTAAAATGTGTGTGTGCACTCACTCTCTCATTTAGTGTTGAAGATATTGTAATCCCCCAGGGGTCTTCCAGCCTTATTATGAATTACAAAGTTCTACTGGATAACCTCTGTAGATCATCTTGTAGGAAGAGCTCACACCTTTCAGATTAATAGCATGTCATAGATAGATAGATAGATAGATAGATAGATAGATAGATAGATAGATAGATAGATATAGATATACAGACACACACACACACACACACACACACACACACACACATATATAATTATCACTTTGGGGTTGGCTTGCAAAGGACAGATATTTGTAGTCCTAGAGGTGTGTATGTGCCTATAGCTACTGATTAACTGTTTCAAACTAGTAGAGTAAAATTAAAACAAGCCTGAGGTTAAAATAAAGGGAAATGGTTTTCTCTATAGGAACAGCTTCAACACTTTAAGAAAGCCCCTTGCTTGTTTCCCTTCCTCTTATTATCCAGCCTGGGAATGCTATCTGCAGGGCTTACTGATGCCTTGTTATGTGAGTTTATGGATTCACCAGCAAAAGAAGCCATGAGCATAGCTAAGCATAGGGAGATGTTAGTAAAATGCATTTTCAAATATTTCACTTAAATGCTGGGTCCAGCATGGGGAGGTGTGACACAGTTGCTGCCCCTGGAGCATCGCCAGGCCGTTGACCCATGATCCCATATGTGCTGATGGATGCTGTTGCCCAAAAGTTGATCTGCTGTCTTTACTGCTCCACATTCAGTCTCTCTTTCTGGGGAATCTACTTCCCCTGTTACGCAGAGCTAATCACGCCATAGTAAATGAAGCAGATGCAGTTCTCAGGAATGAGGAATGGAGGTGGTCATGAAGCTGTGGAGGAGGAGGAACAGGCCCACCACTTGGCCTTCAGGGCCATGGGAAAGAATCTAGACAACATAACCACAGAGGCCATAAAAGCCTACATGGTCCTTTGTAGAAGTAGTTCTTTGCCAGACTTGGCATTGAATTTGGAATCATGAGGAGATACATGTACCCTCCAGTCCAATGACTGCTGTATTGATTAGCCAGGGTGAACTTGGGGACATCAAGGATAAAGAGTTAAAGTAGTCTCAAGAAGAAAATCATGGACAGAAAAAAAACAGGAAATTATATATGATTTAGTAATAAATAGTATCAGAAGGAGAGTACATGAGGCTGTGGAATTGCTAGAATGAGGAAACAAAGATTAGAGAATTAAAAGATGATCTAAAAGCATATAAAAAGTTAGTACTCTGTTTTTCTAGTTGGTTGAAGAACTGGAGATAACCATGCCTGGAAAGATATTAGAGAAAGCTAACTGTTGTACTTACATAAATTCAAAACTTTGTAAGGAATCATTTTAATTTTAGTAGTTTGATGTTTTTCTAGTCTTACATAAAAACAGTTACTAAGGACTGCTGTCTGCTGTACCAGGAAACCCAAAGAACTGTGCCCAGCTACCCATGAAGACCAGGCTGTGTAAACCCATAAGGAAATGTCCTTCTGCTTTGTGTTTAGTTTCTGCTCTAAGGAAACGGGGGTTGAAACTATTGATCCAGGATTCATGAAGTTCATGTAAATCTAATTCCTGATAATTATTAACAATGATCAAAGCCTTGATGATGTGACTTTAGTAAGTAAAAGACTGGATTCAGGCTCTCTCTGGTTATTAAGCTAAGAATAAAGAATGCTGAGAATCATCAGGGAACACCAAGAGTACCTGGATAGCAGCTTGCATCTACTACTGACTCTGAGTCATCATTAAATGAGTGTCATTCCCATTCCCACCTTTCTCAGGACTCTCCTCACATTGAGGCAGGACCTCTTCAGCACTTAAGGGGCTTGAATGTTATCTGGACGTGTCACCCTCCTATGAGACAGAATAACTTGTCTCTTTGGTTTTTCATACATGTGATACAATCTCCCTTCTACCCAGCCCTGCTCCACTCTGCAAGTGCCTTCACCATGGAGCATCACTCCAAAGGGAAAATGGTCAACAGAGGATAAAGGATGAAAGAAATGAGTTAGACCATTAAAACAGGGAGAATAGATAGCACTGAGGTAGAAAAACAAACTGGATTTTAACAATGACAACCAAGACCACCACCACCACCACCACCACCACCACCACCACCACCACCACCACCACCACCACCATGTGAAACTCTTCTTGCTATGGTTTATTCCCTTTGAAGTTTATGTTGAAATTTGATTGATTGCTTTGGGAGGTGAGGACTTTAAGAGGTATTAAGGAGATCAAGTGGGATTTGAACCTTTCTCAGAGCAGGTTGTTGTAGGACAAGGCTAGCCCTTAAGTTCTGACTGTTCCACCCCCATTCATATGCTTGCCCCTCTGCTTTCTACTATGAAGTGAGGCAAAAGGAAGCCTTCCCTAGAAGCAGGGTAAATGCTGGCTTACCATGTTAATGGTACTTGGATATGGGCTCATGAAAGGTAATTAAATTCCAGAGGTCAGAAGGGGAGGTGACTCCTGTGACTTCATTGGTGCTAAGTAGGTGACTGCTGAGAGCGAGCAAACTTGCTCTCATGTGAAGTTTCCTCCTATTGCAGGCCACATACAGCCTTATCACATGCCACACCACAGCCTTCAGTGTTCCAGACTCCAGAACTGTGGGCTAAATAAGCTTCTTTATGTCTCCAACGCCCACTCCCAGATGTCCTCTCCTAGCTCTGTGGAATGGACGAGGGGCGAGCGCTTTTGCTATTTTGTCTCTCTGGCCTATCATCCTCAGGCTTTGTCTGGAAAATGTTAGAAACTAAACTTGAAGGGCTACAACAGTTAGCCTTCTAAAGCTAAATAGACAGAAAAAAAAAGGAATATGTATTTTTAAAAGATCTATTCTTTTAAGGAAAAAGAAAGTTTATTTCAAAATTCTTGCTGTCCTGAAAATATGTCTAACTCAAGATTTCTTCATGAATTAACTGTGACAGAGCCGGAGCTGCAGTCACTATACTTGCTGTGTAGACCTAAGGACCTTATTGGAATCTCTAACACCCATGATGTACAAAAGCTGGGCATGGTAGCACAGACTTGTAATCCCAGACCCAAGGAGGCAAAGGCAAGAGGATTATGGGGGCTTGCTGGTCAGCCAGTCTCACTGACTCAACAAATTCCAGGTTCCCTGGGAGACACTATGAGTATGCATTTAAATATCAAAGACTAAATCCCCACCAGAGCAGATATTCTGTACATCTTCTCTTTTTTTTTCAGTTGAAAATTCTTCCCCGAGAATTCAGTTTAACTGTACTTGCAGTGGCTTAAACATGTTTCTACAAAACTCAGGGACTACACAGAGGCCTTTCAAAGGCGATTGGTCCATCTGTGATCCCCCTCACAAAGGAGATTAGTTTCCCAAATATAAGAGATGGATGGAGCAGGCACATCTCTGTTTTCCCTTCTGCCTTAGGCAAGGTGAGAATGTGGCAGCTTTCAAGGTACCATCTTAAAGGTAGGAAGTGGCTCTCTCCAGGTAAGGAACCTGCCAGCATCTTGATGACTGTCTTCCAGGCCTGTGGGAAACAAACTTCCATTCTAAATAAATCCGCCATTCTATAGTATTTCATCATAGTGATCCACATGGACTGACGTGATATCCCCAATTCCTGCTCAGCCCTGCCGACACTATGGGAGGCATCATGAAGTGATAAAAACAAACAAACACATAGGAAACCCAATGTGTTTCTTAGAAGAATATTCCGTTTGAGGCGACAAGATGTTTCAATAAAATGCAAGCGGGAAGTTATTAGGGCGCTATAGACAAGTTCTTAGATGTGTTAGTACACATAGCCGGTGCTAAGAAACATTATGGGCTTTATTCAAGGCTTTTTTTGACATGTAGAATTCTAACCAGCACAAGCAAAATGAAGCACCTTGAAATCAAACAAATCAGGGCACCTACTTAATAAGGCTCAAGGTTGGAAGGTGGAACTGCAGAAACTGACCAGCCTGAGACAAAGAACTTACTTGTTGAATATGGCTTCAGAAATAAATATTGTGGAAACAGTCAATAAAGAGGCTTGGCTAATTTTTTTAATTAACAATCTGACATTCAAGCTCTTCAGAACAGTAAAAGCAGAATTTTGGAGATGCTGTTGTGGAGGATGGGCTGGGAAACACCAGCGCATTTAAGCCAGTGGTTGTCTTGTCTCCTCTGGGTATTGTTCTAAGCCCTAGCCTCATCTACAATAAACAGATTGATTCAACTGTTTTACATGGAGATTTAATCCATATTCACTACAGTCAGGAAAGACTGGTTCATTTTTAACTACTTTAAGAATTTAGAAAGTTATATGTGATTATTAAAAGGGATGGTGTGTTAAGTCTTTATCCTATTCTATTAATAGCAAAGTTAGAATAAACAAGCTTATTGATCGTTCCTCAGTTCATCAAGTGTTTATCGAAGCATGCTTCACCATTAGGTGGGCGGCTGTTAGGAGAGAAACAGCTCAGTGATGCTGAGACCAGGAATGGTTTAATGATGCTGGAGATGGAAGCAGAGGGCATCAGGAGATGTGCAAGGGGGGGTGACAGATCCTGGACAGGGTGCTGGGTATTTGCTAGGAAGGAATACAGATCTGTTTCCTTTTATATTCACACACCACTAGAGTGTGTTTATAAATTAAAAAGATCTTTTAGCTTTAAAACATGTTATTGTTTAATTCAGTTCAGCGTTGGTAAATGTTTAGCTCTATATCTAGGACAGAACATGGGTCCTTCTGGAAACAGTGCAACAGGAGGCTGTTTGGGATACAAAAGTGAGCCCAAAGCACCCAGATTATTCATAGAAGTAATTGGCATAGACAAAGAAGTTAGGGGTTTTGTACTTTTAAATCTGGGAACTGATTAAATCTTAGACAGAGAGAGGAAAATGGGTAGAATAGAGTCAATATGGGGGCAATGCCATAAAGGTGAGCAGACTTGTCTATCAGGAAAGGCTCAGATGAAGGAGGAAGGATTTGTGACAGCTAGTACACTTACAGGGCAGAAATCCAAACAATCTGACTGATCTATGCAGGGAAGCTGAGCTCTCTCCCCTGACCGCATCTGCCTTGGACTTCCTCCACAGTCCCCTTCGATGACCATTTTATTAATTATTGTTATACTCTCCCCACTTTTTTGTTTTTATAAGCCTACTTAATGTTTTGGCAGATATTAAATTTAATTAGAAAAAAAAGAGGAAGGAAAAAACCAGCAGCTCTGAGGGAACTGTTACAGGACAGATACTGGTAGGTGTTTTCTTCTCAGCTAAGTCACCAGTTCCTTAGAACATCTCTGGAAAGTTGTCCTTTTATCTGTCACAAGGCAAGACTTCATGTCTGGTGGGCAGAAAACCAGCCGTTTTCAGGGAACACTTTATACACTTCTGTTTCTGGGGTCCCACTGACCACACCCCTGGCCCTGCTTCTGGGGTCACACTAACCACATCCCTGACCCTGTTTCTGGGGTCCCACTGACCACACCCCTGGCCCTGTTTCTAGAGTCCTGCTGACCACAGCCCTGACACTGTTTCTGGGGTCCCGCTGACCACTCACTTCATTACCCACTATCCAGCTTTCAGATACCCACCTCTCAGCACTGTTCTGACAACTGAGTATAAAGGAAGTCTGCAGCATGTAGGCAGCATTCTCTAAATAGAAGCTGTTCTTCCTATAATACCTCTGGGGAGAACTTGAGTTATGGGGCCAAACTCATTCAATATGTGTTGATTTCTATCTAACCCACGGAGATGGTCTCTTTTGGAATTTAGTCTGTTCTGATGACAATCTTACTGAGCGTGTAATAACTACTGTCAATTCTTTATATAAATAGGAATAAATCCAGGTAGTGAGTAGGCCCTCTCTTGGACAGCTAAGTTGAAAGCCTTGGAACACGAGTCCCCTATTCACCCCACACCAAGCATCAGCACCTTTCTATAAAGAGCCAGACAGGAATTTTTTGGACCTTACAGGCCACGATAGGAGCAACTCCCTTCCCTCACTATCATGAGCAAGCAAACCAGGAAGTTCACAGGCCCTGTTGGAAGGGATGACTGTAAAAACCCAAGGAGCTCCAGCCTTACCGTGGACAGCAGCTTAGGCTTGTGCAAATACTAGCTAAAGATTTATATCCTAACCCAAATACAGTAACGAGTTAAATTGACATCAACGAAAAGACCTTGAGACTGTGATAAAATAGTAGATAGCTTGTCCAGTGGCTAGGAATTCAAGCAGCTATAGAGTCTGAACATGTGTCACTCATTCATCTGAAATAGAAACTTGAGAGGTTTGGTTTGGTTTGGTTTGGTTTGGTTTGGTTTGGTTTGGTTTGGTTTGGTTTGGTTTGATTTGGTTTGTTTGTTTGTTTGGCAAGGTCTCACTGTGTAGCTCACACTGGCCATGAAATCACTCATTCTCCCCCAGCCTCCAAGGCTCTGGGGTTACAGCCGAGCACCGACACTCCCTAAGGTTTGCTTGCACCTTGCTGCTTGTGTCCTTTGAAGGAAGGGGTTCCAGGACACCGTCCAGTTTGTACAAGTTTGAGACAAGGAACCCACACACTCAGCCCGACCTCCCTGGGGTTTCTACATTGGCTGGCAGCCCAGAGAAAGACTTGGCGACACACAGGCACCACCGTCTCTCTGGAATAGTGTGCAGCAGCCTCTCCCACTCTGGAGACCTCAACAATGTCATCCTCTTTGTGTTTCTTCCATTATGCTTCCCCTATAACTGCAGGCCTCTATTAACAGAAGTCAGGGAGCATGGCTAACAAACAAATCCTCTGTTTTCACCCACATGTTCCTCCCCTGGGCAAAAGAACTCAAATGCTATTCTCAATGCCTAGCAATGGCCAGGAGATTTTATTTTAGTCATTCTATAAATTACAGTAGGACATAATTATTTCTATATTATCTGAAGTCAGAGCCCTTCTAAAGAAGCACATGGGCAGGTTCCATCTACTCAGAGAACTTATATCTGCTCCTATTCATTTTTCAGAGTCATGGACTCTGAGATCCACAACCTGGAATGGTGGAGTCATCAGCAAATATGTTCAGAATTAATTTAGTATCTTAATTGCTTGTATAGAAATAGGTTCTTTCCTCCCCAACAACCCGCCAGGGGCTGTCCCTGAATCCATTGCCTGTCTGTGGATCCTGTTGCCCTAACTGGACTGCCTAGTCTAGCCTCAGTGGAAGAGGATGTACCTAGTCCTACAGTGAATCGATGTGCGGGGGGGGGGGGCCGGGGGGATTGTGATGTCCAGGGGTGAGGCTCCCCCTTCATAGAGGACAAGGAGGGAACGAGGTAAGCATCTAGATGAGGGGGTACTGGGGATAGAGGGTGGCTGATATCGGGATGTAAATTAAATAAATAAATAAATCTTTAAAGAAGAAAAAAGAAATGGGTACTTTCCTATAGTTAGAAAAGCATCCATGCCAGAATTTTGAAGAAGCAATAGTCCAACTAGAGCTGAAAGATTTACTTCTGGGGTTTGGGGCCATGGAGATGGCTCATTCAGACATAGCCTGGTAACTCCTCAACCCTGAGCACCTAAGTATGGTCCCCAACACAGACACAGCAGCATTCCTATAGTCCCAGAGAGCAGACCCAGAGAGGTTGAAACAGGAGGATCCCTGAGGCTTGCTGACCAGCCAGTCTAGATGAATCAGAGAGCTCCAGGGTTGGTGAGAGACCTTATCTCAAAAACTAAGGTGGAGATCCATTGAAAAAGACAGCCGATAGCCATCTCCAGCCTCCCCTAGCACGTATGTTTACTTAATGGGCACACATAAGAACACGTACACACACACACACACACACACACACACACACAAACACACACACACACACACACACACACACAAGTATTAAGCAAATTACAACTCACAAAAGCTGAATGGGGAGCAGGAAGTGAACCTGAGCACAGAGAAATGGAGGTATCTGACTTTCCTAAGTGCAGGAAAGCAGTGACCGGTCTGTCTCTGTGACACTCCTCACTACTAGCCTGGAGATGAGTAACCAGCTCTGGGAATATTTGTTCAGTGAATGCATGCATCCACATATGTAGGGAAGAGGGTGGGAGATGACCACAGTCTCAGGGTCTGTGGGTTAAGTCTCAGAGAAGAATTTGCTCTAAGACAAACCAAAAGAAAAGGGCTCAATGAAAGTGTGCCTTGGAAGTTGGGCAGAGTTAAGGGAAGAGTTAAAGATGTTTAGCAGCCAGACCTCAGCCTTATGGGACTGATAGCAGCTTCTAGGATGAAGGGCAAGGGCTCACATGGAGCCATTGACGTTGGACTGGCAGTTTGGGCCTCTTGTTTGTGCTCAACTAGAAGCCAGAGACCATGAGATCAAGGCAACTTTAGCAAGTGTCTCCGCCAGGGCTGGATCTGGGCATGGGGACAGACAGTTCAGAGGCAGAGCAGAAATGGAAAGCTTGATTTGTTCATTCCTTTCTCCCCAAAGATATCCAAGGCCCATTTACTTCATATCAATCTGATCCATAAGCTATCGAAAGTGTTAAATGAAAAGGTAGAAAAATACACTGCTCCGGGAAACATTCCCTCTGTTCAGATTCCAACCTTGTCATTCCTTATCACTGAACTGGGTTAGTCACTTCAAATTTCTATACCTTGACATTCTTATCTGAAAAAAAAAATGGAGGAAATTATAGTTGCTTCCTCACTGCTTTGTTATGAAGATCACCTGTGATAATTTAAATAAAGTTGTCTGCGCTGACAGAATAGTTTTAAAAAAAAAACTATCTTGGACAAAGGCTTTAGAACATTTGTCCTTCAGAAGTGACATGGAAGTGTGAAGGGGAGGGTATTGGGGGAGGTGGGAAGATATAAGGGGGGTTCAGAGGGGTGGGGGACAAGAGGGAGAAGGAAGTGCCACAATGAAACCATTGTATGCTACTTAGAAGTTATTTCAATTTTAAAAAAAAATCAGGCTGAAGGGATGTCTTGGAGGTTAAAAACCTCTGGCTGCTTTTCCAGCAGACTTAGGTTTGATTCCCAGCACCCACCCGGAGGCTGAGAAGTACCTGTAACTCCAGTTCCAAGAGGACCCAAAGCCTTCTTCTGATCTCTTTGGGCACAGGCCTGCCTGTGGTTTACAGACATAGATGCAGTCAAAATACCTGTGCGTATAAAACAAACACCACCACAACAATAACAAAAGAGTTTCGTGTACTGAAGGATTTGTTCTCAAGTCCGTGCCAAAACGAGGGCCTTGTGAGTGTATTAAAAGGAAGACTAGCATTTCCGGCCACTCTGAGGATCATGCCCTGGTATTTGCTTTTGACTCTTTAGGCTGAGACGTTTTCTTCCTCAGGCACTGTTGATGAAGCAGGGATGCTACAGAGGCTTTGGGTAACAGCGGCGAACCCCACCTACCTGCCATTACACTACACGGCTGAAAGTTAGTCACCAGTGAATTCTCATAAATTGCTTCCTCGGCATTTCAGCATTTTATTTGAGAAAACAACCGAAGCAGAAAGAAAATCAAGCAACAAGAGAGTTTCATTTTTGAACTCATTAGTTGGGAAGCTCAACAATTTGCTTAGATCGGCAGGGTTTTGAATGTGAGAATTGGCTTCTGAGAGAAAAGTAGACAGTGAGGGTCTAAAAGCCTTTCCTCACCTGCTTCCACATTATTATCCCAAGTTCCACTTGCCTTGTTCACAGAGCAGCGCATGTAGCTCACGGAGCACAGTGCGCTTCTGTCAGGTCAGAACTGAAACAGACACACTCTATAGAAAGCCCACGTCTAATTATAAGTTTTACTTCCCTCCTCGATTTCTGTTTTAAATAGAATTTTATAAAATGTATTGTTCTGAGTTCCTAAATCATTCCAGAAATTTTTTTTTTTCTCTTTTCGAGACAGGGTTTCTCTGTGCAGCCCTGGCTGTCCTGGAACTCACTCCGTAGACCAGGCTGGCCTCGAACTCAGAAATCCACCTGCCTCTGCCTCCCAAGATGATGGGATTAAAGGCGTGCGCCACCACTGCCCGGCCCAAAATTTTTTTAAATTGTGAATCACTAAATTAACTTCACGAATCAAGGGGATGGAGGTTATTATCTTGATATCTGATTTTCATGGACTTCCCTCTCATTGCTTGACAGTATCAAGGCCTAGAGGCAGCCCAGAATTGTACATTAAGATCTATATATGAAAGCTAAGAATCAGGAAAACTCATTGCATAAGAGTAAATTTAGCTAGTGTGGGAGACAGGAATAACACAAAAACATACCTACAGAGGTAACCCATCCTTGGGCCCTACGTCATACCCTTCTTTTAGATGACATCGTCAGGGACCATAGAGACAAGTCAGGGTTAGATTTGAACCCTGGCTCCATCACTGACTGCTACATAACAATATAAAACTCAGACATCTCAATGTGGTCACCTGTGATGGCAATGTGTGCCTCCCGGGACTGTTATGAGAATGTATGATCTAATGCATGCAGGAACGCGTGTGAAATAAATACACAGAGCTGTTATTTTGTTATTTAATCTGCTTATGATTCCATCTTTTCCCATAGACTGTGAGTTCCTGAAGGTACTGTTTTGCATCTCTGGACCCTAATATCACACCTAGCCACTATAGCAACTATTGCGCCATGAAGAGCTGTGAAGGAATTCCACAAGGGTAAAGTGACGTAGAAAGTCAGTTTCAGGGTAGTGATCCACTTCTAGTTGTCTGCCCTCTAATCTGTATTCTTCCTTTTGCTCAACGCTCATCAGCACTGATCCAGTTGCTAACAAATGAGTCAACTCATGGTGACACCCTTACAGCCCAGACAAAGCGTCGTGGAAGAGGACGGTTAGGCCAGTGTGGCAGTGCACACCTGTAATCCCAGCACTCAAGAAGCCAGGGCTAAGGATTAATGCTTTAGGCCAGCCTGGGCTACATAATGATTTCCAGGCTATCCTGGGCTACATAGAACAACCATCCCAAAAAAGTAACAGAGAGAGAGAGCGAGAGAGAGGAGGAGGGAGAGGAGGATCCAGTGGAGACAGACGCAGAAGAGTGGAGCCGTAACTAACATACCAACTTTGCCAACAAAAGCTTTAAACGTTTATCCACTTAGTACATGGTTCACAGAAAGTAGGTCACATCTAAGTCACAGGCTGAGTAGAGTCAAAGGCACCTTGTCAGAGTAGGAAGTAAAGGTTCACAGACCAGTCAGGGTATTTCCTTAACATCACTCTCCTCCCCTGCAGCTGTAGCCCGAAGCTATGGGGCAGGGCCACACCGGCCTCTCCTTTCTGAGAAAAGACATCTGCGTTAAGTAAGTGAAGGAAGTATGACATCATAGGATGAATTTCTTGTAAATTTTCTTCCAACCTCATTTTATTCTACTTTTAAAAAGTGAAGCACACGTTTAATCTATTCAAAATTTCTTTTGCATAGATGGCGTATGTGCATGTATGTATATGTGAGCAAGCTTGTCCCACAAAGGTGCATCTGGAGGCCAGAGGCTGATCTAGATGTCTTTTTCAGTTGATGCTTCACTTCCTTTCTTGAGACTTGAACCTAGAGCTCCCTGATTTGGCTAAGCTGGCAGGCTAGCAAGTCCCCAGGTTTAGCCTGTCTCTGTTCTCCAATGCTCTGTGTGTGTGTGTGTGTGTGTGTGTGTGTGTGTGTGTGTGTGTGTGTGTGTGCGCACATACCCGCGCACATGTGCTGAGGCCAGAGGTACATGTGGGGTGTTCAGCATTTAACTGCAATTCTTGTCTCCTTGCCTATGTAGACACCTTGCTTAAAAAATATTAAACAAACTCACTGCTATGTACCTGTATGCTGACTTATGAAGATTATATATTATCCATACTTTTTTGTAAGATGAGGCACCCAGAAGGAATGCGAGCTCAGAATTTGGCACAGTGCTAGAGAGTTTGCTTAGCATGCACGAGGCCCTTGATTCCTCTGTCAGCATTAGAGAACTAAATAGAGAGAAATGGAGTGATGAAATCACCCTGGGAGGGGACCTTCAAAGGGCCCTACCCTAGCTCTCTAACTGCCCATTATTTACCCATCACAGGTCATTATTTAATTAAACGAACCATCCAAATACCTAGGGGATGAGTAGGAAGAAATAGATTGGTAGAATTAACAGACACCTAGCAAATATGTTGCAGTGGAGGGGACTTAGAGAAGGAGGCCAGGGATAGCTTCTACTGAGCAGCACTGGTAGGCCTCTAATCAAGTTGCACAGTGATTTTACATGAGCAAGGGGCACATGTGGGGGTAGTGATTTAGTAACTAGTCTACCTGGCAGGAATGACTATGTCCTAAAAAGTCAGCAGTGTTCCCTTCTCTGACTATCAGACTATTGGAACAGTGGACCTGAAGGAATTAGAATCTCCCCAGAGATCTCCTGGGCAGGAAGGAAATGGCTGAAGCCCTGAGGGAAGCCAGAGGAGGAACTAGTGCTCTAGACAAAGATTCCTAAGTTGTCAGACCATCTTGAAGGTCAGACTTGAGGCTGAGGCCCTGGTGGGCAGGGGGCCACACTTGATGGACTAATTATACATGTCTCTTGCTTTCACTGTAAACCTTCTTACGTCAGGATCCCTGGAGATGATATTGGGAGCGTTACTGTGTTTCTTTTTCCCTCTTCTCAATGTGACTGGATTGAATATATCTTCTGTTCCTGCTTTTCACTAGTAATTTGACTCCTCTACTTAGCTTACTGAGGATGGGTGGTGCAATCTGGCTCATAATAACACATAGCTAGGTCTGGTGACAATATAGTGATCAGGAAGGGACATAAAGGCACAGTTTGAGGATATCTGTTGCCTGAAGCATTAGACGGTGGATGGATAGGAAAGATAGTTGCCAGCAGCAGCTCATTTCCTGTCCTTTTGGTGAAGAGCGCAAAATCAAGAACAGAATTTTGTTTTCAATCCTAGAGAAAGTTGGGCCCTTGGGAAGTTTCTCCTCTCTCAGTGCACCTTGGGCCCTGCTTTCCTGCCCTTTTGAGGTTCTTTTGAACCATTTGGGGTGCTTCCAATTGTTGGTTGTCTTTGGGGTCCTTCTGTTGAGCTCCTTGGGGTCTATTAAGTAGAGAAACAGAGTGACTACAGCAATGGTGGAGAGAGCGAGCTCTCTGAGTCACTGGGAATCTGAACATAAGTTAGGAACTGGGAAGACACCACTCTGCCATTTCTGTAGGCAGCAGCTTCAGGAGCGGTTTCCTGATAGGTGTCCTCTATCTTGGACTTGCTTTTCCCCTGTAGAGTTTTCATCCCCACAGAAGGTCCTGTCAGCTCTGGAAGGAACCGGGCTTGGTTTCTTAGGCTATGAGCTCTGACTTAGAGAATAGCCGGTGTCTTAAAGGGACAGGGCCATAATCTAACAATAACATCATTGATAGGACAGGCCTTGCCAATTGTGGCATCTTCTGTGTGACAGAAAAGCTGGGTCTCTTCAGTCACCGGGGATGGGCTCTGTTGACTTCTTTCAGACAGAGAAAAGGAGGTGCTAAGATCTCTGCCCTGATTTACGTTTTGTTAGTGTTGAGATGGGATAATTTTGCTTTGGGATAGTTGCTGCCACATAATGTACTGTGCTATGAATAACGTTATAGAATTATGTATTTTAATATCTAAATTTAATATCTAAACTTGCTGAGAGAAGTATGGTTTCTTTTTTTCCCCTCAGTCTTGTTCGTGCAAGTTGGAAATAGAACTTAAGGACCATGGCACTGAGAGACAGGCAAGGTGGGTGGTCTCAGGAGTGGCAGTCTGCGCCAAGCTAATGGAAGGATGGTCTTCAAAGGATGGATAAAAGTGCCCACAAGCGGGACAGATATATTTGGGATCTCGGTCAGTATCTGAAGAAAAGGTAGAAGGGAGGTAGGTTTTTAATCAGAGCTATGAAAAGCAGGTAAGATTCTATTCTTTTGACAAGACGAAGTCATTCTCCATTAATGGGCCTTGGGAAAGGCTGCTATCTCTAGCCTCCATCCTTTCACGTTGCACTCCGGTCTTGGGAAAGTGCACTTGTGGTATTTTCCATTCCGTGTGTGCGGCATGGAAAGTGTGAGGCGGGGCTCAAGGTGACCATGAAGGACAGATCCGTCCTCATCGGCCTTCAGGTCTGCTAATGGTTGTTTCCTTGTCTGTCTTAGTAGTGTAGTATAAAAGTACATTGCAAACAATTAAGATGAAACCAGCACGGTTCACAGTGGGGATAGTAGAACTTCTGTTCACTGGGTTAGTAAACTCGTTGTTCCTATTTGCAGACAGAACAGTGTTATGACGCGCAATATGTTATATAACCCTGGCAGATGAACACGAAGAAAATGCCAATAGGCGTTCACGTTCAGTTATGCTTTAAATAAAATACTGTGGTGATGACTGTGTACTCGTGGCTATCAGCAGTACTGGGAGACTTCAGCACCAAAAATCCACTGGGGAGCTTGCTTCTCCTCCCCACTTCTGAGAAACCCCTATTCCCTCCCAGGAATACAGAGTTAGCTTCCTGCTCTGTCCAGTGCTTTTTCAGATGGTTATATTTCTGGCTGATCTGAAACTTATCTGCCGGAAAATTTATCCTTCATCTGGCACTGACTTTTTAAAACTGAGACGCTGTGTCTTTGCTGAGTCACATGGTATATGAGCTGAATGTAAGTTCTACCAGAAAGAATGTTTTAAAATATTTTTTATTTTAAATATTTTAATATTTTTCAAGGACAAAACCAATCCTAAAAACAGTATTTATCTTCATCATTCCTTGTCTCTCTGGTTTAATTAAAAGTCATCAGTTTTCCTTTTGAAACGGAGCAAAGGCTAGACCTAGAAATAGCTACAGGCTCTGCTTCTCATTCAGCCTCAGTTTCCTTGAAGAGAAATGGCTTTTGGCAACAGGAAATACAGTTTTTGAATGACATTCTTAGGACTATGATTGTTGGTAAAAAGAAAAAAAACCAATAGTTGCTTTTTGGTGTTTTGTTTAAGCTTTTGGTCTTTGTAAAAGTCTTAAAATACTTTCAAGTTAAAAGTTAAACCTAATCCTGTGGACATTTTGGAGTACAGACACACAGGAGACACGCCTTTTTGTTACCTCTCTGAACATCCTGAGAGGTTTGGAGTTTTAGGCACCATAACTCAGGTTTGAGCAGGACATGTGGTTTTTGACACTGAAGGCAATTTCAGGACTAGCTGGTATAAAGGAGCATTGGAAAGACAATTTAATATAGACTTAAGTCTGTTTGAGATTTCCAGCAATGGCAGGTAGGAAGAACTGGGCTCTGCTCAAGGCCAGACCCATGCAGGCTTTAAACCCAACGTATCGCCTCTTTAGCATAAAATATTTATACATGAAAGGAACATTACCTGTCTGTGGGAAGCCTTCCTAGCAAACGTTGTCAGTTGTGCTGGAATTCTTGCTTCTCAGCTGGTGAAGGCTCTGAGAAGACTCTTTCCCCCTCGTGGCCACCAGTTCCTCTCTGTTTTTGACTCACACCACAGACTGTTTGCAGTGGAGAGTCATGAGGACGCTGAGAGAGGTGGCTGAGCTGCTGCTGAGTTCTCACCGTGTATGTGGGTAAGAGTGGATGAGTGTTCACAAGGCCGTGTGTGTGCTCTGTCAAGTATTTGTCTGTTGGAGGCCTGGAAACAAACATAAGGCAGTCCACACCATTAGATGGCTGCCTGACACCTTCTGACGTTTTAACACTTCGATGTTAATGATTGATATTGTTGGCTCTTGCTGTATTTATTTGGAGAACATGGCCTATCTTTAAAATAAAGCTGAGCTTAAAAGAACGTAGGAAAGAAATTAGCAGGCCATCCCCAACTATGAAATTCTGCAGTTTGGGAACTAATGAAACAAGATTCGTCTGTTTAAAAAAAATGATAATCTTCTAATATAAATATGGCAGTGTAACTGAAACCAATTTTCTGTATCAAAAGAAATCACATTTTCCTAAGGCGATTGCTCTGCTTTTAGTAATATTCTGTGATTGACTTGGAAAACGGAATTTTAGGTTCTGCTTTAAAATGTTTTTAATGCTTATACTTCCGGCTCTTGCCTTCTTAGAAAAGTGTCTTAACACAGTTAAGGTTTGTTTGAGCATTGACATGTGTTGAAGTACTTTAAATGACACTTTGTGTAGGCAGCTATTTTAAGAGGATTTTAGTCCTTTTAAAGCCCTGTGTGTCTGTGACTGGAAATATAGATAGCAACGTATCTGTGCTTTAGGTATTATGAATACCTTGAAGGGCCAGTGGTATGTAAGTTAATCTATGCAAGGCAGCCAATAGGAGCTGTGGCTTAGAGCAAGGTTTTCTTAGCATCCAAGTCTGACCAGAGCTATGGCCACAGGCACAGCAGGCTACGGCATTGCTCTCGGTCGGGCTGAATACTTTGGGTTAACCCCAGTGAACGCTGAGAAATGCAAGGCAGCCCTGTGGCAGCCCAATGGATGAGAAAGAGGAAAACTCAGGGAGAAAGTAGATTGTGGGGAGGGAAGTTTAACAAGGGGACCCCTCCCCTCCACACAGCTGTACCTGACTATGATCGGTTAAAGGACCAATGGACACAAATGATGACTTTTTTTCACATTGAATTGGTCCTCGCCAACATCTTCTCTTTGATTCCCTTAGTCTCTGACTCCAGAAACCAACTGGCCTCTGCTTAACATAGGAAATTATAGGCTTTCATAAATCCTGACCACCTCCACAAAGGCTGGCTGCATGTGCGGTAACACACAGCAGACCTCTTGATGTCTCACTGACTTAAAAGACATCTGGGGAAATCTGCCGGCTGGACGATTGCTGTTTGGATCCCTGGTCTATATCTGGTTGCCTCAACAAACTAAGTATTGCTATTATATGTATGACATACACTTATGTATAATCTGTAGTTTAAAAAAAACCCCACAGTTTTTGAATTAATTAGATATCTAGAATTTTGTACTGTAGACTTAGCTCATTAAGCCAAACATTCTAAATACTGTGTTAGGTAGAAACTAAATACATAATGGGCTTCTATATTGCTCTGTGTAAGGAGGCTAATTCCTATTAGATTTGTTATACATTCAGATACCGTCATCTGTACAATGTTAGCCTTCGAAAGATTGGTAAGTGTAGGATATTTATAAATCCGTACATAATCACTTCCTTTCAAATTAGTTTTTCCCTTGTTCTGCAAAGCCCTGCAACTAACTTAACATCTACAGAAGTGAAGCTTCTGACAAAAGAACTGAAGGATAGTTTTGAGATACTGGGACATTGCCCACAGAACATGCAGACTGGGCTTGAGTTGTGCCTGACATAGGAGCCATTCATTCTGTACCTCTCACTTCCTTACAGCTGGGCCAAAGGAGTTTATCAGCATCAAGACCTTGGCATTTGTCACTTACCTCCCACCAACACGGGATAAAATCAGACCAGTGGGAACAAACTGTAACCAGGGATTCTGGACAATGGAGAACAAGCTGCCAGATCTTAATCATTGTGTCTTCAGAAAATATTCAGAGACAAGACAGGGAGTTGTCAGAATTGAAATGAAGTCAATGCTGGGACATGCTGGCACTAGGCTGTAATCCCAGCACTTGGAAACCTGAAGAAGTTTGAAGCCAGACTAGACAGGCGTCATGGTGAGACCATATCTCAAACCAATACGATTAAGTGGCTTGTGCCAGCCCCTGGAAAGTAACTAAACCAAGAGATGTAGAAATGGCTCCTTTTCATAGGAATGTGGCACCATCTCAATGAGATCTAACTTGGCTTCTGACTTGTGTCCTATTTATATCTGTCACACACACACACACACACACACACACACACACACACACACACACACACACACTTCCCCTACAGATAGAAGTGTTAAAACAAAGAACTGAGATATGCAACTGCCCTGTTTGGAAGGAAGGAATGCGTTGTAAAGAGACAACTTCATCCCCTTCTCTGGCTATCAGACAATTGGAACTGTGGACCTGAAGGAATTAGAATCTCCCCAGAGATCTCCAGTACAGGAAGGAAATGGCTGAAGCCCTGAGGGAAGCACCAGAGGAGGAACTTGTGCCTTGAAGGTCAGACTTGAGGCTGAGACCCTGGTGGGCAGGGGGCCACACTTTGATGGACTAATTATACATGTCTCTTGCTTTCTGTCTCAACCATCCTCAACTTTCAAGGACGTTAGGATCCCTGAAGATGAAACCGAGGAATTGCTGGGTTTCTTTATCCCTCTTTTCAATGTGACCCTATTAAATATATCTTCTCTTTCTGCTTTTCAATAGTAATTTGGCTCATTTAATTGGCATAGTAAGGATGGGTGGTACAGTCTGGCTTATTGAGGCACAAGCTATGACTCCTATGTCTGGTAACAAACTGTCTTGGGTAGGAAGGTTTCACTATTACTCACGGTCTCTTCTTTAGGCCTTAAAATTGCTTTGTTACTTGAGATAATAAACCATGAAGACTATAGTGAGACCTAGAATTGTAAAATAGAGGCTCGATCTCCACCTTTGACACCATTATTTCTAGTATAATGTGTGTGTGAGGGAAAGCTCATTTTTATTTTTCTCATTCTTGACCTATAAAATGATACTAGAAGATGGGGTTCCAAGAGCTTTCTTTGTTCCCAAGGCTTCTCAAGGCTCAGGGACATGGGAAATTCAGACTACATAGCCTAGGAGAAAACATAACGAAAGGCAAGAAAGGCCCTGACAGCCTAGGACCCTGAAGAAACTGTGTTTCTGAGCACCGGCACTAGGCAGACTCTGACTCAGTTTCCTGGGAGAGGGAGGCCAACAGAACAGTAAGGACCGGGGAAGACATAGACAGCCATCAATCCTGACAGCTTCTGTGCTTAACTCCCATGCTCACACTAGCCCAGTCCTGTGTTCTGCAGTGTCTGTGCTGAGGGAAGACAAGGGAGACAGAGAGTGAGGGAGTGGGTAGGCAAGTCCACCCAGGCAGGAAGCTCCTTGCAGTATTCTACTGCAATTTCTCTCAGCTTTGTTTCCCCAGTGATGCATTTAACTACAATGTGTAGAGAGAAACCCTACTCAAGAGAGTGGGGTTATTATCGACACACAAAAGGCCATTTAGGGAAAGAACAGCTCTGTGATTCAAGCTGCCAGAGTCCAGACCTATTAGAAAAAGGTTAGCTGTGTAAGTGGGAATATGAAACAAATGTAATAACCAGGACTAGCTGGGCCCCTGCGCACAACTCCCCCCACACCTACCCCCAACAAAGCTGCCTAGGATCATAAACTAATTTCCCTGAAAGTTCTAAGCTTAGGAGAAGCAGATCACGGACTCTAAATGTCACTTGCATTGTTAACCTTAACCCTCGTGATTAGGTTTTCACTGAAAATAGATAAATAAATAAAGAAACAAAGAAACAAACAAATTACTTTTCAGCATGTTTTTAAAAAAGAAACAAACAAAAAACCCCAAACTTTAGAATGTACTATATAATTAAGGAAAGGAGAAAATAGAGGAATGTTCTTTACAACAAAGGGATGGATTATATCCTTGAAGTTATTTTGAAATTTGGTTCTGTCTTGGTACTATTTCTTTCTTATTATATGCTGACTATGTAAAACAATTTTTAAATTTAAACATATTTTGATCACATCCTTTCCCTCTCCCAGGTCCCCCCAGATCCTCCCCTTTCTACCCTTCCAACTTCACGTTCTTCCTCAAAACAAGCAAACAAAGAAAACCTCAATACAATAAAACCTCTCAAAACCTAGAAAACACAATAAAAAAACACCCCAAAAGAAAGAAACAAACAAGAAAGCCTCCCTGTACTATAATCAAATACAAACACATTTAAACAAACAAACAACCACAACAACAAAACAAAACAAGTTCATTATCTCTTGTCAATTACCCTGCACATGAGGCCTCCTCTAGAGGCGTTAGCACACCCAGTGCCACTCCGTCGGTGACCACTGAGCCTCCCTTTCCCAGCAGGTAGGGATGGTGCTCAGTTATTAACTTTTAGTCATTCTTTCTTGTCATTCATTCATTTTTACAAACTCTTTTGGGTGTGATTTTTATTAGATATAACTTTTATAGGCTTGGCTGTTCTTTTGTCTAGCTCAGTGTTATTGATATTTCATAGTCTCTCTCTGGGTGGTCTGTGTAAAAAAAAGTGAAAGAGAAGGTTTTTTAATGAACAGCGATGAAATACGGGATAAATTGGAAATGCCCCTCCCCTGCCCTGTCCCCAGATGTAATTGCTCCTTTATTGACCGCAGTATAAAAACCAAATCAAAAAGGGCATGAGGATTTCACTTTAAATGCTCTAACCTTCTCTAAAGGAGAAAAAAACAAAAACAAACTAAACCAAACAAAAACAAACAAACAAAAAACTCCACAAAGTTTCCCCATGAACAACCATGAGAAGAAACGTCTCAGAGACAGTGTCCTGAGGTGTGGGGATTCATAGGGAGGAGAACCAGGGCTCCAGGGTCTCTGAAGAGCCACACTGTCAGATGTCACATTGTTGTTAAGACAGTCAAGCATCTACCATATCCATGGGTCCAGTGTCCTGCTTAAGAAATAGTGCTGGGCCGGGTGTGGGATGTTTTGGTTACTAAAAACTAACTCTGTATTAAAGGCATGGATAAACAGTAGCCAATAAATGTGGACCTAAAATGTGATTTTAGAAGGAGCCCCGACTAGTCATTTTGCATATACATAATGAAAATAACAGAGTGGCCAGGGCATAAGTTCATGAGGCGTTCTTCTGTTAGATCACATGATGAATTAGCTTTTTACGTGCTGTCAGAGGTAGAGATTAGCTGCTTGGCAACTAGTGATTAATATTTCACTCCCTCCCTCATAGGCAGCCATTATCACCTGCTCACATTGCTCTCACAAGAAAATATTTACCAAGTCCCTGGCATTTAACCCCAAATTTGTATTTCCTGTGTTCACGTTGTTTAATTACGAATTTAAGAAGTATGACAGGACATCGTCTTCAAGTTCTGTGAAATTCTCTTAACATTTTGGCAACAAAAGTTTGCTCTAGAACTAGCAAGATGGCTTAGTGGACACCTGTTGCCAAGTGTGAAGACCTGAGTTGAACCAGGTCCCTGGGGTCCACATGGAGGAGGGACAGAACCAACTTCCGCAGGTGTCTTCTGCCCTCCACATACGTCATGGTGTACACACACACACACACACACACACACACACACACACACACACACACACGCATACACTGTTTTAGAAATGTTTCATACAGACAGGTAAAAGAATAAGCGAAAGTCTTTGAATCTTTGGTTCCTAGGAAAACACTTCAAGTCAATGAAGGAGCACAGCCTAATCCAGGGTTGAGAAAGAGATGGCAGTTTGTTTCTTTGAGAAATCATGTCTAGATGCTTGCTGTGTGGCAGGCACTAGTGTGTGCGAGCCCTTGTGTATGTAGCTTTTACTATGTATACACACAGCAGAAGTAGAATTTAAGAGCCTAAAAGGGAAGGGTGGACGGTGAGACCCCTGAGAAGCAGAGCAAGACATAGAGGGCTGGGACAGAGGGTCTGACCAGACAAATAGGTGAGCAAAGCCTTGAAGAAAGTGAAGAATCCAGCCCCATGGATACTGGGGAGGAGAGGTGCTATAAGCTACAAATAGGGATACTGGAAAAAAAAAATTTGCCAAATACCCTGACCCCCCCCAAAGTAATTTCTTCGTCCCAGATATGATTAGGATATGTGATAATACCCTACAAAATAATAGATAAATACCATCAACAGCAGGTGATAGCTAACTAGCCTACTTATAGTTAAGGAATAGCAAATGAAGTATCATGTATATGCCAACCTTCATGTGTACCATGCTCCCTGTTAGGGGCTGGCTGATATGCTATGTTGATAATTAAGTATTCAGATTCATATTTGTTGTTTTCTTATCACAAAAGGCATGAAAAATTAAGGATCTAGGAAAGTGTGGTATACGCACTTGACCTGTTTGGGGAGACAGGAAATCATCCGTGGGGAATGGTATTTGATCTAAGACTTTAAGTAACGACTACGTAGACAGAGGTAGAAGGAGAGGCGGATCATTTGTAAAACACAAAGACTAGTTCAAGGAGAAGGTAGATGTCTGGTCTGCCAGGATCCTAGCAGAAAACTGAGGGCACACTCAGAGGCCATCTGAGGACAGTTTAGTTAAAGAGTTCTTTATTGTGGTGTCTCAATGGTTAAGGATAACCAACAAGGGATATACAGTACCCTAGCCCAGCAAGCATGAAAAGCCACAGCTGTGCCTGGGTACCAATGTGGAAGGCGGGGACGTCTATGAGAAGACAGTACCAGGAATAATTTACTTCATAGCAATTGTGGCCTTCTGCAAAGACTTGGACACAGTCTGAGGCTGTACAACAGGGCAGGATCCAGAGGGAAATGATATAGTATAAACCCATCCTCTTCCCAGGGCACAGGACATGGTGATGAAGGATGGAGTGGACTTTCAGGGAGATGAGAATATCCTGTAGCATAGGAAACAGATTTCACTGGCCTAGTGAAAGATTCTGATAGTTTTTCGAAAAGGAATTGGCAGCAAGAGAGGGTGGAGTCAGATCCCCATGCTTCAAAGATAGCTGCTCTTGTCATCTGAGCAGGCTGAAGCCAGGCTTTGAAGAGGTAGAAAGCTCAGTTGTTCTGGAATGTGTTGACCAGGGAAAAGAAGTCTACCGGTCTGGTGGTTGTGGATAGTAGGGGAAGGCCGTAGAGGCCACAGGTTTGAGTGGGTCTGGAAACGGGAAGCGGGGAAGGAGAAATGAGATGTGTCAGGTGAGTCTGTCCTTTTGGTTTATGTAATGAGGTGGGTGGTGGTGTCTTCCCCGGAAGGCGAATTCCCTGGGCTGAGGAATGGAAAGGGTCCTAAATGTGATTTTGGATATGGTGGGAGTCTTCCAGGAAGCTAACAGCAAATGTTAAATCAGCACCCACACCTCAGTAGGGATTTAAGAGGATACGTTTGCTTAAAACCTAACAAGATCCAGTACTGGGCATCCTACATGAAATATTCCCCAGTCTTCAGTATATAAATGCAGATATCACACACACACACACCACTTCACAGATGAAAAGAACCCGAGGTGCTGAGAGGTTAAAGTTCTCGCTCACATTTAGAACCAAAGCCCCAACATCTCAAATCTATCTGGGCTTTGCCTCCACGTACTACTGCACCTACAGATCACAGATGTGTCAGGGCAGCCTGTGAAAATAGTCAAGGAAAAAAGAAATGAAAACTCTCCTGTTAGTAGGTTGCGGATCATTTGGAGGAAAATATGGGCCTTGTCTCGCTGGACTCCAGAATGAGCTGGTATGAGGATTCATTTGTTTTTCTTTGCTTTTATGATACTGATACTTGAACCCAGGGCCTGCGGGTGATAGACAGGGGGGCTCTCACTGAGCTGCTTCTTCAGCTTTTGGTTAATTAACACAGAACCTTGCTCTGTAGCCCAGGCTGGCCTTAAATTCACAATATAGCACAGGCTATCCTAGAACCTACCATCTACCTTTCCCTCCTAAATTCTGAGATTATAGGTATAGATCACTACGGCCTGCTGTGTGGCTTTCACCTGATCAGTCAGTCAATATTCACTTAGCAAATATTGCAGACTTAGGGGTTTTTTCTGGTCCCCATAAGAAGGTTATGAGTAGTCTGTGCTTTGTCATGACTCGAGGGCTTAAAGTTAGCTGAGGAAGCAAATGGATACAGGAAACACCCTTGTGTGTGATAACATTATTTGAAACGACAAAGTGCATTGAGCTGACAGCTTGAGAAAACAGCAGAGAACATCTTAGGTTGTATGGAACTTAACCAATGAAAAATACACCGTTGAATATTGACAGCCTCAGAGATTATGGCATTAAGGGTTGGCTTGCAATGGGCTATCTCCTTCCCAGGAAGTGTCTTAAGTGTGTAATTAGCTATACTTAGCTAAAGAAAGTACATATCAAATGGCCTGAAAATGCAAGTTTCTGGGCTTATTTAGGATTTATTTTTGAAGTTCCAGTAACCAAGAGTGGTTTGCTTTATTTGATAAACGAGGGAAAACAGTCTGTGAACATTTTTTGCTGAAGGAGAAGCTGATATAATTTGATGTGACCTCAGTCCTTATCCCAGTCATGACGGGCACCATCAGCAAGCCTCAGTTTAAGATATCTGAGGCTCTGGAAATCACACTCTGTGTGGAAAAATCATCTCAAATCCACTTGCAAGAGAAAGATCATAAGGTGTCTCTAATAACGGTATCTAGAAAAGCAGAAACTTCCCTTAGACGGGTGTATTATAATGACGACACCCAAATAACCATTTTTGTGTGAGGCTTCATGTAATTCATCCCTCTGGCCAGTTACAGAAGCTTATTTGGAAAGTTATGTTGAGAATATAGTATTGCTTTAATTATAAGGGGAAAAAATTAGTCTTAAGTACCTAGACAGTATATGAGAGGTGTCACGTGTTGTCATTTAGTAAAATGTAGCGATGTGCAAAAGAGCAGTTACGAGAACAATTCAGATCTTGGTTCAATATCTGGTTCTAGTATATGTACTTTGTTATATGTCAGTTTGCTTAATGCTACTCATTTCTATATTATAGGTGAACGCACTCAGTGACAAGTGTCAGAGAAACTTCCCAAATAACTTACCCAAGAAGTAAACAAAAGGGCTGGGTTCTGAACAGGCAGGTTGCTTCTAGGCTTCTCATTTTTTCTTTCTTTCTTTCTTTTTTTAAAAATCTATACAAGATCTTGCTTTGTAGCCCAGACTGGCCTCAGACTCAATGAGGCCTGCCTCACCAGCCTTACTATACAGATTACAGCCATATGCGATCGTGAATTCTCATTCTTAACTGCTAAAGGCTTGACAAAATAAACATTTTCTCTTCATAAACAATTTCTCAATGAAAAATGATAAGACAGCTAATAATTTGCAAACAAATAAAAACTTAAAAGGCAGAGCAGTTTCATGGATAAGAATTTAGACCACTTAGTATATATATATATATGATAAAAGATAATTAAAAATAAAAAATGTGCTGGGGAGAATTAGAAGTGGAAAATTTTCTGCTATTTTAAAAACTATTCTTGAAGAAGAACAAGAGGTTATGTAGAAAGAGGTTAATTTATGATCTAAGGCTGAGCCAGTGCTATCATAATTGTAAAAATATGGTCTGAATTCTTCCTAAAACATTTCCTGCTACACTTGGAAAGGAAACTAGAAGTTCTGCCTTGAAATGATTCTATTCTAAATCAAGAGAGGAAGATTCTAGAGTCCCTATCTCAAAATCCTCCTCCTCCAAAATTTAATTTGCGGATTTATTTGTTTAGGGTACAGGCAATGAAACCCAGGACCTCACACAGTTCAGCATGTGGCTCAGAACTAAGTTATAGTCTAAACCCTAGACAAATCTGAGAAACATAACGTTTTTGGAAAGAAGAAACAAAATGCAGAGTAATATAGGTGATACTGTGTTATCATCTGCGTGATATACTGTGTAGTGATACTGTATCATCATCTGCGTGATATACTGTGTGGTGATACTGTATCATCATCTGCACGATATACTGTGTGGTAATACTGTATCATCATCTGTGTGATATACTGTGTGGTGATACTGTATCATCATCTGTGTGATATACTGTGTGGTGATACTGTATCATCATCTGTGTGATATACTGTGTGGTGATACTGTATCATCATCTGCGTGATATACTGTGTGGTGATACTGTATCATCATCTGCGTGATATACTGTGTGGTGATACTGTATCATCATCTGCGTGATATACTGTGTGGTGATACTGTATCATCATCTGCGTGATATACTGTGTGGTGATACTGTATCATCATCTG
>CM052712.1:79760629-79801614 GCA_028551405.1 Uromys caudimaculatus
GTATCATCATCTGTGTGATATACTGTGTGGTGATACTGTATCATCATCTGTGTGATATATACTGTGTGGTGATACTGTATCATCATCTGTGTGATATACTGTGTGGTGATACTGTATCATCATCTGTGTGATATATACTGTGTGGTGATACTGTATCATCATCTGTGTGATATACTGTGTGGTGATACTGTGACACTCAAACACCAAGCAGCATTTAACAGCATCATTATAAATAGGATACATGCTCAATGGCAGTACATACTCCAGCTCCTAAGCTGGGGGCAGGTTTTCTCATGCGTTCTAATTTACATATTTAAAGCTTATGCTATTTATGTTTCTTTTATCCAATACTAAAAATGTGAATTTGTAAGGAAATAAATCTTGTGTTTGTTTTTGGTTTTGTTTTTTGACGTACAGTTTCTCTGAGTAGCCTTGGCTCTCCTGGAATTTACTTTGTAGACCTAGTCTGCCTCCAACTCACAGAAATCCACCTGCCTCTGCCTCCTGAATGCTAGGATCCAAGGCGTGAGTCACCACTCCCTGGCAGGAAATATATCTAATTTACAAAATTCTTATCCCTGTACAAATCTCATAATTACCTGTTTCCAAAACAGCACCTTGTCAGGTAATGGAGTGGGTAACAGCCCAGATACCTAAGTTTCTCCACAATGAAGTTAGCTTCATGCAGTGGCTTGGAAATGACAGAGTAAATCTTTGTTTTCTCAAATCCCAGGCACTCCTTTGAGATAGGACATACTATTTCTCCCTAACTCTGGATACCCACACCCTCCTCACTTTTCTCCAATCTTCAAGCAGCAAGGTGAGTGTTTCTCTGGGGCTACACGCCTAACACACTGTAAGACTCTGGAGAACCTTAACTTACCGGAGACACACCTCCCTCCTGGAGTGAACACATGGAGCTGGGGATTGATGCAAAATGCAAAAGGAATTTATTAATCCAGCATGCTACGGCCATCCTGCACACCAAGGTGGGAAAATGACGCAGAGCCTGTTCAGGGACTTTTTATATGGTTTTTAGAGCAGCAGCCATTAGGCACAATGTGATTGGCAGAACAGTGTGACTTTTAAACTGATTGGTCTTTAGGGAATGAGGTAGCAGGGGCTTAATCAGCCCCTCCCTTCCAGCCTATGTGCTCTCTAACCTGTTTCTTCCAGGAGGGGAAGGGTGCCCATGTTTCTTCTATGTTTCCATGTGCTCTTTCTTCCAGAAGAGGGGTGGCTGGGGGTGAGGGGGGAGCCTGGTGGACTATCCCAAAGTTCCTGAGCTGACTTCTCAACACCATCCAGTGGACATACCAAACAGCCTTCAGCATGGTGGCCAGGGTACCTAAGCCACTAGACACTCTCCATTCATCTCACAGTTCAGCTTTTCCTGGAAAGGAGCTAAGTGATTCTTTTTGTTTGTTTGTTTTGGTTTTGGTTTTGGTTTAGTTTTTTGGTTTTTTGAGACAGGGTTTCTCTGTGTAGCCCTGGCTGTCCTGGAACTCACTCTGTAGACCTGGCTGGCCTCCAACTCAGAAATCCACCTGCCTCTGCCTCCCAAGTGCTGGGATTAAAGGCGTGCACCACCACTGCTTGGCAGAGCTAAGTGATTCTTGGACGGGTGAGACAGCAATGACTTGCAGTTTCCCATCCTTATAAAATTAGACTATTTACATGTACCTAATAACACCGAGGGCAGACAGCACTGGTGACCCTGCTATCTGCAGGTAAGCAAAGACAGTCTCCAAGTCAAATGAGGCCAGTGTCCTAGATTCCTTGATAACTATCCTTTTTGTAATGCAAACTGTCTTTTACAACAGACATCATTTAGAAATGAAAGGATGAGTCCCTCTCCTGGTCTCTAAGAAAGTACAGCTCTCCCTCCCCATCCTCCACATCTAAAGCCTCCTGCTGGAGCAGGACTATCCAGTCAACAAAGGAAAGCTAGGTAGGGGGGAGCCCCGGGGGACTCTTCTCCCCGGCTCAATCCTGGGCAGCTGTTGTGAGAGAGGAGAGGGATGTGCAGGGGTGGGACCTTTCTGAGGAGGGGACCAACAGGAGCAGATAAGGCCTGATGTGGACTTCCAGCAAGAGTCAAGAGGATCTATATGTTCAAGAGGATCTATATGTCAGTACCAATCAAAGGATGCCTTTCAGGAGGGCTCGGATCACAAGGTAAGATTTTACATTTGTCTGCCGAACTGTTCAAGCCTCCTAGGAAAGGAAAATTCCATTCAGCAGACTGGTGCTTAGTTTTTTGCTTTTGCTCTTTGTTTTAAAGAAAGCAAAATGCTAGGGGCCTAAATCTAGAGCTTCATTTCCAGTTGTCAGATAGCCCAAGGCCACAGTCCTATCCTTACCAAGGGCTAACATTGGCAGTGACAGACCTGAAACAGTAGGTAGGGAGAGGTGGAGCCCCACAGAAAAGACCTGGGGGTGTGGGAAGACTCTGGTACTGTTAACTTATCCTATTTGTATTGTCAAAACAAAAACACCTACTGCCGCATTTGAGTTCATTGAATGTCAGGTACGAAACAGCTGTACTGTCCCTGAGTTGTGACACAGGGTTCCTTTGTATTTATGAAAAGGGCTCCATAGGGTGAGCCTGCCAGTTCCATTTCCGGCCTCCAAGGGCTTAGCACATTAAATCAACAACTGAATGAATGTTAACACAACCCTACATACACAAAGATTTTTATATTGGTGGGGAAAAGTGGAGCTAACTAAATCTAGGTCTAGCTGGACAAAATTGTGCACTTTCCAGAAAAGATACTGGAACCTGGAAAGTTTTAGAGGTGTGTAAGAGAAGTAAGGTTTTAAAGGAAAAAAAATCCACCCTTGTCTTTAGCTTCCTGTTCCAAGCTACCTACTGAGCCATTTTCTTTCCTTTGTGGTTCCTCTTCAATACAAGGGTTGGGAGCTCACAGAGTTTTGAGCAATGTAAGGGGATGAACAGCAGCAGCAGCAGCAACAACAGCTGTCAATGTTTTTCTGAACTAGGAAAGGGTGAGCAGGAACTTTGCTGATGGACCTCCACATGCTCTGAAAGCCCAAGGCAACAGGGAAATGGCCAGTAGAGGAGAAGATGGACAACTCTGAAAATTTTGCATTAATTATTAATTGAAAGAACCCCTTGAAGAGGAAGGAGTAAGTTGTATAAGAGTAAAGACACATCAGTTTAGTCTCTTGTGCTCCAGAAAGACGTTATCTATCATTGAAGCAGGCCTATACCACATTTTAAACATGCTACCATCTAAGATGAAGACGTGGGAAATTGCTTGTGAAAGATGCATCAATAGTAAGCTATTAACATAGTCAATGTAGAACTCAACAGTCAGCAGTATTTCTTAGCCTCAAATACACCAACAAGTCATAAAAACGCAACATCCAACGTCTTCAACTACTCAGAAGTGCAGTCAGGCCGCTTGCTCACTCCTGAAACATTCACTAGGCAACCCTGTGTGAACTTGGGGGAAGCATGTCATGGTAAATCAGTTAGGAGCCTCATTTTTCTAGAGAGCCTTTTGTCCACAGGTGACATCACCCATGGTCATTAATAACTAGCAATACAAGACCATGTGCAATGAGATTATAGACAAATCAGGGGAGGCCAGACCTGAAAGACTCTTCTAGAAGAGGAGAGACATGCTGGCTTAGGAACCAGACTTCGGGTAGACAGTTTGAGAAGTTGAGCAGTTGGTCAGGGCAGAAAGGACTGAAGGAATCCCTCATCGGGTGAAGACAAGAACTAGCAGGTTCAAGAGCAGGGTTGGACAGCTCTCAGTCTCCAGGCAGCATGCTTCTCTCCGGGTACACACACATTATGTATTTATGTACTACGTATATATGTATACTACATTCCTCTCTCACTACACACACTACTGCCACCCCAGGCCCTGATGCCTCTCTATGGAGATCAAGGGCTTAGTGCGTGCATAGGGAAGAACTAGAAAATCCTAAAATAATATGTGATTTTATTATTATTAAACAACATTAATTGACTCTTCTATCTACATTAAACCTGGATAAACTTTGTTCTTATTGAAAATTTACAAAGGAAAGAAACACACAAACATTGTCACATTAACATATAAAGGAATGCATTGTGGATGGAGAGGTGGGTGCAAACAGTCAGTGAGCATGAGGAAGAGGTGTGGAGAGCTGGGCGTGGCAGTGGCTAAGAGCTTTGACTGACAGGTGGATAGCTAGGTAAGTAGGTGCGGAGTGACAGCAGCTGCTTTGCTGGACATCTAAAGCAGTGGCTGATTTTTATATGATATCATGATTATGTGCTCAACAATTATTATGCCAATAATATAAATCTTAACAGTTGCCAATAAAAATGTTTAGTTATAGGAGTCAACTACCATTTTTATACACACTTTACTACAGATTTGAAAAGAACCCAAGACACTCCTGATCCTTTATTTCTAAAATTATTCACCAAGTTCTGAACTAAAATATGATTCAAAACTTTTCCAATACATAATCTGAGTGAAGTAAAGCCAAGCCACAGAAGGGGCAAAAGTGGTTTTAACTTGTACTTAAATGGAGAATGATTTTTAAAATTGACATAGAGCATTAAGTTAAATCAAGGACTCAACCATAACTTTTAAGAATATTAATAAAGACTGTTGGTTTTTATGCAGAATTCCTTAGTACAAGCTGATATGAAAGATTTGTATTCAATTTATTATTGAAGTCATCCAAAAATGAACAATATTTTCTAATAGAGCTGGTTGGTTCAGTTTTTAAAATTAATTTGGGATTCTGTTCTCTTCCTTTAACTATCTGGGTCCTGATGTGTTTAAACTTGGTGACAAGTGTCTTTACCCACTGAGACGTCCCTTCAGGCTACTTTGCTCTTTTAAACCAATACTTTGAACAGAAATGTGAACTATAGTTCCCTTCCTATCCTCTGATATATTCAAGCCCATGTCCACAAGTCCCCAAACTCATAGATCTAGGATGGTAGCTTTTTTTTTTTTCATCAAAGATTCTGAACTTGAGGCTAGAAATGTCCTTAAACATCTTGCTTCATTTGAAGAGTCATGGGAAGGACTAGAAATGGAGCAAGGCTATGCTAAGAATTTAAACTTTAAAATGAGATGTTTACCACTTGATTTATCCCACCCGTTACAGATAGAAAATTGAATAAATGAAATTTTCACACTATTCAGATTTTTGTTGTCTTGATCTCCCCATCTATGAAATGCTACTCATTAATTAACCTTCAAGGAGATGTCTAGCTCCAAAGACCTATGACATTATGATTGTTACTAAGACAAATGACAGAGCAAATGCAGAGAGGTAGCTGGGCTTCCAGAGAGAGAGAGAGAGAGAGAGAGAGAGAGAGAGAGAGAGAGAGAGAGAGAGGTTTTACTGGATATGAAGGCTGTCTAATTTCAGCTCCTATCATGTTACAAATAGCCGACATTTTTGTCTCACTAATGCCTAACACACAAACAAAGTTCACATTTCACATGGAGATACCAAGGTTTAGTAGGCTGCAGTAACCTGAATGACACTACATAACTAGTGGGGAACAGGTCTTCCTCCAGTTCTTAACTGCATTATGATACCCCATACCCCACTGCCTCATGATACGCCACACCTCTCTGCCGAATGATAAACCATACTTCTGCTGCTTTATAATAAACCATATCAAAGTTCGAAGCTAGTCTGAGCTACAAGTTCCAGGCCAGCCTAGGCTACACAGAAAGACTATACCTCAACCTCCCCCATGCCTCTGATGAAAAAGAAAGAAATAAAATAGTAGAGAGCATATAAATATTTTAACACAAATAAAAATATTTTATGCTCTCAAGATTAGATTAGATTGGATTTTTATTGAAAATGGGAAGTAAATATTACTACTACCTGGAATAAAATGAGTAATTGTTTGCTATAGAAATGGAAACAAATAATAAAATTTGAGAAATATCTAATATATTTGTAGATGGAGAGCTGTATTTTTTTTTTCTCAAAGTAGAAGTTTTGATCTGCAAAGAGAATTTGAGAATTTCTTCATGACAGAGAAACTGGATTAGATGAGGCCATCATTGTTGAAAAACGATTTAAGAAGAAAATATTCTCTCCTGACTTGTAGGCTTATATTTTACCATACTCTAAATTCTGGGTTCACAGAAACATGTGGGCATGGGTATGGGCATGTGTGCATGCGCGCACACACACACACACACACACACACACACACACACACATACACACACATACACAAACACACACACACACACACACACACAGACACTAGCATATCAGTATCTTGTCATACCAGTGGCTTTCTAATTTCAACTACTTCTTTAAATAGTAATACGGGAAAGGTTGCCACCTTGAATAAATTAATCCAACCCTCTTTTGACTTTCAGGCTGAGAGTGGAAAGACATATCACAGTTTGTGCAAACGAAGAGATTGCTTAGAATAGTCATTTCATTTCCACTGGCTTTCCCTACCAACAGTCAGGCGTGGTGGTTTGAATGAGAAATGACCCTCACGGGCTCAGGTATTTGAACATGGCCCCCAGTTATGGCACTTTTTGGGGAGATTATGGAACATTTAGGAGGTAGAGTGTTGCTGGAGAAAGTAAGTCATTGGGGGTGGGATCCAAGGGTCTATAGAGTCACCCTGCTGGCTTTCTGCTTCCTGTGTATAGCTAGGATGTGATCAGCCAACCTCTGCTTCCTACTGCCACGCCTTCGCCACCATTAGGGATTGTCTCTTTAGAACTGTAAGTCAAGATAAGCTATTTCTTCTATAAGTTGCTTTTGGTCATGGTCTTTCTTTCTTTCTTTCTTTCTTTGTTTCTTTCTTTGTTTCTTTCTTTGTTTCTTTCTTTCTTTCTTTCTTTCTTTCTTTCTTTCTTTCTTTCTTTCTTTCTTTCTTTCTTTCTTTTTTCGAGACAGGGTTTCTCTGTGTAGCCCTGGCTGTCCTAGAACTCACTCTGTAGACCAGGCTGGCCTCAAACTCAGAAATCCGCCTGCCTCTGCCTCCCAAGTGCTGGGATTAAAGGCGTGCACCACCACTGCCTGGCGTTGGTCATGGTTTTTCATCCTAGAAGGGGAAAGGTAGCTAAAGTATCAAGTGAAGCCTCACCGCTGCCCAACATTTCCCAGAGTCCCCTGCCACCACCTTGTTCTCATACAAGCGATCAGGACAGATGTCTGTTGGGCATTGTAGCACCATTAGTGCTCAAGGAGTCTCTATGTCCTCTCCTGCCTCTCCACCAGGCAGTGCTGTGCTCGGTGCTTTGTCAATACATCTGGTCTACCAGGCTTGCTGTTTGGGCACACGTGGTTAGGGTACTCAACCACTATCATGTTGGACACATCAGACAATTCTCTGTACAGGGTCAGAGAAGTGCCTTACTGCATGGAAGATGAGCTATGATCTACCCTACTCCCACAGTTAGTATAGACTCAAGGAACTGATGGCTAATGGATGACCACTTAAGGGTTATTAGCTAGCTAGCTAGCCATGTGCCGAAAATTCTCATAAACTATGGTAAGTATGAGTTGGAGAGTATAATTTGGATCAAAAGCCAAAATGTGGCACGCCATCCCCACTAATGTTCAGGATATAGGGCTATCTGGAGCCTGATATGGACAGAGAGAATTAGAGATAAAGGGGCTTTGAGCAAAGTCATCCCTCAGTCAAGTACATGGGGGATTTGTGGGCCTTCCTCGCCAGCCCTACTTGGCTGGCCAGAATGCAAAAGTCAGAGGTCAGCTCACCTCCTTTGTGCTTCATCACAAGGACACAGGAAATCTGTGAAATATAGGTGCCAGCATTGGACATAAAGAGCAAGAGTCGTGAGCAGGAACAGCCTTGTCAGTCAAAGCTGCTCCCTTTGAGCTTCACAGGGGTCGGTGTGCTGCTGACAGAGAAACTAAGAGAGTCCTTTGAAAGCCATTGCTCTGAAATAAGAAGGTTAGAAATCCTATGATCTCTGAGAAGAAGCTGGGACAGGGAATATCCTCCTCGGTGACAATGTAGGTGGATGGGAGAAAGTGGTGTGGGGTGAGTATAGGTGGCCACCTTGATCCAGTTGTGTTGTATGTTCCACAAGAGGGACCCCAAAGTGGACCCCTCCCCGTACCTCCATGTCAGACAGTATTTAAGAAAGCTTTGCCTTTCATGGCTCTAGTGGGGTTGGCAGAGTAAACAATATGGTCACCATGATTGTCCATGGAATTGTGACCAGAGTAAAGAAGACACTGTTGGCGTAGGTTTTCATGCTGGATAGTTCTTTCTTTGGAATTAACTCTCTCAGAAGATGTCAGAGCCCCCTTCCTTCCTGAAAACTCCTGGGGGCAGGGCCAAGAACTTGCCAAACAGTTTGGTATAGGTCAAATCCCAGGAGAAAATAGAGGTGCTTTCCATTTTTTAGTGTATATAAATTGTACAAACTAATGAGCACTGTTGTGCCATTTTCATACATGAATGTAACACACTTTGATCATATTTATAACCTCCTAAATCTTAATTACCAACCCCCTCCTTCCTAACATTTCCCTTCTCTCCTGAGTCCCCTTCTACTTCTATGTATTTTACCAACAAAGGTAAAGTTTTTCTTTTGTTTGTTTTATTCTTTGTTTTTGTTGTTGCTGTTGTTATGTTTTGTATGCGTGTGGTGTGTGTGTGTGTGTGTGTGTGTGTGTGTGTGTGTGTGTGTGTGTGTGTGTGTGTGCCCCTTCACCACAGATTTATCTGGGAAAGTCAACAGACATCATCAACCACACCTTGTTTCAAGTTGCTATCCCTGCCACTCCCTTTATAAATCATAATCTAATTCTTGTAGGCAGATATATACCTGGGGACTGGTTAATGTAAAACTGAGCTCCAGGGCACTTAACACAGGAATCTAACAAAGACAATAAGCAGGAGTTTGGGAGTCATTGAAGAATTTGTTAGTTTTTATTCTTTACTCAGTTAAACACAGTGCCTAGGGATAGAAAGATAAATGTGACTTAGTCTCTGTCCTTAAGGATCTCAGAGTCTAGGCATAAATGTGTTATGAAAATACACCAATGCCAACTACCATAAATCCTCCACAAAGAGGTGGGCATGAGAAAATTTATGAACATGTAACATAAAGGCTGTAACAGACACACGAACATTGTGAAGTACAGGGAAGCAGCAAGGTTTTATTATATTCACGAGGCAATCCCCATACTAGAAAGAAATCAGTGAACTCACAAAAGATAGTATGCTTCACTTTTTGATCCGTGACTCTTTCAAGCTTGGATTTCTATTACAGGATTCACTCAACATACTTCTGTTTTGGTTTATTTATGGTACAATTGTGGTATCAGTGACCAGCAATGACCTCTGGTTTATGGAAATACATTTCAATAAAGCAAACTCATTTACTAGGACATCATTGGAACATCTTGGTCTGGTGGAAAAACACAGTTATATGTTTACTGATAATTTATTTCCTGCTTATATAACTGACCTGCCATGCTAAGAGTTATTCAAGCAATATCTCAAAAAAAAAATGAGCTAAGTTTTTCTCCAAAAAAAGAGCAAATGTTTTTCTCAAAGAAGGAATAAATTCTAATTAAACTGTTTGTTATTTTTATGGATTTATTTATACACAATGAAAATATAAAAGTTATAAAACATTTCTTTGAGCTTGGAATTTTTTAACCACTGCACTTAGAAGTTGAGGTAACATATTTTTACATTAAAATATTCTGTGTGTGTGTGTTCATGTGCACATGGTTTTGTTTTCTATTGCTGTGATGAACATGACTAAAAGCAGCTTGGGGAGGAAAGCTTTGTTATCAAGTCACAACCCATCATTGAAAGAAGTCAGAGCCAAAATGGTAACAAGTACTTTGGTGGCATCAGGACCACACTGCCCATGTTTATCTTAATTTCTCAACTTTGTTGTCTTTGTGATAATATTCCATTCTTTGAAATGGTAGCAAAAACCACCAGAAGCAAGAACACCGCATACTGGTTCACTTCCAGAATCATCTTCAGCTACCATTCTTATATGGCCAAAGCTTACCTGCCTAGGGATGGTAATGCCCACAGTGGGCATTACCCATTATGGCTCTCCCATATCAATTAGCAATCAAGATGGTCTCTTACAGACACAGTCACAGGATAATCTGTTCTGAACAATTCCTCAACTGAGGTTCTCTCTTCCAAGATGTGTCAAATCAACAACCAAGATTAGTCAATACAATGTGTATCTGATGTTTATACATGTATGTACAGGTACATTTGCTTGTTCCTGTGAACACACAGAGGCCAGAGGAAGATGCCCAGTGCCTTGTTCTATCACTATAAACCTATTCCTTTGAGATATGGTCTCTGCTAGACCTAGAGACTGGAGACGTGCAAATCTCAGGCATCTCCCTTGTTATATCCCCTACAATGCCCGGGTTACAGAAGAGCACGATTCACCTTTTATCTGACCTCTAGCCTCCTGATTATTCCTTAGAGACTCGTTCATCCCTAGCTCAGACCACAAGATCAGATAACCACTGAGAATGGTGTGTCACAGATCCCACAGTGCAGGCAATGGAAAGTGGACATGTGACACATGAATGGTTGTTCCTGTTTTTGTGACAGTGAATTTGGGGCTGTTGAAATCTGTCTTTTGCCTAAGAATGTCATCCCTCAAAACTGGGAAGCTGAGAGATGGAAGGAGAAACAGACACTGTGGTACTGATGTGGTTCCCTGATCCACAGAACAAAAATGAAGTTGATAAATTACTAAATTGATTATCTATTGCTTAAAGTTCACATTGATCATATTAATGTCTTATTATCTCTTGCCTGTGTCCCCAATAGATTTTGAATTTTATTTTTACTATGTGTATGGATGTTTCAGCTGCATATACATCTGTGCACAATATATATGACTGGTATCCCTGAAGGTCAGAAGAAGGGCTAGTGTCCATGGAGACCAGAACATGGCATCAGAGCCCTTGGAAGTGGACTTACAGATGGTTATAAGCAACCACATGAGTACCCGGAATCAAACCTAGACCCTCTAGAAGAGCAGCCAGTGCTCTTAACTGCTAAGCCACCTCTCCAGCTTCTTCCTGCCTCTGAAGATATCACAATGCCTTGCCCTGTTAGCTAGCAATAACAAATGCTTAATAAATATATCTATGAGGATTCAAACTCTATACTTAAAAATTATACAATTAAATATTTATATATTGGTAATCGGAAGATTTTAGAAGAGGCTAAAATTTTAAAACTAAAAAGATACTTATTTTGTAACCAATGCATAGATATATTAGGTTTTAAGATAATGTAACTCCAGGTTTTATAATTATCAAATATCTACATGTATGGACAGGAAGTTAGAAACTATTTGATTTAAAGATACCTAAGAAAGATTTTGCACTAATAAAATTTTACTGATGAAATTACAAAAATAAAAACATATCAAGAAAAATGGCACCTTCTTCTTTAATTGAAGTTATTGGCATTTAAATTCAGATGATCAGGAAGCCTATACAATAACCCACAGTTTCATTTCTAATATGCTTAGTCCAAAATTAATAGAAAATAAATATATATTAATATTTGATAATGTAGCACACGACTTCAGTGTGCTAGTCTAATTTCTGTTGCTATGATAAAAAATACCTTGAATGAAAGCAACTTATGGGAAAGGAGTTTATTTTAGCTCTCAATAACAGGTTGCTGCTCATCAGAGCCGGAAAGTTAAGATCTTTGGAACATAAAGCAATCACATCACATCCAAAGTCAAGAGCTGAGGGAATGAGTGCACAGGCTTGCTTCCCGCTCAGCTGGCTTCCTCTCTGCTCACACAACTTAGGACCCAGACCTAGGAAACAATGTCACCCACTTTTAGCCTTTTCCCCACATCAATTAACATAACCATGGCAATCTCCCACAGACAAGGCCAGAGAAAGCCCTCGCCTAGACTCTTCCCAGCCAATTCTGGATGAAGACAATCACGCTCACTTTTGTAATTCCACTATCAGTGATCCTCTAAGAGCAAAACTCATCTTTCCTTCAACTAGAGGTAGGCGGAACACGTTCCCTTATGTCCCACCTCGGAAAACTCTACAAATGAACCATTAGAATCTCCCCACCATCTGTCATTGCTTGGGTAGTTTATTGGTGGGGTCTGTTTATTCATGGATTTCTGGACGAAAAGAAATGATTAAGAAAGATTAATGACTCACTGACCATGTGACTTGTAATTCAAGACAAATAGTTTCAGAGAGGCAGGAAAAAGCAGAGCCTAATCACAGAACTTCATTAAAGCAAAGAACTGTATAGTTAATCTGCAGACTACTTCCTGTGCCATGTAATACTGATGCCTAGAGGGACCAGCATACCGAAGGAACAAGTCAGTATTCTAGGGCCTCGACACACCCCTTCAGTCAACACAGCTTCTCCCCCAGAGCCCCTTGCCCTCAGACAACACCAGCTTTTAACCTACATGGGGTGTGGCCCACCCACTAGTAGGTAAGAAGTCTTCAGACTTGGTGCCTCCTTCTTTGACTTGTAGTAGAGTTCAACAGAGAGCTAACCACAGTTCAAAGTCTATTGGCTTCTGGCCAGCAGACTTCACCTTCCAGAGTGCTTGGCTTTAGTCTGGGAAAACAAGTTTCTTACCCTGCTGCTGGTAATTTAAAAGTTTAAAATAGAGAGCCCCCATTATTATGACAGGCTTTGTCTTCCCGCTTTACAAAGGAGTTGGGCTCTGTAAGAGTTGGTGGTTGGGTGGTTTTGTTCTTTGGTGGTGAGTGATTACTTAGCAAGTTGTGATGTTCCATACATGACTTTTAATTAAGATGTTAATTTAGGATGGGGCCACATTTTCACTTTTTTAGGTTAAGTATCTGCTTCTTAAGGTCAATCGTATTATTATTTTTTAAAATGATTTTAAAGATAATTTTCTGTGTGTTTGGTTTTCCTGGACATCTGAGTTTAGGGGCTCTGCAGACTGAGCCCTAACAGGAGATCTGGTTGTTTGTCATAAGGTTGCTATGCCACACACCCCTGTGGAGACAAGCAGGCTTTTCCTCTCAGGTGAGAGAATCTATGAGTAAATAACACTACTATTAAGTACTGAAGGATATGTGTGGATCTCAGTAATCTGGTAAGAGTGCCATTAACAATCTTCTGTGGAAGAGACTTTCATCAAATGAAGAGAAAATAGAAAGTTATTGTTCTCCTAGGCATTAATACGCACAGGCACACACACACACAGAGGCACACACACACACACATACACACACACAGAGGCACACACACACAGAGGCACACACACACAGGCACAAACACACAGAGGCACATACATATACACACACAGGCACACAGGCACAAATACAAAGGCACACACACAGACACACACAGGCACAAATACACAGGCACACACACAGGCATAGGCATACACAATTACACATATAGGCACACACATAGGCATACATACACAGGCACATACACACACACACACACACACACACAGGCTATAGGCACACACAATTACACATATAGGCACACACATAGGCACACATACACAGAGGCACATACACATACACACACAGGCACACAGGCACAAATACACAGGCACACACACAGGCACACACAGGCACAAATACACAGGCATACACACAGGCATAGGCACACACAATTACACATATAGGCACACACATAGGCATACACACACAGGCACATACACACACACACACACACACACAGGCTATAGGCACACAGACAGTCTTACTGTAATACTCTTTTCCTTTATTTTATTGATTACATTATTTATTTTCTTTATATTTTTTCCTTTTTAAAAAACAATTAACTTATTTATTTACTTACACTGCAACCCTCTTCTCACTTTACAGTTACATCAGTAGCTAAGATGACTTGATACCTGGTGTCAAGAACTGCTATCAAAGTCCCTGAACTTCATGTGGATAAATTTTGAATTGTATTCACTTTAAAATCGTGTGTGTGTGTGTGTGTGTGTGTGTGTGTGTGTGTGTGTGTGTATGTGTGTGTGTGTGTCTGAGAGAGAGAGAGAGAGAGAGAGAGAGAGAGAAAGAGAGAGAGTCCTCTTCGGGCACTGTCCACCTTGGTTTTGAAAAAGGGTCTCTCACTGGCCTGGCACTTGCCAATTAGCCCAGACTGTCTAGCCAGCAAGCCCTGGGGATCCATCTGTCTGCTTTCCCAGTGCTGAGACTCCAGGCGTGCACTGAGCCTAGCTGTGCTTCATTTTCCTCAGAGTGAGCTTGGGGCACTGAACTCAGGTCCCTCGTGGATCAAACACTTTACTGAGAGAACCCCTCCCCACTTTCCTCTTTATGTGACTCTCATTTCATAGTGTGTGTGTGTGTGTGTGTGTGTGTGTGTGTGTGTGTGTGTGTGTGTGTGTGTGTTAAAGTTAGAAATTATCATACAGAGAAGAAAATTGATATTTATATGTGTATATCTTCTTCATTTTATAATCTATCTTTCCGTGTGAGCTGTGATCAACTTTCCAAAATGCTGACACAACCTGCCAGACTTTTATTCTAGAAGCAGAACCTGCGATAACCCCCAGAAATTCTGTAGACAGAATCACACTGTTTGTCCCAGGGAGTCCCTCCTAGTGTTACTGCCTTGATAAGAGATCTCTTCCTCTATGCCATGGACAGAATAATTTGGACGCTGCTTCTCAGTTTTTGAGTCATGCAATGAATCACAACCCCAGCTCTAGTTTTTCTCACACCAATAAAAATTTTAAAGTAATTTACTCAAGGCCCGGCAAATGGCTCAGGAGATGGTATGTTAGCTCGAGGACTGTACTTTGGGCCCTCAGTGCCCACGTAATTGCAGTTGACTATACTCCTATTACTCAGAAGGCAGAGACTGGGATCCCTGGGTTGACCTGGCTAGCTAGACTAACGGAATCAGGGAGACACTCTGCCTCAGTAAATGCAGCAGAGAGTGATGGAGTAAGACATCTTATGCTACCCTCTGGCACACACACACACACAGACATACATGGACACACACTTGCTCACATGTATGCATGCACACTCAGCTAAGATCCACCAGCAAGCTGATCCCAGACAAAGAGTTTTCTTAAATGCCCACAATGGGTCTCTGGATCCATGTGTGAATTAACTTCATAACAACACGTGTTTCTGCACCAGGCAAGGCGACTGTGAATACTGAATGAGAGCCACCAAGATAAAATGAGTTCTGTAGCAAGCCCCCGCTCTACCAGGTTGATCCTAGTGCTGAAACCCAGACTGGGTTTTCAGATGTAAACCTTTGAATGATGCGAGAGACTAATGACAATTACTTAATATTTAATAATTTTAGAAAACAGTCTGTAAGTGACACCACTAATAAAAGCCACACCCGAAGCACTCCATACATACCTGATGATAAACAGCAGGACCCTTTTCAGATAGTCTTTCACAAACATGTTTCACAACAACCCTAGGAGACAAGCCTTTATGACTCATTTTACAGATGTGGTAACTGAGGCACGGAGCTAATGTAAACCACTCAGCCTCGTCCAGGTGGCAAACAGACAGGAGATGAAATCAAGCCTGTGACTCAGATGCCTCTTGCATTATCTGTCAGTGGGCCGGCCCTCCACAGAGGTTTCTAGGTCTCCGGGGTCCATTCTGCTTTTCCAAGACAGAACATCCTAAATTCCAGCGATGGATTCTGAAGAAGCCCTACTGTGCGCTTCAGGGTAATGGGCATGCCTTTCTGATTATGGAAACCAGAATGCAGATGAAGTAGTAGCTGCAAAAAGGGCTCCTTGTGAATGAATCTCAGTTGCCTTCCCCTTCCTTAAAGAGGGTCTCTCCCCTCCGCTGGAGGGGTGGTACCAATAATAAAGAGTCACAAGAAACCTATTACAGCTGATGCATACCTAGCATATTTGACAGGATAAAGAAACCCATCGTTCAAGAGAAATGAGCAAAACAAAATAACATGAGTCATTTAACCTAGTTCATATTGCAGCAGTGTTAAAACCACCAGCAAAACAAAATAATGCAAGTTACTTGATCTAGTTGATATTACGGCTGGGTTAAAACCACCAGAGAACTGAAGCTTAGCAGCCTTTCCAGGGGGCCTGATGAGGCTCTAACCTTTTGGGAGATGAGATTCACCCACCCCCCCCAGATATTCTAAAGGGTCAAAGATGAACTCTAAAGGGTAACCTGGCTCTGTGAGTAACTTCTAGCACATACAATGAACAACTGGGGTGAGCCAAGGGCTCTCTGGGCTTCTAGGCTGCTCAGTGGAGGGGAATAGGGCAACACAGGGACAAGAAAGGACCTCCTAAGAGAGACCTGAGGAAGGGCATGAAGAATGCAGGTGAAGAAGGTCACGAGGGTTGGGCTAGGCAGAGGAGGCTATGGATAGGTACCTAGTGTATGACAGAGAGCCTAGTCCGTAATGGTTGAAACTGTGCTAATGTGAAGAAGCTGTGTGTTCAAGGAGCAGATCAATCTGTAGCCAAACGCCTTGTCCCTTCAGCTCCTCACTGGGCGATGAACTGACCTGTTCACGTGTTCTTTCCTGTATCTCACTGGTGTGTGTGTGTGTGTGTGTGTGTGTGTGTGTGTGTGTGTGTTTGACTATTTCATTCTCCTAAGTAGTTACTCATAGGGAAGAGAGCCACAAGTGTCAGAGGACAATGTTGGATTGAATATTGTCCTTAGTGCCATAGGTGGTGTGACAAGCACCCTTAAAGGGATTGTACAGCCACTGAGATCAGCTAGACAGCATCTTTCAAGTAAATTGCTGAGTTAAAATGGAAAGAAGATAGACATTTTAAAAATGAATGGGCCACAAAACAATGGTAATTAATGTTAACCAGAAAGAGCAAAATGTTGAATTTTTAAAAAGGGGGAGAGGCTCTCTCTAAAGCTGTAGCCTGACTATGGGATCCGTTCCCCAACAGGGCTGCTTTATCTGGCATGAGACCTGCAAAGATGTGCCAGAGTTGGGGGATACAGGAGGTGCACCATCTCAAAGGAGAAGGGGAAGGACGGTGGGAGAAGGGACTCTGGGAGGGGGACTGGGAGGGGGGACTGGGAGGGGGCAGCACTTGGGATATAAATAAATAAAAGAAAGAAAAGGGAGCCAGGTGGTTGGCAATGAGAGGCAGCAGAAGAGGCAGGGCTGACATCAGGTGGATGTGATATACCCCTGCCCAGGAAATAGGGCACTTTCAAGATCCATGAGATGGGGACAATATGACTGCTTTAAGTAGGTGAAAAGTTAGTCCAGCCATAATCCTTACAGGAAGTGGGTGGGACGTAGCTTACCATAAACAAACAAATAAGATGACTGGACGATCCTGGTCACCTGACAGGAATTGCTTTTAGTCAGCTTTGTTCCCAGTTCTTAATAAGGGAAAAATACTGTGATGGAAATAGTGTACATAGAAAGCAGTCTCTGGTGATAATTTATGCTTCTCCCTAGAAGGGAGACATTAAACCCAAAAGCCAAGAGGGACAATGTCTCTCATCCCCCCTTCTTTTTTGTGGCCTCATTCTCATACGACCAATTCTATACTGAGGAGAGAATGGCCAGGCCAAAGGCTTGGGGTCTGAACTTCCATTTTCCCTTGCCAGCCTAACAACTAGATCTTTCCCTTCTTAGCTTTTGTGTCTCTGCTTGTCTATGTGGCCTGGGGAGAGTCACATTACACCCTAGCTATCAGGTTCCTCTACTGTAACACAGGGAGGTACAACCTAGATTATCGCCAAGGATGCCATTCAAATTTGGATCTATGAAACGGCATCAAATGTCTAAAACACAATCCTTGATACTTTTCTCCATGGATGAAGTAAACCCCGAGGGTCCCATCAAAGAGCCCAGGGAACCTAGAAGGCTTGAAGCGACCGCCTGTGTGAGTCACTACCTCAGGCCGATAATTTTTTCTTCATATATTAACATCTCTGTTAAATGTGTTATAATCTATGGCACGATGCACTTATAAGCTTTTCTTTCCTTAGCAACTCATAAAATAGTGATGTGTTATATAAGTTATCTCTTAGCTCTCACATCTGGCTGAAGCCAGAGTAGATCTAGAAGATTTGTCAAACATTCAGCCCAACACTGGACAAAGCAGGAGCTCCCTAGAGGACAAATGGCCTCCAGAGTGGCTGCACTGTTTCTTTAATTGTTACCCCAGACATTCTCCTGTACTGGGAGGAAGTCCTTTCACATCTGTTCTAGACTCTTCTGGGGCAACCGACCCTTTATAATATTATTAACTTCAGCCGATGCTTCCCAACCTACAGACAGAAAACTATTTGTGGACTTAACAGTCAACATAGTGAGTCCACATAAATTTTTTTGTTTGTTTTTGTTTTGAGAGAGTACTCCTAAGTAGCTCATGCTGGGTTTAGACTCAGGATCTACTTGCCTCTGCCTGCTAGGATGAGAGTTGTCTACCATTGTGCCCCATTTAAAACTTCTCATTTATGAGAAGAAATTGAGAGGTTTCCTCCTCCTCCTCCCCCTCCTCCTCCTCCTCCTCCTCTTTCTCCTCATGCTCATCCTTCTCCTCCTCCTTCTCAAGCTAGTCTCCCTCCTCCCCCATTCTTCTCTTCCCTCCTCATTTTCCCCTTCTTCTCTTCCTTCCATGCTCCTCCTCCTCCTCCTCCTTTTCCTCTCCCTCCTCCTTCTCCTTCCTCTTCCTCCCTCATACCCCCTCCCCCTCCCCCTTCTACCTTCTCCTCCTCCTCCTCCTCCTCCTCCTCCTCCTCCTCCTCCTCTTCCTCCTCCTCCCCCTCTCCTCTCCTTTCCTTTCTCTTTAGTGCTGGAGATTGAACCCAGGGCCTTGAACACGCTAAGCAAGCACCCTACTCCTGATTATATTCCCACCCCATACCACACTACTTTAACAAATAAAGCAACACAATTGAAACTCAAAAATCTCAGATCAAATCAAACATGATGAACATATAATTCTGAGACATTTTTGGCCGTATGTGCATATACATGTATGCACTTGCATAACAGAATCCTGGTTCATGGTTTAAAATGAGTTTCCATTGCACAGTGTGATAATTTTCTGAGCAATTGCAGCTGTTCCAGACCCAGTGTCAGAGCCGTGGCTATTCCAACAGCTTGGTGCCTTGGAGCAGCCATGCAGAGAGCTGCTGATTCCTGAGCAATGGTTGTGGCCCTCGGAGCAGTGTGTCCGTTGCCTTACTAAGCGTAATAAGTGGTGCAGGTTTAACAGTGCTAACCTCAAACGCCCAAAATGTAAGTAGCGGAAATCCAAAGCTGTCTGTTGAAATGACATCACAAATGGAAACTTTCATAGTTAACCTGATAGGTCTCAGGCAAAACAGACATGTTAAAAATAGTGTATAAAATTACCTCCACACTGCAAGTATTAGGTGCATATGCGATATATCATATATTTTGTACTTAGACTCGGGCTCTATCCCTAAGATATCTTGTTATGTATAGGCAAATATTTTTTAAAAGAAAATCCAAAATGTGTGTATTGCCAAACATCTTGTTTACAGAATGCTCAGCCTCTACCCTGTGTGTGCTTGAAGTAGTCACCCCAAAATAAACCTTTGGTGGGTTTATTTCCTTAATAAGCTGTCTCTTCTACAAACCAAGTCCAAGAACTTTTCCTTGTGATGGCCCCCTGACTAGTTTACTGAATTAGGAAATTGATGGTAATTTACAACAAAAATTCCAGTTGACCCTCTGATAGTCAGTGACAGCAGTTTGTAAGGAAAACTCCCAGGGGAGTTCCGCTTTCAAATCTGGACCTGAATGTTTAGCATAGACAAAGCACTCACTTAAGGAAAGTCTCGTGCGAGGAAGTGCACATTGCTAAATACCTTTCCTCCCACATGACTCAGAACAGTGAAGAGCCATGCAGGTTCACTTAGGGTTTCCTATATGGCCGGGACTTCTGCTTTTGCTTCCATTTCAAGCATCCTTCCTGTACGTCAGAGAAAGGGGGTTCCTACAAAGGAGGAAACAAAACCGCTATTGTGATCATGAAAGCGAGACGGAACTCACCCTCTGTAACCGCTGGATATTAGAGAGCCGGTGTCCTGAATGATAGCGGTGACTTATAGCTCTTAGCCCTTCAGCCCAGCATTTTATGCTCTCTCTTTCAGAGTCCAGCCAGGGGTGGTGGCCTATACGATTCTCAGAGATGTTTTCCTATGATCTTTAACCATTTCAGATTTTTCAGTGAAGGAATTGATGTCTAGAGAAAGCAATCCAAAAGCCTGTTACCCATGCACCCAAGCTCTCTAACATGTCCCACTGGTTAGGTTAGCTTAACCTACTGCATTTGGGGTCTTTCTTAAGAATACCTTGAATCTGCGAAAGCTGCAATGCTCAGGAATTTTAAACCAGCAACTGAGTTTCCAAACCTAACTTTGCTTTTCCTCTTGACAGAAATTTGTAGTAGATAATTATGCTACTAAATTCTAATAGATTTGGTAAGTGATACACTCTGACTTTAAATTTCTTGCTGTGTGTCTCATGAAGTTCAGAGGGGGGGGGCAGGTAAAAGATTGTTATTTTTCTCAATATATTTGTGAAGATTCTTGCTGAAAAGATTTTCCTTTTCTTGGGCATTCAATATGTAGTAAATTTCTCAGTTCCTTGGGGCACTGAAAGGTAACACCTTTGTCTGTTGGGAAAGATTACAAAATAATACACCTGGTTCAATGGAGTCACTATTCTTTCAAAGGGAGATTAAGGAGTTTATTCATTTTAATTTATTCAAATTGGGGAATATGGATAATTGAGCAAAAGAGTAGCTTTTTAAAAAAAAATCACTATTTTGATGGAGAAAGGAAGATAGTTTTCCTTTTACACAAGTAGAACAAGAGAAAAAAAGCTTTTGACATCTGAGTGAGCAAAACACTGTCAGCTGTCTTTGATTAGTATTTTCACTGAGTTTTCTGTCAAGACAATTTCCATCCAAATGAAATCTATTTTCCAGTTCATATCTTGGTGAAATATGTTTTGCTAGAAAAATAAATTTATCTTGAATAGTGTGGTTAAAACTGACAAAATGTTAAAAAAATGTTTTTTAACAATCTAATAAGAGAACTATTTGTCTGAAATACATAATTTCATAAAATAAGTAAAAAGTAGAAATATACTGATGTGTCTAGTGACCAACAAATGTGTACCTTAGTGTCCATTTCATTCATTCACTGTGTAATACAATAACTGAACTGTAAACAGAGACTGGATAAAGAAGGCTGGTCATATTCATGGCGCATTAAGTAGAGACTTTACAAGATTCTCTATAAAATGAAATGCTAGTGTTTCTTAACTAGTGTGTCAAAACAGAAGTCATATAAATATGGGGTTTTAAAACATCATAATATTAATAATAGGACTCCTTGGTGGGGGTTTTGAGATCACTTTTGTTTTTATTTTAAAACATTTTGTAAAATAGGTGGGATAAAGTGTCTCATGCCTTTAATCCTAGCACTTGCAAAGTAGAGGCAAGAAGTTCCTAAATTCAAGGCCAGCTACAGAGGTAGACATTATATATTTTAAAATGTGTAAAATAAACATTGTCATGGTTTGCATATGCTTGGCCCAGGGAGTGGCACTATTTAGAGGAGTGGCCTTGTTGGAGTAGGTGTGGCCTTGTTGGAGTAGGTGTGTGCTTTAAGACCCTCATCCTAGCTCACTGGAAGCCAGTCTTCTCCTGTCTGCCTTCAGATGAAGATGTAGAACTCTCAGCTCCTCCTGCACCATGCCTGCCTGGATGCTGCCATGTTCCTGCCTTGATGATAATGGACTGCACCTCTGAACCCATAAGCCAGACCCAACTAAATATTGTCTACGAGTTGCCTTGGTCATGGTGTCTGTTCCTAGCAGTGAAACTCTAAGACACTCATGAATTAGAACTTTTTGGGAGTAATAAATGTGTTTTGATATGGGAGGAAGAATCTACCTTTCCTTTCTGTGACTATTTGTGCTACCACATGTGTTGATGAAGTCACAACAATTGTCTAGGATTTCCTCAGTGCATGCTGAAAGTATTTCATTATTCCTGAATAATGAAATAATGCTCTCAGCATCCTATGACCCTGCAAAGTTAACACACTGAAACCCAGACTGACAGTCATGAAGGCTAGAGTTTGGGTGCCCAGGCTGACAGCCTTGATGGCCGAAGTGCAGGTGACGATCTTTCTCTTGTACTGACGCAGAGCCTGTTCCTGTTGTCTTGCTCATGACTTTGTGTGCACAGCTATTTACTAACCAACCTTAGTGGATTAGAGATTATTACAGGGACTTAATGGGTGGGACACCTGCTGCTGAGAGCATGGCAAGAAAAGGGACAGATGTGCTGAGACAATCTCAGTTTGAATAAGAGCTGATGTTGAGAAGCAAAAGATGGACAAAACTGTAACCCAAGCATACTTAAAAAAAAAATATTTACATAAAACTATCCTAGCACTTCAAAAGACAAGCTTGTTGACCTTATTAAATGACTCGCACAAGAAGTTTTAGGGTAACCTTTTTTTTTCTTTTTCTTTTTTTTCTATTTCTTTTTTTTTTTTTTTTTCTCACCACTTGAGAACAGCTTCTTCTTTTGTAAGTAACAAGCCAGCTTCAGAGCCAATTCATTAATAATTCCTCTATAGGCTGACAATATATAGACAGAAAGGTATCAGCAGCCTGGGGCAAAATGGTCCCATCTTTGTTTTCTGGGGATGTTGGTCACAGTATCCGCTATAGGCTAATTATAGTCCTACATTTAGCAAGTCAGGAAGTTACCCCTGGAAAGCCAGCTCTGTCCCTGCCTCATGTGACATGCAGGCACCCCTTGTGTGGCACCAGCAGATCTGTGGTCAGGCATCCTCTGAATACCAGAGTTCAAGCCCATAGAAGTTTGGGTGGATCTCCATCTAGGAGATTCCAATGGCATTTACAAACTGCTAACACAGAATCCTCAAACTTTCTGTCATCACAGTGGTAAATTGCATTTCCTCAAAATGAATTTTAAGAGGATCCTGAAGTCAGAACCCAGCTGGGTGTATTCTGGTCTCAGCACTCACTCCTCTTCCTGCCCTCATTTCTCAAATTTCCTGCTCCAGTGTGTCTCCTGTGAGTTTCGCTTTTGCTAACGCCAGTCCTGATTTGTTCTGATCTCAGATTTTCCATTTCCCCAGTGAGTCTGGAGGTTGTTCTGCGAACTCCCTGCCTCCTACAGCTACTTGGCCACAGTCCGGTGGGTGGGGTGCCGCTTGTCAAGGACTGTCTGGGTCAGAAGTGCCTGGGCTGACGCTCATTGGAGAGACAGACGTGCTGTCTCCAGCTGCATGGCCATGAGATAAAGCGCTCTTTCAGCGCCCGTTCTCCTCCTTACTGGATAAGGGATCATAGAAGCTTCTTCATTCTGCCTCTCTCTCACCCATGAACGTTCTACCCTCGCTCTCTGATTTCGGGTTGGAAGATGGGGACAGAAAGTTAAGGACAACTGTCACTGACACCAGCAAATTACCCAGAAAAAGGTCTACCCCTGTAAAAAGTCTCATCACAGTCAAAATATGCTCGATAGCTCGTCAAAGTGACACGTCCCACTCCATTTCTTAGCTTTACTGAATTTCTGTTGTCAAAATTTCCTTCCCATCTTCCTTGGAGCCGAATTCAGCAATCATTCAGGGACTTCTGGAGGACACGGTTTCTCCCCAGTCATTCGGCTTTTTGTTTATAGCCGTTTTTTCTTGTTCCAGTTTCTACTCTTCTCTCCCCGTTCCACTCATCCTTAGCACCTGGCTCTTGGAGCCTGTACCAGTTCCTACGCCCCCACTGTCTTTCCCACATTCTCCCCGTTTCCCCTTCACTGCCCCCACCCCTCTTGTCTCCTCTCATTTGAATCTTTCCCCTGTTCTTTCTGGCACTCTGCACAGGGTCCTTAGAGTTTCTGTCCCTCCTGTTCTGTTTAGCTTTCTTGTCTTCCAAAACTGAATCCGGGGAGGAGGAGGGGAGATGGCAGTTCCTGCCTGTCTTTCCGCTTTAAGAAAAACAATCATTGCCAGTAAGATTGGTTCATACTTACGAAAAGATAAATGTTTGCAAAAGTTTGGGAAGTGGGACAAAAAGTACTTACTGCTGAGCCTGGCGTTAAAATCTGAAACTGAATTCAAGAGGAGACTGTCCTCTTAACTGATAAGGAGCCGGCCCTGGGAAGCTTAGGGTTACTATTCTGAGGATCTGTTGCCCGAGTCTGTTCTATTGAGAATTTTCACCCAATATTGAGTAGTTTATCACCTATCTGTATGCTTTTTGCTTTCACACCTTTAATCCGGATGCAGAGGCAGGCTGATCTCTGTGAGTTTGAGCCTGGTCTACATACAGTGAAACCCTGTCTCAGAAACAAACAAAAACTAACTAAATTAAGTCAGGACATGGTTTTTCATAATAGCCTAAGCCCATTGTAGAAAAAAATTACAATACATAAAGATATAACATGGAAAGTTATTCTCTAATCTACTCAAATTCTAGACTACTTTCTTAGGTGTAAACATCCTTATTCATAATGTTCCTCTAAATTTATGTGCAACACATTTTGGCATTTTGTCTAGGCTCCGCCCCACAGTTACCTGGCAACAGCCAGGTATGCCTGACTCACTATAAAAGGAGCTGCTTGCCCCTCCTCTCTTGCTCTCCTGCTCCTGCTCTGTCCCCTTGCTCCTGCTCCCCCCTTCATTCCCCTCCCCCCTCTCTCCACGTGCTCATGGCTGGCCTCTACTCCTCTACTCTGTCTCCTTCCCTGACCCCTGACTCCACATCCACCAAACATATTCCTTCTCCCCTTATCTTATTATAAAACACAACAATGCATATGTTAATAATGATATATATGTATATTCTATTTATATATCCATAGATATATAGCTATCTTAACTTTTCTTTTTTATATAAATGAGAGAATACTATGGACATAAAGGTTTACCATTTAAGACTAATGGCCTAGGTTTGATCCCCAGGACCTTCGATGGAAGATCTTTTGATCTTCATATGTATACCCTAGCACGTGAGCACCCACACTTTCAAATCCATATCTCATACATACACATACAAGTGCACATATATTCATATACACAATAATAAAGTTTTAAAATTAACAAAGACCTTGGAGAGTTCTTGTCGATATATTAATATAAATGCTTATATATTAGAAACTAATCTTGGTAAAATTTTAAAAGTATATTGATTAAGTACATTATAATTCTATTTTAAGTACAAAAATATTTTATGAAAATTAAAATTAACCATATTTTCAAAGATAAAAAGATTTAGTAATGAAAAATAACATTACTTTATAAAATTTATAAGTCTGTTTGATTTTTAGCCCAAACACTAGGAATCTCATATTTGCTTCTGTGTTCAATTTGTTATAAAATATTGTTTTAGTTAAATTAATCGAAGGGAATTTGTTCCGATACAGATCTGTCTTTGGTAAAGTGAAGTGTGTTGTAAAATATCAGGGTGTTTTGGTGCATGCCTTTAACCCCAGCACTCAGGAGGCATAGGTAGGAGGATCTCTGAGTTCTAGGCTAGCCTGGGCTACCGTGAGTTCCAGGACAGCCAGGACTACACAGAGAAACCCTGTTTGGAAAACAAAACAAAACAAAACAAAAAAACCAAACTGGTGATTTAAATAGGTTTAGCCCCCATAGACTCGTGTTCGAATGCTTGGTTATAGGGAGTGGCACTATTAGGAGGTGTGGCCTTGTTGGAGGAAGTGCGTCACTGTGGGGGGAGGGGCGAGCTTTGGTCTTCTATGCTCAGGCTCTGCCCAGTATGGAAGAGTCTTCTCCTGGCTGCCTTTGGATTAGGATGTAGAGCTCTTGGCTCCTCCAGCGCCATGTCTGCCTGCATGCTGCCATGCTTCCCACCACGATGATAATGGACTAAACCTCTGGAACTGTAAGGTAGCTGCAACTAAATGTTGTCTTTTATAAGAGCTGCCTTGGTCATGGTGTCTCTTCACAGCAATAAAACCTTAACCAAGACACAAACAAACAAAAAACCCCAAAACAACAAAAATTATCTTCCCATATCACTGTGATTATTGTTCTCTGATCAAACAATAATTCAATATAGTAGTAATTTTTAAAGTTTAGTTACAATATAGAATATGAAAGCACATCAATAAACGTCTGCCTTATCACATTAAAATCTTCTGTTTTAATCGTAAGTTTTGAATGAATCATTTATCCATGCCTGATTTTTCTTAATCATTCTGAAAATAAGTACTCTATTAGGGACATTTCCTAAATGTTGATACATTTCATTTTGTTGTAACATAAAATTACACTCACATATCGCCACCAGTGTTCCCCAATATTTTCAGAGTCCTATAAAGTTCATGGGGCAAAGATAAGGGTTCCAAAATGCCAATTTTCTCTTGAAAGCTTGAATTTTACCATTGTCAATAAATATGGGCCATTGTATTGTTTTCCTTGAAGTGCTGCAATTCACTTCGCCGTTTTGTGTATCTGCCAAATAACTGATTCCTAAGACATACAGTGTGCCTGTCAGTTACTTCTTCATGAAGAATGTCGATCTGTAACAGTTCCACTTGCAACTAAAACAGCAGGGTACGTGCTCTCTGGAGACAGCCCCAGCACATGCGCATCAGAGACACTTCACACTCTCTCAGAAAGAGGAGAGACAGAAACTCAAGGGTCAGGACTGAATGAAATTGGTCACATGCTCTGTTTCATCAAGGACAGTCTGAAGTAAAAACTGGCCTGTTCAAGTAAACAAAACTGCCCGGTGGCAAAGAATATAATGATTACTTGCAGTTTGAGTTGGTGCCTTGATTTCCGCCAAAATTTAACCGCCCTGCCCACCAATCTCTTTGCGCTATCTGCGCAAATGCCAACACAACAATAAAAGCCCTTCGCGTTTCTAGGTGAAGAGTTTTGACCTTAGCAACCCAAGGGGTGTGAGGGCTACATTTTGAGGACAGCAACACTGCACATTTAGAAGGGCCTGCCCTACAGCACATAGATATTGTTTTAGTCTTTTGCTAAAACAAACCTCCAAAGTATTCTAATTTGCTGTTTCTTGATATTTCCTTTTCTCTGGGTTCAACTGTTCCAGTTTCAGTAAAAGTAAAAAGCTACAAATCTCTCCTTTCGGTCTATTATGGTCTATTATGGAGTGGTCAGGGTCAAGAGTTTCCTTGGGTGACTGAAAGCCTCAGTTGACCTGAACTCAGGGATTCATGGAGAATTTGGACAGGGCTGTGCTATGATTCTCATCATTTTGGTGCTGTTTGGAACTTTCAGACACAACAAAAAATGGGAATTATTTCTTTTTAAATAATTTTTAGTGTTTAAAAAGTTGGGAATATTTGGATTAAAGCAGGAATAAAATTATTTTTGAGGGACCTGGAATGTTCCACACGTGGCACTAGGCATTGAGAATAAGTAAACTACATTGAAAGACAGCTGCCAGGTGCAACAAGCTCGCCAATAGTGACTTCATGGCTTTTACAAAGGCAGCTACAAACATTTTCTCAGTCTTAGAATCATGGAGAGGACTTATGCAGCACAAACATGTGGAGTTTATTATTGTTTTTATCTCACTAATAATTAAGGTGATTTTATAACCTTGGGTTTTATATAGGACACTTCAGCATAATTACCAACGATATCTCTCTTTTCTTAAAAGTTTCCCAGTTTGAGTAATGAATTATACGTTCATGCATTAATTGTGGACTGAGAGTGGCCTCCAAGTCTCATTTGTATATTCTTGATGAAATCCACCAAGGTCCTTTAATGCGAAGTTACCATTTTGGATACATACTGTATATACTGTATCTGTAAGCTTTCTTGATGGACTTAATTCTATGTTAATAGTGTGTGAGAGTAACACGAGTAATTCTGTCCTCATTCTACAGAGGAGGACACAGACTCAGAGTGCACGCGCACTAACTTGCCAAATGAAACCAACACATGGATTAAATCGAGATTTGAGTTATGTTTGTTATGCTCATGTTCTTTCCTCAGTTTTTAAAATTAAGTTTTATGGAGTTGACATCAAAACAATCTGGCCACATGATGTGAAAGTAGGTTGCAGGGTTTTAAAACACACACACACACACACACACACACACACACTCGAGTCAGAGTCCCCCCTTCCTTCCCTATCTATCTGTCTATCTATCATCTATCCATCCACCCATCCAACCACCCATCCATCCATCTATCTATCTATCTATCTATCTATCTATCTATCTATCTATCTATCTATCTATCTTCTTCCACGCCCAGACAGGCTTTCTTTGTGTAGCATTAACTGTCCTGGAACTAGTTCCATAGACCAGGCTGGCCTCTGCCTCCCCACTGCTGGGATTAAAGGCATGTACCACCAGCAGCAGCAGTCAAGAATCTTTTCTGTGGTAGCCCTGGGTGCTGACCCTACGATCAGCTCTTCAGATAATGCCAACACATTGGAATACATGGGCCACTGTGTTAAACCATGCCACCTCCAGAACTTAGCCCCGAGTTATTTCTTCAAATAAAACAGACTTTCCGATATTGAACTGTAGTAAACACAGTTCTTCCTTGAACATTCTGGTTTTCGTAGGTAATCGTGAGGTGTATCGGAATACAGCTTTGTATAGTTGGTCTGGTGAATGAGGTGATATGAACTCTCTTGTGACCTTTTCTGGGAGATTTCCCAAGGCCCCTCCTATGGTGAAGTGGAAGCTCTTATAAGAGAAAGCCATTTTGTTTGTTGGTATCACAGTTTTAGCAATGACAATCATGACTACATAGTCACACAGCTTTAGCACAGGTCCTCGGAAGAAGTTATTTTTGAGACGGTTGATAAAATAAAACTAGAATTAACTGGTTTTGTTAATACATGTGCTAGAATAATTCAATAGCTATTACTGAGATGAAGAACCTGTTGCTCTCTACCGATTGCATGTATCCAATTCGCACGTCAGAAGAGTAATAAAGACCTGATTATTCCACGGGATGTGACGCATTCTTGGCTTACAATATAACAGATGTTGAAAAGCACATTTCTCAAGTTTGCCTCAAACTGAAGTGTTGCAGACAATTCTGCAATCTGCCCTCTGTACGTGTCTAGATTGTCGCTGTCCTTGGAAAACCCACTTTACCTTTGTGTCATGACAAGCATTGCTTGGTCTCATACAATGCAGCAAAGACTTCAGTAATGACAGATTTTTGTCTGGGAGAAAGGACCTGGTAACTCTGAGTTGGGCCCCAGAATATCTCACTGAGTAGCAGAAAAATTTAGCTAGAGTAAATCAGTATGTCACATTGTTGGCAGAAACCCCATTCCAATCTGGGCCATCAAAAAAAAAAAAAAAAAAAAAAAGACAGATTTGAGAGGTGATATGCCATTATCTCATTTGTATTTTGAGGTGTTTGGTATTCTTTATCCACAATAAGAGTGTTCAGGTCATCTCAGGAAATAGAAAATGGTGTTACAGACCCTGGGAGAGGAAGTCATCTGGGTGAACAGTGAGGGAGGCAGTAAGGCACAGGGACCTAGGAGATGAGCCAAACAAGTGGGGTTGACATGCTTAGCCAGGTGGGCCTGCAGCCAAGGTACCTCTGGCACTAGGCTCTGCTTGGCTGGAACCACAAGGAAACATCGTGAACTGGTCTGATGGGTGCAGCTCTGATGCAGAACCCACTTGTCTGTCACTGGCCTGTGGCCATGCTTGATCTAAATTCAAAGGTTACACCATAGTTAATATCTGTCATCTATTGGTTGGCGCTTTTAAGCATTGTCCATTATCAATGTTCTACTTAGATTAATTATTAGATATGCTAAGCAGGTGCCTGTTGTCGAAGGTTATGGGTGCTAGGAGAGCTTGTCTACTCAATACTGATATTCTGAACACTTTGTAAAGCTCACCTTAGTTTATCATGTGCTAGCTCCAGGCTAGCTTCTGATGATTGGAAGCCCTTAACCGTATCATTACTTTAATGAGAATGTACCTTTCATTTGTAGGTGCTTACAGGGATCCGTGCCAAACAGATACAGGAACAGTCAGAGCTGCTCAAACAAGCACACGTTCCTCCCCTAGAGCTCACTGTTTTGGAGAAACACATTTATTTCGATGGCTGTGGAATGGTTTTATTTCCTCATACATGCATGTTTTATTTTGATGATTCTGTATGAAGGATATCTAAGAAGCATTAATGAAAGGAAAAGCTTTGATATAACTGATGCCTTATTGTTAGGAACACGACTCAAGAAAAATATAAAAGGGCAGTGATGGTTGAGCCATAGACGTGGTTAAGAAGCTTTATCTGGGCACCTGCACTGCTCCCTTAGGTATCTGAGATGTTCTTCGTGCTGGTGTGAAATAGCATCACTTTCTTACTCTACCCATGACCTTAACAATCATAATCTGGTCTATGTATGAGCTGTGTGTTTGGGGGCTGTGACAGTGTTTGGTGTCTAGTTCTCTTGGTTGACTCTCGGAAATGTGTGACAAGGAGACTTGGTTGACAGTGTACTGTGTGACCAGGCAATGGCTCTGGACTGGGGAAGTGTGAGAAGGCATCCTTTCTGGGCATGCTTCATTTCACTCCAGAAGAAGAGTCAGGCTTGGAGACTTAGTCCCATGGACCTTCTTATCCTACCTTCGAGCTTTTAAAGTTTGCTATTACTCTTGGCTCTCCCCCTTTCTCTCCCTCTCCCTCTTTCTCTCCCTCTCCTTTCACCTCCTCTCTATCTACTTCTGAGATAGGGTCTCACTATGTAGCTCTAGCTGACGAGGAGCTCACTGTGTAGAGCAGTCTGGCCTTGAACTAGCAGAGATCCTCCTGCCTCTGCCTCCCTAGTGCTAGAATAAAGGTTTGCTCTAGCATGCTTGCAGCAGGCTCATTTTTTGGCATGAAAGGTAAACATTGCACCGATCCAATAGTAAGTCACTGTGAGTTCTTGATGCTGTGGGCTAAGTTACGGTCCTGTGACATGGTCCTGTGACAGGCCTGATGGCAGTCAGGAAGACAGAGATGTTCTTCTTAGCATCACCAGGCAAAAGAAGTACCTAGAAAGAACTTCTATAAAACCATCTGGCATGAATATTCCAGCTAACCCTACCTAAGAGTCTCCGAGACTACAAAGACACAATGCATGATCTTTTTTTTTCAGGATCCCTCAAACCACAAAAGATAGAATATTTTGTTTCCACTAATATACAAAGACAACTGTGGCAAAGGCCTCTCCTGTATTTTATGAGAGTATAAGACCTGAGATCGTTGTGATTTACTGCTGTAATTATGCCTCCATTTGATTTCCTGTAGCTCTATGGTTGGTGATAGAACATGGTATAACTCAGATTGACTTCTGTTTCAGGGCTGATACCTCTCTTAAAAATAGTTGGAGTCCTGTCTGGCTTGGACCTGTGCAGGTCTTACACATACTGCCACAGTCTTGGTGAGTTCATGTGTGTATCAGTCCACATAGATTCCTGAGGGGTTTGATGGAGACATCCCATTCAGGACTGAGTGCTCCAACATCTCACTCTCTATAAATTGTCCAGTTGTCGTTATCCATATTAATTTCTGTATATTATAAGAAGAAGCTTCTCGTGTGTGTTGAGTGATGCGCTGATCTGTGAATATAGCAATATGTCTGGTAGGAATCATTTTCTTGATATGTTCCTTTAGCAGAATAATAATATTAGGTTTTTACCTAGGCCAATAGCCCAACTAGTCTCAGGGTCTTGGCCATGTTAGTAGTATCAGGTATGGGTTCCTTCCCATAGACTTCAAATTAAAACAAAAACAAGAAACCAAGTGATTTCAATATAGATATAGAGAAAATTAGGATATTAAAATGACTTGATATAGTTTGTTTCTGTCTGGTTTTGGAACTCGCCACATAACCTAAGTTGGCCTGCAGCTTGCAGTCCTGCCTCAGTCTGACAAATGCTAGGACTATCAGTGGGAACCACCCGGGCCAACTCTACCGCATTGTTCACTTACACTGTGGAGATGCCATGAGACGTTCTCTATTTATGGGAAGCACATATGGAGAATCTGCCACATGCTAGGCAGGTACTGATATAAGACCAAGCTACAAATATGAAAGATATGATTCCGAGGGATTCAGTTATATGCAGGGTTATGCATTCTCAAGGCTAAAATTAACTTAAATCTTCATTTAATATTCCCCATTTTCTAAAGATGCTTTGATATCATCAGATAAAAGCCAAGTATATTTGATGAACCATCTCTAATGTTTTAGTAACTTTCACATGATACCCTTTTACGTTGTCAGCAAAGAACAAAATGGCTTATTACATTCTTTTTAAGGGTAGTAGAAACGTGTGTGGGGGGGTATGTGTTTGTGTGTGTGTGTATGTGTGTGTGTGTGTGTGTGTGTGTGTGTGTTAGAAGTATCTTCCTTTATACTTTGTACACCTAGAGGGTTTATTCTGTACTTATACTTAAGATCTCTCTTTGTCTCATTAGTTGATGAAATTTAAGTTCTGAAGAAATCTCAGATAATTACAGGCCCTTTGATCTAGAGAGTTTCATGGTGTCTGCATTAAGCACAATGATAAAAAAAAAAAAAAAAAAAAAAAACAAGTGAGAGGTTACTTTGAAAGTGCTTCAGTGGTACCCAACTGGCTCTTCGGGCTTCTTCTTTGAGATGAAGCAACTGACAAGATGGGCTCCAGTGCTGATGCCTCCTTGCTGTTAGGAGCTTAGATGCTTCCTCGTAACTTCTCTTTAACAAGTTACATCAAGTAGTTGGTAAAGTTTGTTAAAGAGCAGCCACTAATGCTGCATTCAGTTTGCTAAAAGTGCCACAAGGCCGTGTGTGTGTGTGTGTGTGTGTGTGTGTGTGTGTGTGTGTGTGTGCGCACGCGCCAAGGTCCCCGGGTGGAGGGGGAGGTGGAGTAGCATTTTAGGAGGTGAAATCTGATTCTTTCTTTAAAGAAAGAAACATGGACTAATCGCCACACCCTGCTCCAAAGAGCACAGCCAGGTTACCTAGCCAGCCACATCTTCCGGGTTGCTTAGAGAGGATTGTCTAATGAATCTGTATTCTGAGAACTCCACTGGGAGAGTCACATTCTTAAGGAAGATTCACATGCATTTTCTGATTATTCACTACTGTGACAGGTAGGCTGGCCCAGGAGAGTGTGAGTTGTATTACATATTAATTATATAATTTATATAATAACTAATTGCTGTTTGATTTTCATTACATTTATTTATGTGTTTATTTATTTGTGCACGTGTTTATATGAAGGTCAGAGGATAATTTCTGGGAGTCAGTCTCTCCCAGGATCAAATTCAAGTCGTCAGGCTTGGTGGCAAGTGCCCTTAGCTATTGAGTCATCTTGGTGGCCCCAACAAAAAATCAAACAAACGGGGGTAGATAGAAACCAATAAAACAAAACAAAACAAAAAAGTGCCAAAAACAAAGCAAAATGAAACAAAAAGTTCACCAAAAAAAACCCAAAAAAACAAAAAAACAAACAAACAAACAAACAAAAAAACCATTTAGTTCATTTTGTGTTGGCCAACTACTCTTGGCTGTGGATCCTGCCCTGGAGTTCCAAAACCAGACAGAAACAAACCATATCAAGTCATTTTAATATCCTAGTTTTCTCTAGATCTATACTGAAATAACAAAGGCAGTGTCGTCACAAAGCTCTTGCAGAAGGTGGAATAAATTAGAAAAGGCCATTTAAGGTTTGGATACTTTCCCATCAATCAGCATATTAACCTGTGCTTAGGCTCTCGATAGAAGAGAACACAGCATCTCCTACGGGTCTCAGCCCATGGGGGATAGACAGCTCAGTCTTTACGAAGCCCCCCCCCACCTTCTGCTTCCTGTAACGCTAGCTCTTTGTTGTATATGAAGACTTTCAAACTCTGTGAGTCTCTTTCAAAGATTTGAAAACTATTTTCACATGTTCCTTCTCACACAGCCTCCAGGGAACAATGGATCCTCTTCGAGCACATCCCTAACACGATGCCATTTGACCAACACGGAATACTTACATCCAAGAGGAGTTTTCCAGACATATTCTTTTCCTATATTAGTTGTCTCAACCATACTGAACACATACTACACTTGAAATTAACACCTCAAAGCTATTTTCTCCCAATAACTATTGCTTATTTGTATGGAAATTTTGTTTGTTTCCGAGTTTAGCACATCTCAGTGTTTATACTTAGAATTTTTGTCTGTTTGGGATGATGCTTTAAGTTCTCACTATGGACTAGAGGCATTTGGAGAGATTTAATGGCACACCATATTAGTGCATAATCTTGAATGGTGACATAAATACTAAATAAGCTTAAAGATCAAGTCAGAGAATTTCTATCTGATTCCTGTGCACACACCATAAGTCCTTTGGATCTGTATGTGTTTTGATCCCTACAACTAACTGACTAAGCACACACCCTCACCCCACATTTTCATTTCCTCCAGATTAAGTAAGACTTGATTCAAACTACACAAGGTCCTTTCTCTGCCTGAGGGGCAGGGGAGCATTTCATTTCAGTTTGAAGCCCTCGGAATGAAATCTTCAGAGTCTTTGAAGTTGTGTTCCCTTATCTTCCATAGGGTAGATCTGATTTTATGCCCCTACCAGCTTCAACTTGACCTTAACCTGAGGCTTTTCTTCTCTTCTTAGGATCATGTTTATCCCTCAAGGGGGACACACCAGAGGGAAAGAAGCAAAAGCCACCAAGGTAGAGAGGAAAAGCTAGATTGAATGAGATCAGACTCCATGTCTTGAGATCCCTTCATTTCTGGGTGTCTCTACTGTCTGTAGAGAAAAGGAAGCAGAGCTGGCAATTTTCGGTATGTAAGCAAAAGCCCTTCACCAAATATAACTCACAGCAAGATGACGGGTTAATGGAACTTGGGGGAACTGGAGTCTGTTTCAAGTCAACAGGGTATGATTTTAACAAGATCCCAAGTTGGAAGGCTTTGCAGCAATTTGCAGTTAGACGGAACCTTCTCAGATCTGCAATCAACAGGCTCTGACTTGCAGTTGGAAGCCTTTATTTATGTGGTTCAGGCGAGGCCCTTCAAGGGAACCCCTGAAGGCTGCCCTTGTTCTGGAAAAGGAGCCAGAGAAGCATTGTAACCACTGCCTTACTCTGTGAGTTTGAGCTAGCATTGAACATTATAAATCAAGGTGTTACTGAATTATAAGGCCATTTGGCTGAAATGCTGTCATTCTTTCTCTTTTAGAGCTGGGGATGAAACCTAAGGTTTTGTGTAAACTGGGCAAACACTGAGCTGCACCCTCATCCCTAACATTGCTATACTTTAAAACAACCAAATAAGCAAGTATTTCCAAGTACATTATGTTTGTCATTATGAACTGTCTATATGGGCCTGAAGAAATAGCTCAGTGGTTAAGAGTATATACTGCCCTTGTAGAGGACCTGAGTTTGATTCTCAGAAATCATTTAAGGTAATTAACAACCTCCTATGACTTCAGTTCTGAGAGGATCCAACACCTCACCTTGTGGGCACTGCCATACACGTGCACACATCCCCACATAAACATCTACACACGCTAAACAAACAAAAAATAATTTAAAAATGTGTCCCCTGGGGGGAAAGCATCATAAGGAATATCTTAGTCAATGCTCTATTGCTGTGAAGAGACACCATACCATGACCACGCCAACCATGATAATGGGAAACCTTTAAGTGGGTCTGGCTCACAGTTCAGATGTTTAATCCTTTCTTGTCATGGTGAGAAGCATGGTGACATGCAGGCAGAGATGGGACTGGAGAGGTAGCTGAGGGTTCTACATCAGAATCATCAGGCAGCAAGAAGAGAGAGACACTAGGCCTGGCTTAAGCATTTGAACGCTCAAAGTCTACCCCCAGTGACACACTTTCTACAACAAGGCCACACCTCTTAATAGTGCCACTCCCTGGTGACATTTTCAAACCACCACAAGGAAATAAAAGAAATGTTTATAGTATCACTAGCCAGAGGCAACTGTTGCTAATATACTGACTTATTTTCCTAATTATTTCTACTTGTACCCCATTTTCACACAGTATTTAAGTATGAGATGCACTTACAGTGCATAGGAACATACCCCAGGCCCATCTGCCATGAAGTCTTTGGTCACTGGACCAAAGAATGAGCAGCTCATTCTTCAGCTAATTAAGAATGTGTGACATATGATCTGACTCAGAAGGCTGAATGGAGTCCAGTAGTTTACGAATTTAAAACCAGAAGACCCAAAGATGGAACTAGCTAGCACTGCAGGTGCAATGGACGTACAGAAGATGTACTGTAAGAAAGCAGACCATAGCTAAGACGAAGATGGAAGGTAGCAAGAATCTGTTTAATGAAAGAGGTCAGCACAGTAGAGGAAGAAGGTGGAGCTTCCACCTTAGTTCCAGAGGGAACTGAGAGCCTGGAAGGGGAGCCTTATACTCCAGAACTTTCCAGCTTGAATTTGCAAGAAGCCTCTCTGCAGTTGGTTTCCGTGCTTCAGTCATCAGACTTCTGAGACATACACACTGAGAATCTCTTTTATATGAAATGCTCAATGTCAGCACCAAAGAAGACTTGACCCCCCCCCCGCCAAATTTAAATGCCGGCATTTTTGTAAACGGCTACAGTCCCGTATGCCGTATGCCATAAATCCATACTTTTGAATGGCTAAATCCTTTTCTACAGTTTGTACATACTGTTTAAAGATCATAAGTCAAAAAGTAGAGTCCTTTACTATAAATATTAAAAGTATTCTCCAGGTACTAAGAAGCCTAAGACCTGCAGATGCCCAAATTATCTTTTTTAAAATACAATATTTCTTTTGAGAAAAATTGCTTTTATTAGAAGTAAAACACACACAGAGAGACAGACAGACAGAGACGGAGAGACGGGGGGGGGGGTCCAGTTTGAACTGACTAGAAAGTCTTCCTCTAGTATTGTTTTCCTAGCTGTGCTCATGACTTTTATCCAAGCTCAGTAGGTGTTTTCCAGTTCCCTCATGCTATTCTAATTCACACTTGGGCCAACACAGCCCTACTCTAACCTGATCTTTGTCCCAGGAACAAGATGATTTGGAATAAAGGTCACCGTGAAATACAGTGTTCAGTGAGGAGCCATTGTAACAAGACATGCACCTTATCTAAAATTTTCATTCTCTTTCTAGTAGAAAGCCCGAGCAAATATAAAATCTTTTCTGAATATCTTTAATAAAAAGAGCAGAAACTGTACCTACCTGGGCTGACATCGGTGCTTGGTAACACGCTGGGAAGGCTGGGAAGAATCTTGGCTCCTTTCTTTTTCAAAACTACAGTATCAAATGCCGGGAAAGGGGGTTTGCCACCTTCTCTATCACAAAATGTATTTACACTGTCACTGGAAAAGTCCTGCATTGCATTCCCAGTATAATATGAGCATTCGTCTTTCTATCCTGTTTCCCCCCCAGCCCCCTGAACACAGAAGTTCCTCACAGTTGAAGGAGACCACAGTTTTATCTAAAGCACTATCTCTCCACATGAGGAACAGGTCTTTGAGTGTTTGGCTTTATGGCTTTCCCAAGAATGAAGGCCTGACACTGTGACATCACAAGACAGCCTATGAGTGAAGAGACTTCAAGTTGCAGTGAGTTTAGGGGATATAGGTCATTGGTACAGCATTTACTTAGCTTGTGTGAAGGCCTGGCTTCAATCCCCAACCCCAAAGAAGAAACACATCATGGATCTGCTTAACTCAAAAATAAATTCCGAAAAATGCACGATGTGTGCAAAAAACAAACTTCTATAAAGTCTCAGGCTTTATAGAATTTACAAATGCCTTGCAAATTTTACTTGATGGTCCAGGAGGCGACAAGATACAGTGAACAGACAAACAGAAACACTACATTAAAGACTTGGGCTGAACGACCTTTATCTCTTTGACCTCTCTGACTCATCGCTAGAGTTTTAGTGTCCCGTCTATAGTACCATGTGCATGATATATTGGTTGTTTGGTCAGGTAAGCTGTTTTCTATGTTAAGGATAAGGACACGAAGAGACCTTCTATATGTATAGGAAACTAGTCTTCATAGACATCCTTGAGGTTACAGGATCAATAATGTAGTCCATAGCTAGCTGCGAGCTCCATATTGCTTTTTATATTATAAACATTTTGGTGACTCACTTGAGCCCTCACTCACACTTGGGAATGCCTTAAATATCTTTAATAAAATCTCCAATTCTGCTTCATAAATTTTTCCTTGATAATTTCCAGCCAAATTATAAGAGTTTTCTCTCCCTGCCCCTCTCTCTGTCTGTTTTTTCCAAGACAGGGTTTCTCTTTGTAGTCATGGCTGTCCTGGAACTAGGTCTATAGGCCAAACTGGCCTCAAATTCACAGAGATCTGCCTGCCTCTGCCTCCCAATTGCTAGAATTCAAGGCATTAGTCACTACCACCCAGCTATCTTTTATCTTTTCATTCCATTATAGAGAATGTCTACTTCTGTTTAGAAATCCCCAGAGGGGGGGAAATGAGTAAATATTAGAACTGACTTTAAAAAAAAATGCATTGTATCTCAATTGAAAAATAAATATTTGAAATTCACGTTATGTCATGAATCATACATTAACAGGGAAGAAACAAACTTTCTGATGATAATGTTAGAAAAAGATCGATCTAGATCTTCACCTTCTCCTAGACATCAGAGATCTTTAATCCTCTCATGGTCCACTGTTAATTGTAATTACTGACATACAGAGGCCCTGAAAGAAGAGAGAGGTGACAGCCTGGGATTACTTCAACAATCGCACATAAGCACACATACCTCTCTCTAGTCAACCGATTAATCTTTTATGCCAGGTTAGAAAGATCTGTTATCTTTTTCTTCCCTCCTTCTTTTCTTGCCTTCCCTTTCTTCCTGAATGTCTCATTACATCATAGGGCTGGGCTAGACCTCACAGTGCTACCCAGGGCACCCTGGACTTCCCTCTTTCCATGTACAGGTGCTTTATAAAGTTCTGTGACTGTGTCAAAACATTAGGTCGCCAAGAGCGGAAACACTCACTTAAAATGCGCCAGTATTGTATTTATGTTATGGATTTCAGTTAGATAACAAACATAACCTCTTTTTGTTTGGAAACCCCTCATTTAAGGCTCCCTTTGGCGCAGTTGCAGACCCAAGCACAACGCAGCACCAGCGACAGACCTTGAAGTTTGTGATGACTTTGTGGCAATGATCCACAGTTTGTGTGGGAAGACGGAACCCAGCAGGCATGAGCTTCCCAGGAGGGCAGAGGATAAAAACCATCCTTGCCTGTCCCTGCGAGGCAAGCCTCAGGAGACACAGGTGCTCTCACTCACCCTTCCTTCTTCTCATCTTACCCCAGACTGTAGCCTACTGTAGCTCTTGCTCCTCTCCTCCTCCCTCCTCCCTCCACTCCAGCTGCTGCTCTTATATATTTCTCCCTCATGGGCACCGACATTTCCACATCTTTAAAACGATGTATCTCCATCAGTGTTCTTAGACACACTAGCTAACTTGTAGTCTCCCAACCCGACCTCATGTCATAACCACAGGTCCAAGCTCTCTCCTTATGAATAGAAAATACAGACTGGTGAACTGGCTCCGCAAGTAAAGGCACCCATCACTTAGCCTGACCACCCACCTGAGTTCAACCCCCAGGACCCACGTGGCAGAATGAAAAAAAGAAAAAGGACACATCCAGTTATCTCTAAGCCCTACATGTACGGTGTGAAATGGACATGTTCAAACAAGACACACAGAGAGTGGGTGCGGGGAGAGGGTGGAAAACGAGGAAAAACGAGGAAAAGTGGGAGGGGAAGAGAGATGGTATGCAACTCAGAAGTTAAAAATAAGCTTCATCTTTCTCCTGAATCTTTGCCACATTCCTAAGAAAACATGCAGCATAAAGTTGTTAAGATTCAAATAGAAAAACGAACCAAGGATTCAACCTTCCTGAAATACAATTAGGCAGTGTGTGAAATGCTGCCTCTAACCTTCGCTGTCCACACGCAGGAGTAAACATAAAGGAGTGACCACACGAACCCACAGCTCTATGTGCGAGTGCCTCAGTGTTTATTTTTTTTAGCACTGTCTATAATGATGGAAGTTAGAAGTGGAAAAAAAATGTTGAGTAATTTATTGTCAAAAATAATTAAGCTATAGCAATATAGTCACATATTAGTGATTAAAACAGATTATTTTGAAATGTATTTAATGATATTTTAAAATAGCCGCTCTGTAATATGAAGAGGACACACACTGGGAAGGAGATCGCACATGCTGAACAATATATGTAACACAAATGTATACCCAAGTAAGAAGAAACGTGTCAAAAATATTCACTGTGGTTATTTTTGTGGAAATTTTTATTTCCTCCTTGAATGTCCCTAAGATTTTCAAGTTATCACAATGAGGAAGAATGGGGCGATATTAATTTCACAATCAGACAACGGCTGTTCCTTTTATAAGCCAAAAAGTGCAAATATACGGGTCATTTCTATTTTTCAGTAATTAGTATTTTAAGCTCACAGGCAAAACCTGAAGACTAAATCTTGTATTATTAAAAGAGACAAAGAGATTTTCTTGAAACTATAATTCTCTTGGCGGGGTATGGTGGTACAGTCCTTTAATCCCAGTGCTTGGGAGGCAGAGGCAATCTGTGGGATGGAAACCAGCCTGGTCTATGTATTGAGTTCCCAGAGAGCCAGGGCTAGGCAGAGATACCCTGTCTCAAAACCAAACAAAAACTCAAACAAACAAAAAGAAAATATAATACTCTAGGTCCAAGGGATGTAATCAAGTTGGGGCAGGGCGGAGGGAAGACACTGGAATAAGGAGCTGTAGACTCTGAGTTGTCTGGGTTCAGAGAAAGTTCTTTGCTATAAATGATGAAGAGTAGAGCTGGGTGTTGTGTCTCTTGCCTTTAATCCCAGTATTTTAGAGACAAAAGGTGGATCTCTGAGTTTGAGAC
>CM052712.1:79801714-79844355 GCA_028551405.1 Uromys caudimaculatus
GAAAGAAAGAAAGAAAGAAAGAAAGAAAGAAAGAAAGAAAGAAAGAAAGAAAGAAAGAAAGAAAGAGAAAGAGAGAGAGAGAGAGAAAGAGAGAGAGAGAAAGAAAGAAACAAAGAAGGCAGTTAGTTATTAGAAGCCATTAAAGAAGAATTACAACAGTAATTCGTATTCTTGATAGGTATTTTCAAAGTACTTCTTAATATATTATCTTCACAAATTAAGCAGCAAATAATCACACCTTTCTTTGATATTCGAGGCTTTTCTTTGTAACCACTTATCTTTATTTCCCATCATGATGCAGTTGGTACTGACCACAGGACTTTATCTGGACTACAATGATGTAATACACAAGCTCTCTGGACACATCAATTACAAACCACACCTAGGACCACAAGCTGGAAGTGAACAATGGAGCATGAGTTTGGACGAGTTCTTAAGAGAGGAAATTAACCAAACCATCCTCACTAGGTAGGAAGACGAGAATAATTAAGAATCAATCTGTCTGTTGAGACGAGATTGGGTGTGTTCAGGGTGGGGAGGGGAGAAGGGATGAGGGCAGGAGTTCTGTGAGGGGGGACAGGGAGGGGCAGCATCTGGGATATAAATAAATAGGGAAGAAAGAGGGAGAGAGAGAGAGTGAGGGAGGGAGAGAGGAAGAAAGGAAGGTAGGTAGGAAGGAAGGCTATTACTGGCATTTTATTCAAATAACAATAATAATATTATTATAATAATAATAGTAATAATAATAATCTGTCTTCACTCTTAGACAAGCCTCTGGAGCAGGCCTAGTCTTAGGAAGTCCTGGCATAAGCATCTTTGTGTGTAGTATTATAGGTTTTATTAAAAATATCCCTTGTGGCTGGAACTTCAGGAAGAAAAGAAAAAAAAAAAGAAAGAAAGAACCTCTCAGGGAAGTTCCAGGATTCCCGTGGATATTCTGTTCTCCATACTGTTCTAGAACAGAGAGCTCTTCTCCAGCAGCCAACGCTGGCAATGGGGACCGCAGCAGCAGACATGATTCCAGCTCGTCCCTTGGAGAGCCTCTCTACAGCCCCGCAGTCCACTGCTGCCTTAAATCATTTCCACAATCGCTAAGTCTGGACATTTTTCATTGTTTCTAATCCCTGTCATCCTAAATCATAATGAAATAAATATTGAAACACTTATATGTAGGCCAGTATGTATTTCAGTTATATCTTCTTTATTCCTAGAAATAAATAGCAAAAGTTAGGAACCTAAAACTTTACAACATGTACAACCTAGCTGTGCCTCTGAAAAGTTGCTCAATCTGTCTCTGTGTCTGCAGCATGTGGAGGTCAGCCCCACAGAACACTCCATGGTAAGCCACAATGTCCTCTCTAAGCCCCCTGGAGACTGAATCAACCACCACAAAGCAACTCAAGACAGATAGATGACCACACTTAGAGATTTCTTTTTAAACCACATTTTTTTTTCTCCTCATAAAATATATTTACCAAGAAGGGAATACAACTTATAAGTACTAAGAAGTGGCTATAAAGGAACACCCATATGGCTATCAACCAAATTAAGCACACTGTCAACACCCTGGGAACACCCACTCCCTGAGTTCAACTGACTCACCACTTCAGCCTAAGCAGAGAGTCTCTGCCAGGATTTTATCAGCCCGGAGAAGTGTTAAAAGTTTTTCCAAAAATAATCCTTACCATGTACCGTATGGCACTTCGTTGGTATTTAATTCAAAGGCTGCTACCATTTAAAAAGATTTTTCTATCGATCACAGAAAGTCACTCTTTTCTAGAGCATAAATAGGCATATGTAGTCCAGAGAACAGCTCGATTTCGGAATTTCAGATAATTCAACTTGCTTTTTCTAATTATTTCTGGAAGGACACTTTAAGTCTTTCACATTTTCCCTTTTGAGTTATGTATTTGTACCTTTCAGCTGTTGTTTTCAGTATTTTTTTCCCTATCAGCTTGAATGAGTAGGTGTATGAAATTGGATCTTGATTCTTTATAAACATACATATTTGCGACCAATTTTTTTAAAAAGGGGTTCTTGAAAGTATGTTTATCAGCCAAAGATCTTTGTTTGTGATAGGAACTATGTAGCCCAGGATAGCCTCAAACTTCCCATCCTTTTCTGGCCTCCCAAGAGCTGTGACTGATGGCCTGTGTACAGTTACGACAGGCTCCTGAATTTCTTTTCCCTGTAGTATTTCCACCTCCGTATAGAGTTCTTATGGGTCCATCAATTTTTAAAGAAGGCTTAGAAGTTCTTAGTGAGATAGAATATACTGACCTTTTACTTTATGGTGGTTTTTTATAATGACCTTCAAATAATTCAAGTGACTATTTCCATATATAGAAAATATTTTATGCAGTGTACATAAAATAGCAAGACTACTCTAATGAGCCCAAATGTTCTTATCTGACACAATTACCAACATTCTGCAAGTCTGTTCTCTCTAACTTTTAAGTTCCAGATCCAGGGATCTAACCTAGGGCTTCACACCCTAAGCAAAGGCTCCTCCATTGAGCCACACTCTACCCCACTCTGCAATTCTGACTAGCTGATGCTTTCTCCTTTTCTATTGCTCTTTGACTGAAGCATATTAAGCTTAATCTCAAACACAATATCATGACACGTATACATTCTCCATAATATATCACACATTAACAAGAGATTCTAAAACAGTAATCGACATACACACTACATCAGCCACGACTCTTCCAGAGAAATGCCTGCTCATGGTTCATGGTTCATGTTTTGGGGTGTGTGTGTGTGTGTGTGTGTGTGTGTGTGTGTGTGTGTGTGACATGTGCATGAGTGCATATGAGCCACAGTGTTGAAGGGAACTCAGTTCTTTTGTTGCCTCTAGACGTGGGTTTGAGGTACATCTCAGGTCAGCAGGGCTGTCATAGCAAGTGCTTTTGCTCACTGGGTCATCTTGCAGGCCCTGTTTTTCTTTGTTTTGTTTGTTTTTAATGTCATGTCAGAGCTTGGTTTTTGCAGCCGGGTTTAAAAGGGATCAGCATGCAGAATTTAACTGATGTGCCCTTGTGTTTGCTCCTTCTTCTGTATTCTAGGCCAGTTTGTTGTTGTTGTGTGGAAATTAGGTGGATTTTCTTAAAGAACATCTGACTTCTCGGGTTTGGCGGATGGTTTCAGGTTATTTCCAATTAAATCTAGCCTTCTAGCCTTTACCAAGTTCTCAAATTCCCCAATGTTGGCTCTCCTCTCACCCACTCTATATTCTCTCTCTCTCTCTCTCTCTCTCTCTCTCTCTCTCTCTCTCTCTCTCTCTCTCTCACACACACACACACACACACACACACACACACACACACACACACACAGACTCACATACACACACACACACATAAAATATCTATACCTATGTTTTTAAACTTTATTTTTTGTGGGGCTGGAGGAAACCAGGGCCTTGTATATTTAAGCTAAGTTTTCTGCCACTGGCTCCATTGTCTACTCTCGGCCAATAGTTTTAACGGTTATTGGTGATTGTTCTCTGTTTCCCAGCTAAGCATTCGGTGACTACTCAGCCAGTCTCGGCATTCTGTGTAACAACAGAGACTGGAGAGAGACTTCCTCGTGTGCAGTCTACACACAGGACTTGGAAGGAAGGGTGTCTGGGCTCTGCTGTGTCTCTCTAACAGGGAGCATGTCCACACCGATGCTCACTTCTGTGATTCGTCAGGATTTAATTAAATTGGTCCATTTTAATAATCATGAAAATGTCAGCTTTTTACTTCTGCCAACCACCAGTTTGCCATTGAGGGAAATAACCTTGAAAAGTCTGCACACATGATATAATGACTCAGATTTAAGCAGAAGTCATCACATTTCCTGTTTGTCTTCAAGAAAACAGCATATTCACCCCTTTCCAAATGCTGGCACCTTGTGTTCTTTATAGTAGCAGAAATGAAACTTCCTGGCTGGGTAATTATTTAGGTCATTAGACATTTGATTTTATTAAGAAATAAAAGACTGGAAAGCTTCTTATGAATGGTTTCTCTGACTCCAAAAATGCCCCCTTTGGGTCAATGTGAGGCTAGACTTGCAGCAGTTTTAATCACTTAAAACATAAAACAAGGGGCCGGAAAGATGGCTCAGTGGTTAAGGAGCACTGGCTGCTCTTCCAATGGAGCCAGGTTCAATTCCTAGCAACCACATGGCATCTCACAACTGTATATAACTCCAGTTCCAGAGGATCTGACAACCTCACACAAACATACATGGAGGTAGAACACCAAGGTACATAAAAATAAATAAATCTTTTAAAAGCATACAATCGAGCAAACAAGAACTGCTCAAAAAGCATGTATAGTTCCTTACTGCTTAAAACCTCAAGTCCAGACTTAATTTGTTCCCTCTTTCTCCCCTCCTCCTCCTCTTCCTCCTCCTCCTTCCTGATTTGAAATATTCCCCCTGTTTGTCTGAAACTCCTGCCTCAAGATCCCCAAGCACTGGGATTCCTGTACTGTCCCACAGTGCCTAGCTCACATAATCCATACGCAACCCGCACACCTTCATTTCTTTCCCTTACCCATCTGTTAGTAGATCTCGTACTTTGTCACCAGCCTGCTTTGACCAACAAGCACCTCTGGTGTCTGCACCTTCCTTCACATTCCTTCCTCCCCATAGCTATTCCTGCTTTCTGGTCTTTGTTTTCTGCCAAGCCCAAACCTCATTCATCCATAAGCAGTTTTGTGTTGGTGATCCCTGCAAACTTCTCTGCTCTTTCATCTAAAAGGAGCGTTATAATTTGGCATGTATTTTTTTTTTCTTTTACTTCTTACATCGGATCTGTTTTGGCTTGTCTTACTGAACCAGAGGCATCCACCTGGGGAACCACAGAGGCCTTTACTGTTAGAGTTTACTCAGTTAAAATTCCTATGAAATACTTAAGGTATAATTTCGATGGCATGACAAATGATGAGATCTTACAGCGTAGCTAGCGACACTTTTCATGTCTTCTGAAATGCAGAACATTTCAAATGACTTTAGAATCTCATCAGGAGATGAGTCTGTGTTTCCAGCTTTGACCCTTGCCAACTTTGCTTAACAGATTATCGAATAAAGGGTAATGTGCAGGGTCTGAGCTCAGGACTCCTGGGTTTTCTGGATGTCAGTGCCATAATGCCCATCTTCGGCTTTGTGCTAATGTCCAGCCCAGCTCCCTGAAGGGGAGAGTCTAGCCAACTGAGACTCTTCTATCCTGAAAGCTGAGCCACACAACTTCACAGGAACCACTAAGGTGACCCAACCTAATTGATACAACACAGATTTAGAAGAAAATGATTATTTAATCAACTAAATTTGAGGTGGGGTTAATGCAGGGTAAACATTACTAGGTACTAAAGGAATCTGCACAATGTTAATGGTGAATCTTGCTTGCAAGAGATTTCAGCAAGCTAGGGAAACAAACCATGCTATGAACATAAACTATAATCTTATTACATGCAAAGGTCTAAATTCAAGCAAAACTCCCAATTGTGTGAATATAGCAGAGTAGAACTTATGAACAAAGCACAGAAAGGCTGTGGTTTGACCACAAGGATATGACTAAACCTTATCTTTCCACATTTCCATCAAAGCTAATTTTACATAAAATGTAACTTTATCATGTGGTGACTGTATAAGAGCCTAAAATAGAATTTGTCAAAGAACAGAGTCTGATGCTGAAAGTCACATGGAAAGACAGAAGGTGATACACCTATAAATCCCATAGAAACACTGCCGGCCAAGAGGGCTGTGAGAGCTGTTGTCAATGCTAGGAAAAAGGATTAGACACTTTGCCTGTCCTCTCACTAAGACACAGACCCATGACTTCAGTGTGCACTGGGAAGAAGTTGGGAAGAAATTTAGAGAGGACACATTATGTGTACTGCTTAAGGTTAAGGCTATGAAGTAAAGTCAGGTCCTCTCCTTTGTGTGATGCACTGATCAGACAATTTTGTGATATTGAGCCAGTTGCCTTACATTGCTCAGGCTCAGTTTTCGCATCTGTATAATGGAAATAACAACAGGACCTTCTGAAATCATGATTCATACTATCCAGGGCTTTTGAAGATAAAAGTTCCAAGGTGTAGCACATGTATACCTAGCACACCATGGATTTTAGTTACTATCCATATTAAGAGAACTAACATTACAGAATGAGCTACCTAGGAGACAGAGGCTCTCTTCCCCCCCCCCCCCGGATATATTTACAGAAAGTATGGCAGATATTTGTAGAATACTACTTAACATCAGATGAGAGGTAACATTTCAATGATCTACAAACACAGAATAATTCTTTCTATATTCCTTAAGATTTGAGTAACTTTGTGTTTTTCAAAATGCCCAGGGCTATCAAGCAAGTAATACTCCTCCACTGCATTTGATAAAACTTTATTTTGTAGCTGTAGTATATACTCTCCTTGTCCAAAGCATTATTTTATGGTGAGATAAATTAAGGTGTGTGAAAACATTTAAAGATTTTTATTAGTTTTAATTGCATCCATCTCCATGTGTGGGTATACACATGTGAGTGCAGATGTCTGTAGAGATGAGAAGTGTTGGACCCTCCTGGAACTGGACTTACAGAGGTCCATGAGTTGTCAGACGTACACGCTGGGTACTGGATTGGAGACTTTTTTTTAATACAATGAGAATAAAGCTTGTCTTTATAATATGGGTGTTAACTAAAAGTGAAGAGTGCAAATTTTCATGCCGTAAGCTCTTCTCCACACCATGTCTAAATTGCTCCTGAACAGAATGCCAGAATTTATGAGGTACAAGAGCTGAACTTTCCTTTTTGATTGATCTCAAATCAAAAGTCTAGGCTGCAGTCCGACGCCATTTTTCACCTCTTTATGCATTCTGCACCTGCCAGGACTGTCCACAATTATCCCCCCTTCTATGGCACAGCAGGTAGTTCTAACCCCCACTGCCATTCTCTTTCATGAAACAGACCTGTATAATCACCTAAACTGGATAATATGCCCATCTTCCTCAATTATCTCATTGTTACGAGGTAATAGAGAGGAATTCACATTGGTCAAGGCATCTGTCTTTATGGCCTGTAACTGATAATCATCTTGCCTTTTTCTTTTCTTTCTTTCTTTCTTTTTCTCTTTTTATACAATGAGTTCCAGCATAATAATAGGCATTAATGGGCGTTAATCATCTACACAGAAAAGAGGTATTTTAATTCAGGTCGAGGGTCTGGTTCTGTAGTGGAGAGAATTTAATTCGGAGTCTGAATGAGCTCTGGTTCTGAGCATGGAATGAAATGAGTGTAAAGACACAATGCGTTGTCACAGAAGGGGTTCTGGGTCATTGGGTGCCTAGTGTGTGCTACACCTTCAACACACACTAAAGATTCTCCAGTGCTCAGAAGATGCGACAAGTGAGAACATGCAACCATGGAAATGTAAAGTACAAATCCAACTGGGATGAGCCATCATAGTAGAGAAGGAAAAGAAATGGAGGTAGACCAGAAGTAGAATTTTGAGAACAAGGAACCAAGCAAGAATAAGTGAAAGGAACAGAACAAGAGAGTAGTACACTGTGTGTGAAAGAACATAGACACAAAAGTGCACTAGCCAGTGGGAAGGCACTCCACTCCTCAATCAAGTACACTGATTGCATTTACACTTGGCATAAAGTATCTGATGAGATATGGCCCAGGCCTCAATCAGCACCATAATGACGTAGAAAAATAGGATATGATGTTAAGGATTTAGAGTCATCTCACTCTAGTGGCTAGCAGAGTAGATGTCCAAGAAGGAGAAATTATGGATGATAACCAAGTGCCCAGCTTCAATTCTTGGGTACAGGGAGGAACTTTAACCACAGAGAAACAGAAGAGAAAGAGAACTAAGTGGTTGGGTTTTTAACATGTTGACTAAACAAGTCAAGAGAATAAAGAAATCTTCTTAAAGAACAAGAGTTGATAGTCTTAAAACAGAGCATAGGATGCCCCACAGGGACATCCAAAATCAGAGATGAGGTAGAGATGCCCCACGGACACCCAAAATCAGAGATTGGGGTGGAGATGGCCCATGGGGAGACCCAAAGTCAGAGATGTGGTAGAAATGCCACATGGGAAGACCCAAAATTAAAGATGTGGTGAAGGTTTTTCAAGACAAAGACAGCTTGATGAGAACCAGAGTGGTTTGAGTTTGTGAAAGCCAAGGAACGAAAAGCCTTCAAGAAGAGGCCAACTGAGTCAGGTCCTGTGGAAATCTAGCTAATGAGGAACAGGACTGTGCTATCTTTGTTTCTGGAAGGTTCGGCTTTCTTATGATTCTGGTAAGACACTTTGGTACAACAAAGAAAAGGTTTGTGCTTATGAGAACAATCCCCTCCTCTCTTTTTCTCTCCATCTCCCCTGTTCTAATCTCAGCATAATGGCTTTTATACCCAGTTGCTTCTTTTTTTAAAGTCTTTAATGGAGAAGTGAAGTTTCTGACTTTTGCAAATGAGCTATCGTTCGGTGAGCAGTTGTTGAGTTTTCCAGTGAGGAGTTCTTACAGGGGTACAGAGGGTGCTGAATGGCTCTTACAGGGGTACAGAGGGCATCCTAAGCCAAGAGAGTCAGACTATACAGATCTTAGATTTGGTGATACATGGATTCTTTTTCTACCACTCCCTTTTCTTAATAAGCAGCTATAATCTGGATTGCACCGAGTTTGGTGCTTTGGGAACATGAATAAGAAATAAGGTCCAAGCCTGCCCCATCCCGGCCTGTAGTAAAGGATATTACAAGCTAGTGAAAGAGGCAGACATGCAATCAACCAACCTTAAAATAAGGTGGGCTGAAAGAAATGTTCATAAGGGTACAAGTCACATTTTATGGGGACCAAAAGTAATTCTCCATCTCTCATGAAATGCAGGAAATGGTCTTTAAAAACAGACACAATTGGGGAGTTCATTGCACCCTAATTACCTGCCTACTCTCCAGACCATAAACTTTTATGCAAGATCTGTTCTCTGTTCTCTTCTTTTATACTCATTTACTTTAACAGGCATCCCAACGACCTATATGCAAAACTTAACAAGCGTTGGTGACAAGGGAGATCTCAGCTCCACCCATGACTTTGTTTTGATTCCTTCATTAGACCAGACTTTAATGATATTTAATAATGCCACTCTGACTCCTTCCTTGGGAATGTCAATATCCCTAACATCAAATGCACAGCCTCATGGGTTCTGTGAGCACCAAACCTCCTTCTCCCTCAGCAGATAAACTGGGACATCTAAGTGGATGGAATAGCTTCTGAGGAGCAGCTTCTGAATATTTTGATCTGAGGAACACGGTGACATTAGTGCAGCTTAAACTCCCATTAAAGTTCTTTGCAAAGCAATCGCCTTTAGAAGATCCACCGAACTTGGCATGCCCACATAGATTTCCTATTGGTGCAGTGTTGCTATTTACAATCAGGGCCATTTGGTAAAAGGGGATCTAATGTAGGTTAACTGTACCTAGAACGACCTAAAATATAGGAAGGTCTGTCTTTCTTCCTTTCTCCTTTCTTTCTTTTCACTTCTCTTGTGTCCTCTTAGGGAGCTTCACTTAAATTTCATCAGGAAAGAGGCTGTGTGTACAGTGGAGCAACATCTCAGGCAGGTGGGAAAGGCACAGGTTCTGAAGTCAGGATGCTTGGGTCTGGATGCCATCTCTACTGCCAATTATTAGTTTGGGGACCTAGAAGCAGTTGTTTATCCTCTAGGCTTCATCTGTAAAATAATTAAGCGACATACTGCCTATAAAAACTTACATTAGTGTCTGGTCAGAGTCCTCAAATAGTGGTAGTCATTATAGCAATAATTGTTGGGCTATCCTTTGGACCAAATGGCCTTACGTTGCTGTTTAAAGCATGCTGCGTCACCCATGGTAGGTAACATAAATCTCAGTTTCCTCCGCTCTTGGTAACATTTGGGTCAGTCTACTGAACAAAATTGGCAGTTGATACTTTTCAGCTGTGCTCTGAGAGACATGTTAGGGCACTGCTAGTGGAAAGTATTGGCCCATTCAGATAAGGAAAAAGTAAACAATATCGGTGTGGTATAAATCCGGCTTTATGTTCTACGATAATAGTGAATACCACAACGGCAAGAGCCTGGCTGGGGACTGCGTGTGTGTGTGTGTGTGTGTGTGTGTGTGTGTGTGTGTGTGTGTGTGTGTGTGTGTGTGTATGTGTGTGTGTGTGTGTGTGCGCATACTTAGCCCATGTATGTCATATTATATAGTTTAGCCTCTGTAAACAAGGAGTAACAAAAGATCAGAAGACATACATTTGCCTTTCTTATATTTATTATTTCCTGTTTTTACTGTGTGTAGACCTCAACATACTTGTTGAATTACAGATTTATTAGTATCCTAATAATTTTAATAACCTGCAGATATCAATTCCTCATATTTCATTTATTTTTCTGTGACTTCTTAGAGTTGGTACGAGGTACTTTTAGGCTTAAAGGAAGATGTATATTATATTGTCAGTGATTTATGCATTTTTGTTAAATGTTTTAAAAATAATTTTGAGTTCTTCTCGAAGGTGTTGTCAGAACTGCCTTGCCTGTTAAGAACAACAGTTCAGGCCCCATGCCTGAGTGTCTGGGACCATGCTTTTCAAGCCAGATGATCTCCTAAGGGTGGAGCTAATGTTGCAAACCTTAGTTCCAGTTGCCTTTTAGGTGGTGGTGAAATTCCAGGTGTCTAAATTTCAGTATTATATATCCCCGCTCTTGCGTATTTATTGTTTACAGGACAGCACTAATTGAATTTGTTTTTAAAATTCCTTGTCTTCGGTAAGCTTACAACATAGAAAATAAAACCTAAAACATCTTTATGAATGGGGCTAACATAGAGACAGCCAGCTGAACAGCAAATGGCTTCACTCACTGAGTCACCAGTAGAAGGGCACTACCATGCCCACCGTGGTGCCAAGGACTCTGAACACAGGTCAATGGAAAAATACGACCTGGGCTCCAGTGTATGGCAGTGGGACAGTTGCCCTCTTAGAAGGTTAAATTATGAAGGAAAAATGGAAATTGTTCTTAAGGTTAAAGCCACACAGTCCCAGACTGAGCTATGAGGGACCAGTTCACTCTCCCATAACACCTTGATTGATGGAGCTAACACAAGGGCTGTGGTTCAGTGTGTTTGCTCCGAGGAGTCAGGCCTGTCACCCCAAATGCAGAGTTGAAGATGACGGCGTATTCCTCAAAGCACCTGCAGCCCTTACAGATGATAGGACCCGACAGAAAGATTATGAGGTGGGCAGCGGCTCTGCTATGATTATATTCTTTGCTTCAGGTTTTGCTTTTGTTTAAAACATTTATTCTACTTTTTTTCCCTTTTTTTTTAATTGGATATTTTCTTTATTTACATGTCAAATATTATCCCCTTTCCCAGTCCCCCCCCCCCAAACCTTCTATCCCATACCCCCTCTCCCTGCTTCTGCTTCTATGAGGGTGCTCCCCCACCCACCCACCCACTCCTGCCTCCCTGTCCTAGCATTCCCCTACACTGGGGCATTGAGCCTTTACAGAACTAAGGGGCCTCTCCTCCCCTTGATGCCAGACAAGGTCATCCTCTGCTACATATGAGGCTGGAGCCATGGGTCCCTCCGTGTGTACTCCTTGGTTGGTGGCGAGCTCTGGGGGGTCTGCTTGGTTGATATTGTTCTTCCTATGGGGTTGCAAACCCCTTCAGCTCCTTCAGTCCTTTCTCAAACTCCTCCATTGGGGACCACATGCTCAGTCCAGTGGTTGGCTGCGAGCAATTCTCTGAAATTTTCACATGTATATACCCAGCTTTGAGTCATTTTCACCCTGTCTGCATGATCCTCTCTCATTAACACCGTCTCCTTCGGAAACCCCCTTTTTTTCAAACAAACCCCTCCTACTTTAATTTGGGGGGGGCAGGGACCCATTGTACTTCGTAAAGGCTGCTTATAGAAGTATGAGTGAGGGGCTACTTACTGGAACATGGGCCACTTATAAGTGGCTACACTACCAGTATCCATTAACTACCTCATAAGTCCCACGTCCCCTACCCCCTGACCCATGCATGATAAAATGGTGATGGGCTCAGTCTTATGTAGACAAGCAGAACTGCAGTGCATCTGTGCCTGCAATGACCCTACCACATGCAGGAGACTGTCTCAGTACGCCCCCTCTAACTTCCGGTTCCTACTTTTTCTTCTTCCTGTCTCCTCCTCCAGATGACCCCTGACCTTGGAGAGGCTGACATAGATATCCCGTTCAGGATTGGGCATTCTCTGTCACTCCTTCTTCTCTCCTGTGAGTCTTTGCATTAACCACAGCAAAACAGAAGCTTCTCTCTGAAAGACTAACGCGAGCATTAATCTATTGGTGTGGATATAGCACTTAAGATTTTTAAATTACTTTTACTTGTTCATTTTGTGCATATGGAAGCATATGTTCATGCGCATGCGCACACTTGAAGGTCGGAAGATGACTTTCAAAAGTCAGTTCTCTCTTGCCTTCCAGCATGTAGGTCCTGGGGATCAAATCCAGGTGCTCGGGTGCCATGGGCTTTTATCCACTGAATCAGCTCATTAACCCATAAACATAAGGGTTTGGAACCAGTGTGGCCCCATGCTCATTTACCTGCTACAGCTCTTGAATAGATTCAAATTTTATTGGCCTCAGTCCCTCGAATTTCATTGAGCCCAGATACCTAGGTTTAAGACAGGGTCTTACCAGCCTTCTCTCAGAGGTCAAAGTTAGCTTCTTGACCTCTTGGCCTCAAACAGGTTGGATTTAGGAGATAGGTGCTCACAACTCAGTTTCCTCATTCTTTTCCTCATAGATACTGTACTTGCTTGACCTGCCCTGGACTCTGAATGCCTCCACAGTGCAGACTCTGTCCCCTGCTCTGGGTAACTACTGACTTGGACACCACACCACTGTAGCAAGAATAGCAGCAGCCAAAACAGTAGAGATGCAAACAAGATGGAAGATGATGTCTGTCTTAAGCACCTATAAGCAGCCATGGACTCCAGAGTCAGAGACCCTAAGTCTTCAGTGCGGTCCTCTGCTGTCCTGTCTTTCTGCAACATAGCAATCCCAGCTTTGGCTGCCACAGCCAAAGGGACAGGATTCACAAACATCATTTTCATTCACTTACCAGTGATCATAACCTAGCACAGCCATGTCCTGATATTAAAGAAGCTAAGAAGGTACCCTTTATCTTAGACATATGCCCAACTAAAACATCTATCATGTTAGAAGCAGAAGGAAACAGACCTGGTAACTTGAAGATTTCCTTTTTGCCACAGAAATTCCCAGAAGACAGATATTTGGCTGAATTCATTTTACTTTAATGGCCAGAAGCTAGATGTATAGAGAAGAGATGCAATTAAAGCAGACACCCTTACATAGGAAAGTTAGGACCATCAGCAACTATAGTGATTGTAAGACTTGCGTTGCTAAGAACCACCTCCTGACTGTTCCCATGCCTTTTGATAGGTTTTGTCTGGTTTTTTAAAGCAGTATCAAGCCACAGACTGGTTTGGGGGTTGTTATCTCTGTTTTGGGTCACCTAACAAACCCTAAGTAATAAACGTGAAGTCTGGAGGCACTTAATGGGCAGGTACCGCTCACCCAGACCCAGGTGAGACATCGTGAGTAGGAAGGGGCCATGTCAAGGAAGACCGCCCCTCCCATGTCCTAATTTTGTCAACGCTAAAGATTTATCTGTAAAGAGGACACCCCATTCTTTCTTCCTACAGAAGCCTCCAAGCCTTGATATCACTGTCAGATTGAGCGGCAGTCCTGTCTTGCTCGCCTTTTATCTGTTGTTTATCCAGTCATTTCCACCTGACCCCTTCAGTTTCCCCCTGGATCACCCTGCAGTACAGAAGGCCCAGGGAGCATGTTTACTTTCTTCCCCACCCTTCCATTTAATAACACCACCACCCTCCTAGTGCATTATCTCCCTGTTTCTTTCTTTGCCAGCCAAATCACATTGTCTTCATGTTGTGACTCTATGGAGCCAAGACACGTCTGACTGTCATCTGAAGTCCTTCAAGAAAGGGAGGTTGGCCTTGCCCTGGTCATGGGCAGTCCCTAATCCAAACAGCTCTGTCTGCTTCCGTGTTCCAAGGCCTGTGAGGGTTGTGGAGTCAAGGGCATCTGCACACTGCCTTCGAGAAGCACTAGCAGGGATGTCCCAGGGCAGCTGGGAAGAGGAGTTTCCGATTACCCCTTACCCACGACCTATATCCCTGGATTCTTGCATCTCTGCCGTGGCGTCTAACTCCTCTTCAACAGTCTGCTCTAGATCTTCAATTAATTTATTTAAAGCCTGAAATCTGTTTTACATTTACTGTTATATGAGCAACTTCTATGGCAGTGGTTCTCAACCTTCCTAATGCTGTGACCCTTTAAAACTGTTCCTCACGCTGTGGTGGCACCCTCCACCCCACCCCCATAAAATAATGTAATATCTAATATGCAGGCAATCTGATATGTAACCCCCAAGGAGGTTACGACTACTCTCAGACCCTACTCTAAGGGATACTGTGCTTACTATCAAATATTTGTCAGTATTTTGCCCGGCTTTAACCTTGAGAGAGCATGTCCTCCGTGTCACACAGAAAAGTCCTCTAGCCTCCATGCTGTGGGAGCTGACACACTAAGTTTAGCTCCAGCCTTCACAACATGATCTTATACAGCTGCAAAGGAGGAAACCAAGACTGCAGAGCTAGTCCCAGGAAATTCCGAGACACACACTTTTAACATTTGCATTCTCATTTGCATAAATCTGTATGCTCCACCCAAAAGGTGCTGACTCCAAGTCTGTAAAAAAAAAAAATCACTCAACTCTTCTTTATGTGTGGGCAAATAATCCCGTGTTCTTTGCCTGCCGTCTACAGTGGGACAAATAATCCCATGTTCAGGGCTTGTTTTGTTTGCCGGCTGCCTAGGGTAACTTTTTCTGGCTTCTCTTTCTTACTTAGGATCCACTGTCCTTGCTCTATTCGACTCACGGCCATTAAGGAAAAGACTTATCCTTTGGCTGGTTTATTAGAGTTGGCTCCCAAATATTCGTTTTTTCCTATTATGAACTCACACTGGAACTCTCTGTCTAGCTGGAATTTTTAAGACCTTCCTTTCTCTCCATTAAGGAAACGCTGCTCCTGAATTGAGTGGGACAGCTTCCTTTGGGTGGTCAAGCTGCCAACCAGGTAGGTCTAGGTATCAGTTGTTTGTTCACCCACAGGAAAGTTTTTTTTGTTTTTTGTTTGTTTTTTGCTTTGTTTTTGTTTTTGTTTTTGTATTTGTTTTTGTAGTGAGGAGAGCAGGCTGGATTCTGAGCAGATTAACCACCAGTGCCAACAGCTCACATCCAACGTCTTCCCTTGACTCCTGTAAATGAAGGCTGAACTCTGCTTTCAGGGTCATGTCCCCCCCCCCCACACACACACCCCCACCAGGTACTAGGATATCAGGGTAATTGACAAGTGAATTGAGTAGGGTAGTTTTCAACAACTGTATTAAGCCCAGATACCAGGACTATGAGAAAAGAGAGAACAAAAATGTCCGGTGGGATCCATCTCAACCCAAAGATTTTGGGGAAAATACAGAAATCTACCTGCTAGCTGCATAGCAGGTGAGAGAAACCAGAGGTCCATACACAGAGATCATGTCACACAGTGGCTGTACGGGCCTTGATTCCCTTCCAGTTGGCCAAGCGAGACCTCTTTGAGGTACATCAACTTCGGACCTCATCCTTGAAGACAGCCAAGTTCCCACTCCACAGGCAGAGTAGTGGTTTAGTCTATGGACTGGAGGGGGCAGCTGGGTGAAGCCACGGATGCCAGAATGGTTGTTAACGCAGTTTGTGACCTCTGAGCAGTATTTTCTTAGTTGGCTGGCTTTAAGGTTGGGACAAATGAAACTCCTTTCACTGAACTGAAGTCAGCAGAGGGGAAGTACAGACCCTCACTGAACCCTGAGCAAACACAGTCTCAGGAAGCTTGGTGTGTTCCCTGCCACGCCTGCTCAATGTCAGGAGTGCTGACAAAACATGTGGGCTTCCTCATCCGGGATTTCACACCCCAGACAACTCCCTGGGTAGAATGCATAGCTAGGGCAAAATTACCCGGTGCTAGGCAGGGAGAGAGATCTGTTCTCTTAGAGAAATTGTGAAAACTGGTTCTGCCCATATGCATCTAAGAGAGAGACCCATGTGAAGAGTTTTTATTTGATTTTGTTTTGTTCTTTTCCAGAGACTACACTTCATCCTAGGCACTGGACTGTGTGTAGCCTATAGATGCATCTCAATGGCTGAAGACAGAAAGGCTTTGAAGAAGCAGGTGCACCACACTCCTCCTGTGAAGTGGTGCCTAGAAAAGGCAGGAAGGTTCTCTCTACCATTTTGAAGTGGATTGCCCATCTTCCAGTTTCTCCAGTTAAGCCATTTGGAGACTTTGGTTGGCTCAAACTTACAATTTAGCCTTTCATTTCATTCAATCAACTCACTTTTATAACCCATCTACTACTTGGAAAGACAGAGAATAAGACAGGCTTGTGGATTTGTATTAAAGTATTCCGCCACTGTGATGTTCCCACAACGCAGGCCTGCTTTGGCCTACAACTCTAGAAAGCCTCCACTCTTCCTGTTGCTCCTGCCCCTGGAAGGGTCTGATTTCAAGTCCAGAACAGCAGCAGGTTCAGAATAGACATCATTTAGACGTAACATTTTTGTGCTACAAAGTGGCTTAAATTACAAATATTTTAAATAAAACAGAGAACTGTGACTGTAAGTATACCGTTGTCCTTCTAACAGGTCCTAGTGGATGGGGGAGCTCAGGAGACTGAAGGAGGTGGGGGAGGCCTCACCGGGATGGAAGGGCAGGCAGATGCTGAGGCCTGGGATGCTCCCAACAATGTTTGTCACGCTCAACATTTTGCCAAGGGCAAGTTTCACTAGCGCCAACCTAGGCGTTCGAGTTCAGAATTTTTAACAACTATTCTTATGAGATGAACTTGATAAATTCCCCCGATACCTCAAGACAAAAAGAAATGAAGGCTGTTTTGCTCAAGTTACACCATTCAACAAGACACAGAAGCAGTCTTACTTTGCCTCCTGGCTTCTCAATGAGGGGGTTGGAAAGGCACATGGCAGCGAGGCTGCAGTACACAGGTTTCCATTGCTGCTCCTGTAGAAGACAGAATACAGAAGAGATTTCAGGCTGTGGACTCTTCCCTGCAGAGTGGAACCCTCTCCCTGCCATTCAAAACCTTGCCTCCAGCACTAAACGTAATCGGTGTCATTGAAATACCTGAGCCAGCATTTTTCACAGGGCTCCTTCAGGCTGTTGTCTGTGCAAATCCATTTAACCTTGCACAGGGGCATGTTACAAAACCACTTACTACGGCGGCGAAAGAATTCAGAGATACATGTTGACAGAAATTCAGAATATTTCTGCTTTATCTGTTAAGGGATCTTTCTAGGGCGTAGGTCAGAATATGACTCCAAATCTCCTAGAAAACAGCGCAGGAAAATCTCTGATGCTTTTTATTCTAGTGTGGCAGAATTTCCAAAGTTCTTGACGCGTTGCTCAGAATCCACTAAAGAGCCCCCGCTGACTTTTTCAGCCTGAGCAGCTCTTTTCAACAAATATCCTAAACCTCAAGCCACATTGCTCATTGTGATTGTCATAAGCTCCCAATAGCTTTGTGTTATTGGTAGTTCTTACTACCTTTTCTCCACATATCTGCCTGGGAAGATATTGAAGAGACCCCACCCATCCTTTTCAAATTCCCAAAGAAGCACTGACTGCTGCACAGGAGAGCAGAATAAGTCTCTCCCTACTGCAGGTCTCACCCTACATTATTGTTAGAGAACGTGTTACTGTATTCCTCTGGGTGTGTGGGCTACCAAGGATAAGCCTTGAGCTGAGCTTTTCTTGTGTTTTTCAGTATCTAACACTGGTCTTCCACAGTTTAGGTGTGCTTTCCCCTCCTAGGGAAACTTTCCTTTCGTCAACTGAAACCTTTCATGGCTTTATGAATTTCCACAATATCCTCTTAGATCTGTCTCCAATCTCAACTCCTGTTTCTCACTACAGGAATTTATCACCCTCTCTTGGTATTGTTAGAAAGGACATCGAGAGACTTGTTAATGAAAAAAAGGACCTAGACGTATCAGCACACCCCATAAAATAAAAATGAACTTTAATAATAAATCAGCAAATATTGACACATCTCCATCCCCTGCTGTTCCTTAATTGGCTGTGTTTCTTGAGGTAAAGGAAGATTTTTCCCCCCAGTGGTTTGGAATCTCTTCTCCTGCTGCTACTAATTACCTTCCCTTCACCCTACTAGGGCAGATAACATGCTCTCTGTCAGGGTGGCCCTGCCTGTAAATATGCTTTGTGTTATTTACACACATCTCAGAGTATTTTGAGACTAATTGTATAGATTTCTGCTGCCTAGAAAGGCAGAGCATAACTACTTGGAGGGGGTTCTGCAATTTCCCCTCAAGAGAAATCGTGCCAAACTCCACCGTCAGGGGCTGGGGAGAGGGGTAGTGCTCAGATTCCGAGGGACATGGCACAATGTCCATTAGGAGTTAACAGGGACCAGCAACTCATTTCACAGGTCATGTTCCAGCCATCAAAGTGTAATTACCGGCAAACCCCACTGGCGCACGTCCGGACCATATTCTTGGTGAATGCGTGAATTTAAGTTCCTAAAGGATCACAGTACAACTTCTGCCTTCCAGAGATAAAAAGACATTCTATAGCACTAGGGGAAAGGCCCAAATGCATCAACTTCTGACAGAAACTGTTGTTATTGTTATTATTCTTTTTAATGAAACGAACACTTGCTGTGTTGATGATTGGGAAACATAGCTGGGCTTGGAAGAAGTCAATCTGTTGGAAGCAGTAGATGAATCTGAAGAACTCTGCCCTTCCGTCAGAGGCTCCTCCAGTTGCTATAGCAACTCGGGAACTAGCTTTCTTAGGGGCCTGAGCAGACTGGTTTTCCGCAGGCCAAACATTCCCTTGGTATTTTAGCAATGGGTACGCTTGAGACTAAGCGTTCGTGAAACACATATTTCTTACCTATAAATTGTTTGGTGGGGAAATATGACTCTGGGCTCCATGAGTTCATAGGCAAGATGTATATTAGTGACAGTGACAGGCGTGTATTAATGACTAAAAGGTCTTCCCTTCTCTCATTCCCGTTATCATTTCAGGCTTTTCTCAGAGTTTCCTTGTCTCTCCAGTGGTCAAGTGCTTAGATAGCCAGTGTTAACAGTTGTTGCCCTGCCCCCTACCCCCACCCCCTCAACTAACCACTCGCTGAATATGGAAATGTGAATGATTAGGATGGACAAGTAAAGAGAGGAACAGAGAGATGCTTGTGCCCTCGGCCCCGCCCTCAGCCCACCCCCACCTGCCCAGGCAAACTGACTGTCCTCCCAGACCCCCCTTCCCCCCCCAAAAGTGAAAGCAATTATCACCTCTTATCTTTCCAGAATAAACTCAGAGTACTCGCAAGGTGCTGTAAAAGTCAGCGGTCCCCAAGGGGGTTTTGCAGCAGCTAGCTGCTCTAACTTTCTGAGGGGGCTTCTCCAGGAGAGCAAAGCATGAAAGCGCTTCAGCTGCGGTTGCGAGCTTTAGTGTTTGTCCTATACGGAGTGGCTCTTGTACAGAGTGATGACCCTGGCTTTTGAAGGAGGACAGGGATCATTTGGTGGGTTCTCCCAGCTGAGTGAACAGGGGAATCTGAGCAGTCACATTTGCTTAAGAGTTGTCACTGGGCAGCTAAAGAATCTTAAACTTCCCTCTGAAACCAGAACCTTATTTTTATACTCCGTTTAAGACATGGCTATTTAAAGTCATCCGCTCTCCCATCCTCTGCTCTGCACCTAGCTGGGAACCTTACAGACTCTTTTACCATAGAAGCAGATTTTATCAAGGATTACCGGTCCTCTAACTTCACCCTGATACTTTGTTTCTTTTAATCAACTGCAAGCACAGGGTACCTCGTGCAGGTAGTGTCAGGCGTCTAAGGAACCGCCAGGAGAGCATCATAGTTGCTTCTCACAGGGCTCCAGAGCCACAGAGCACACAGCTCCCTGGTACCTAATAGAGAGCTGTGACATTTCAAAAGCTCTGGGAAAAGAGCAGGGAGCCAGCACCTGAATCCAGATGTGATAGATAACCGCCACTGTCCAGGTTGCAGCTTAACCTGCCCCTCCCCCTCTGCCATGCCAGCTGCAGTCACTTCCTTGGAAAGGTCAAACACACAGACACAGTGAGGTGTCCTTGGGAAAGGGCAGGGTGGAGGGACGCTACACGTTGACTCACTGGGGCTTGACTAGACTCCCTCCCGTTTGCTCCACGTGAGTACAGTTCGGCTGAACTTGAGTGAACTGCGCTCCCTGCTACATCACCCCCTCCCTCTTTGGTTATTATTATCACAGGCTTCTGAGCAGACAGGGAGGGGGGCGGGTCAACGAGGAGAACATCCTGACTTTTAGGTTTCCCAGGCAGGATCCTATCAAACCTGTTCAGTGTATGCATTTTTTCCCCCTGTATCTCCCTTAGTCCTCATTTCTCTGAAATGGAAAACTACATTTTTTTTTCATATAAATGTTCATTTTACATTGAATTTTGACATGCCCTTGTCCTTCTTCCATGCTTTGTGGGTTTCCTCAATGTCTGTACCTACCACAAAGCTACATCACATAGAACATTAAAATAGGTATGCTGAAAGGGACCTCAGTCACAGGGCTTCCTCCCATGTGTGTGCTTCCTGCGGGCCTTGATCCAAATGCTCGGGTGTTTAAGAGAGCACACTACAGTGTAGCAGATCCTTGTACCTAGTTCCCATCTTGTGTTGTCTTGTCAATGTTTTTGTCTGGGTTGTTAACACCTAGTAACTATATGACACCCTATGAACGGCTGCTCCTCCAGAACCAAAGCTGCAGGATCTCCAGGACCCAGGGCCACAACAGGATATCGGAGAGGAGTCCTGGGAGAATCCAGTATTGATACTGTAGCAGAGGCTCAAGCCAGACCAATGACTCACTGAAGTGAACATCTGCAAGCAAAGCATCGGGGCAAAAGGGTATACTGGGTGACACACCCTGGCTTCCATGGAGAGATTGTTTTGTTTTGTTTTGTTTGGTGGGGGGAGGTTGCAAGGGGAGAGGGAGGGTATGGAGGGATGGAGAGATGAGTAAGATTGGGGTGCATGATGGGAAATTCACAAAGAATCAATACAAAGTTTAAAAAAATAGTGTAGCCTGTGTTTTGATATCTTCAGGTATATTTTTATCATTTCCACCCAGTAATTAAAACTACTTTTTTTTCTATTCGTATTTTTGAATAATTTCTTTAAGCTGTATTCCCACAAGTAGAACTCTTGGGTGAAAGACACAAACATGTTTATAGCTCTTGCTATTTATTATTAGCTTATAACTTTGCAAAAGGGCTTGATTGATTTAAAGAGCTGTCTTCAATATATTAGAGGTGTGTGTATATCTATTAAAACACACATGCATCATCTCTTATTTTAAAATCACACACACACACACACACACATAGAATACCATAATTATTCTCAGGTTTACAGATGAAGACACTATGGCCTCAGAGGTTAAGTAACTCAGGATCAGATGACCAATGCCCTCTTTTATGGCTTCCTTGGCTTCACATGATTGCTGTACCCTGTGTGTCCCTGGTCTCAATGAGTAACTGCCGACTGTGTCTCTGGCCTATAATTGCCTAAGCCTGTGCCACAGTGGAAATGATGATCACGGCGACTTGAGGCCAAACACCAACTCCAGCCTATGAGTAAGTCAAATAATGAGTGAGTGACTGAACCTCACTAAGCCTCAGTTTCCCCAAATGTAAAATAAACTCCAACATATTTAGTAAGTCAAATAATGAGTGAGTGAGTGAGTGAGCTGCACTAAGCCTCAGTTTCCCCAAATGTAAAATAGTACATACATCACACACAGTCTCATTTGGAGGATTTAAATGGAAACTCAGCCTCGCAAATAAACCAACACTCAAATAAAGCTCCTACAGGCTCATGCTAATCAAAGATTCTTTGTTGTGACTCTCCCTTGGCACCTCTCAGAGTTTAATAGCAGCTACATAGGAGTTTCCATTATAATTTAATACATAGATTCCCCCCTCTGGTGTCAATCATTAATGATTTCTAGGTACTGTGACTTAACTTCTGTGCTAAGTTTAGTGAGAATTTTACATATCTATTTATAAGCTGCATAATATAGCAGTTTATTAAAACATTTGAACAAAATTTATAAAAATGATAAAAGTTATGAAAGGTACAAATGAATCATTCAGACTTAACATTTTATGTAGGTATGTTTACTTAGAAATTTTAAAATATTCAATTCACTCATCACAATTTTAAATATCAATCTATTAGAACTTCCACAAAGCCTATATAATAAACAAATATTTAAAGTATTTTGCAAAAGTAATAAAACAGGAGTTAACCAGTACACGTACAAGTCTACAATAGCCAATTCTTCTAGAATAAGTATGTCTGTCTCCAGGGACCTCCCAAGTGAGAAACATACAACACAATGAAAAAAGGGTACTGCCCTTCTGCCCTGAGAGGCTGTCTTTGAAAACTAGCTTTGACGCTCAGTTGATATGAAACCTCTTTGGGGTTTCATTGTATCTAATTTTTTTCAGGAGGTCCAATAAGGCAATATGCCTAAAGCAATAAACAATCCTTGATATATCCCAAAAGAGAGGCATACAAATTACATAGCTCTTCAAAATGTCAAAATGAAGCATGTGTTAGTTAAATCACAGGCCATTCATTTGTGCAGTATGAAGTCGAATTCTCTAGGAGTTCAGAAAAGCAAAAGGAGAAATGAAAATAGGAAGTTGTCTATTCAAGCATGAGAGCACAGCACGTGGGAAGAAACAATTCTGTCTCATCCCCATAGGTCACCAGAGTTCAGCTTCATCCTCAACACCATGCTAGGTGAGTGATGCTAGCAAGCCCAGGTCTAGATTGCTCCCGACAGTGCTTCCGAGGGAGGGAAGAGGAGAACTCAGGGATGCTATCACTTGTATCTTTAGGTAACAACAACTTGTGAAAATGCAGAGCACTGGGGAAGGTTATAAATGGGAAGAAGACCTGTGTTTGAATTGTGTCACCTCCAAAGTCCTAAGCAGAAGCCCTAAAATTGCCTCATTTCTATGTTTGGAAGCTGGGACTTTAAAGAGTTAATTAAGTTCAATGAGGTCATTAGAGTGACTCCTAATCCAAGTTGACTATTATTGTTATGAAAAGAAGAGACTTTGATACATGTATGAATAGAGAGGAGACTGTAAAACATCAGGGAAGAGGCACTCAGGTACTAGCTGCCCTCAGAAGGACTCAACCCAGCCCATAACATGTAGTTAGTCAGACCATGAGATTCATCAGACTGCACACACACAGGGTGAAGAGCAGTTGGAGTAGGACGACCATTGGCAGGTTTCTAGGTGGTCAGGCAGTAGGGGAAACAGGACATACCCTGGACAGGATCCAAAGAGAAGGGAAACACTTCAGAAGAATATATCCAGGTTCCAGGTTCTTTGTTTGGGGAGGGACCAACAACAGCAGTAAATGGCACACAGAATGCCCACTGCTGTTTTAAACGCATCATTTTATACACGCAAATGTGCATTTGAGTGAATCGAACCCACTTCCTTCATTCAACCTTCAGCCACAGCTAAAATTTCCTGCTGTCTCCCAGTACACATTATGCTTATTTATAGTTTATTTTGTCCTGGTTCCTTCTCCTTCCCTTCTCATCCCTCCCCCTCCCCCACCCCCGGCTCTACCATCGCCTGCATGAAGGAATTTAATGCAAGTCACTATACTTTTCCAGGTTTTAAACTTCCTCAGGATTGAAGTAGAGGTGATAATGACGCCCATAGAACAAGGTCATCAGTGCATTCAATGCAGCAAGCCAGGCTCTGCAAGAACATGGGGGAAAGAAACTCTAGCCCAGAGAGGTTAGGAGAATCACAGAAGCTTCACAGGAGCGGAGACCTGCACTTCTAGCCCTCTGCGTTCTTCTAAATCTGTTCCGTGGTTTGTAGAAGATTCTGTGTCGTAGCTCTGTGGAGATCTGTTCTCCACAGCATGCCCGATCCTTTTAAAAATAAAGTGGGTTGTGATCCTCCCACGATGGCGTTCTATTTTCTTCCTGCTCAAACCAAACACTTCAGAAGTTTCCTACATGCTCCAATGCAGAATCAAGCCTCATCTTGACCCACACCCCCTACTTGGCTAGGTTCTTCCTGTCACATCAGACCGCATGCGATTCTCCTTCCTTTACCGTCCTTCCACAGAACCTTTGTGCCCGTCGCTCATCCGGAAGCCAAGCCTTCACTCATCCGGAAGCCAAGCCAAACCAACCTTCCTCAACCTCCCAGCATCCACTCCTCTCCGCCCTCAGTTGATCCATTTTCCATTCAATATGTAACATGACCGCAGTTTCCACCTGAGACTATTCATATCCTTCTGTGGTCTCATCCCACAGAGCATTGCTCCTTACAGATCTCTGTGATAGCGCCAGTCGTCTGAGTCACTAGTTTTCACAAATGTATTGGTATGTATACAATGCCGAAATAATAAAAACTGAAAATAGCCATGAATTTTTATATTTCAATACAACTTTCTTTTTTTCAAAAAAGGAAATAAGCCTAATAGGCTCCCATTTTCAGGGGGACCCTCTGTTTCTAAAATAGGTAATTTTCACTGCCACTCACATCCTATTTACACGGACTCTTGGATGCAGGAAGTAGGGAAAGGCAAACAGCTCTGTACACAGCACCATGAAGGAGGCCATAATTGCCTTCCTTTGCATTAGGCAAAAGCCTCCTCAGGATTACTATGTAATTTCTAAGGAATTTAAGAGTTAACATCAGTTCCACACTATACAGGCCTCCCCTAGTCTCCCTAAAAAGTTCTTTTGTGTCTAGGATTAAGTGGGCTCAGTTGGCTGATGGCATGCCAAATAAGGACACAATGCATCGGCACAGCCCAGCCAATCCTTCCAGAGGGTCAGGATTACTTCCTGCTGCTGAACACCCCTTCCTCTCCCAGTGCTTGCTGACGTCCGGGGAACAGCACCTAGCAGTCACACTAGTAGTTAAGACATTTGGAACAAAGCTAATATCTTTTACTAGAAGTAATTAAGGAAAAAAATCAACAAAAACTGAATCTTGATACATGTTAGAGATGTAATCAGAAATAACGAGATGGCTCTAGTAAAAATTCCCCAAGTACGGATTCATCAGTATTTCAAAAATCCTTACATTTGTAGATAAGTGTATTCTTTTTTCCCATGTATACTTTGATTTACTCAGGCAAGGAGCTCTTAAAGAGGAGTGGTTTGCCATCTCTTTAGCTACCAGAACAGAATGCCTTTGATCTCATGCATCCTACTTTTGTGGACACAGCAGCCAGGCGTCCTGGGAGGTCAGAGCTGGGCACCATCAGTCCTGTCCTTGACTAAGGTTAATGACATCCTTAGACTTTGTTGTGTGCTGTTTTGATAAAGCCCTCAAAGCTCTGGAATGTATCTCCACTTCTGTAAAGCTTTTTAGGTTTTTGGGGTCAGACTGTGTTATCTCGTTTGAATTAATTTTGACTATGTTTTGGCGTAGGAGAGAAATTGTTTAGCAGACATTGGCCCTTTCTGAGCTTGATGGCTGGCAATTCTAGTCTTAGGTAACAGCAGCCACTTGTACCCATAAAAATTTTGAGTCCCTAAATCATTACCAAGTCAGTATGCCACTAGAACTAATGTCTCTTTGGGATCAACACTCAGCTCCTTCCTGGAAGATGCAAGGTTTTCATTGTATGTACGCAGGACAGACGATTAGATTTGCTATTAACTTTTGGTTTATTTCTTTTTTAGATACTGAATGGGAGTGTCCTTATCTGATACTGCCTTGCTTTAACAGATAAGGATGCTACAGCATCTCAGATGGATGAGTTCAGATGCTGCCAGGTTGGGAGTATGAAAAGCTGTTTCTGACTTGCTTTATGTTGCTAGTTATTTTTCAGCGTTTGACTGGCACAAAGCAGTCCTGATCCATGACCCGTGGTAAATGCTTCGGGGTCGCTTTATTCAGATGCAGAGGATCCCTTCCTTGGATGGCATTTCCCTCAGGTCTTAAGTTTCTATGGTTCCAAAATGGATCACACAAGAAGGAGATGTGAGAAACTGACTAGATTTGATACCAAGGGGTCATCTTTGCGTGTCACCTCACATCAAAAGGCAACCCTGGAATCCACTTACACATCAGTGGTTAGGGTCAATCTCTAAGAAAAGGCTTTTCTTAGCTTGCAGAACAGAGCATTGAGAAGAGGGAAAATATTTTCTCTATCTAGCTTATTTAATTACATTGTTTCACAAGCCAGCCCCTCTCTAAAAATTACTATTGTACAAATGCTTACAGCATCATTTGCTGCCTGCTGCTTACAATTTAGCATAAATTTGCCAGATGCAAATCATGTAATTAATCAGCCTTGAGGTGCCATGATAGCCGTGCCCTCTGAATCAGAGCAAAGCCACTGCTCCTCCTGGGTGGTTGTCGGGTTTGCAGCATGGGCTGATGCGAATTTGTATTGGCCGTATGCAGTCCAGTTGCTGTGCCTGGGGGTTCACTGCAGCCTTCAGAATGTGGACAGCTGAGTTCTTGACATGCTCCAGCAGGAGAAGCTGAGCATCTCCAAGCATTTCATAGTTTGCCTCAGCTGCCTGCAAGAAAGTGTGTTCCCATCCCATGCCAGAGAGGCCTCCTCCTCAGGGGAAGGCACAAAGACAGTTTGTACAACACCAGGAAAATGCACAACCTCACAAAACTGTTCAGAGGTCTCCAATCTGCTGCATCCAGGACAGACAGCAAGCTTTCCTTCAGCATTCCTGCAATAGAATGAACCATCTTGAAGATGACTTCTGCATTGTGGAAATGTCCATTAAAGACAGAGAGAGCTGCGCTCTTGATGGAAAACAGTAATTGAGCCTCGGAAAGATTTTTTGTTTTGTTTTGTTTATTTATTTTTTGTTTGGTTTGTTTGGTTGGTTGGATTTCCGATTCAGGTGTGAAACTCAGAGAATGGGCCACCATTGCTGATTCAAACTGTGGCATGTAGGTGCTGTTTCCAGCAAAAACCATCTCCATCCTGTTCTTAGTCCCTCTGAGCCTAAGGGCTTGCTCCTTACCGCGTGATTGTAATGGCTTTTCTTGACCCAAACTCTCAAGAGATAGTTAAAAATGCAAGCAAGATGCTATGTTTCTCTTAGCTTTTCTTTCTGATTTTGGAGTGTATCCTACCATATTACTGCTGCAAATAAACAGGAGGAAGAAGAGATAGGCAAGGGGTAAGCCACCTAGGCCTAGCATTACTTCCGCTCTCTCCCTGGACTCTACTTGACCTGGCCTGAAAACAGGGATTTTTGAGTTGAGTACCCACCACCAATCACCACAGGTGCAGCAGGAAGTGTGCTGACAGAATTCACAGGAAGGAAGAGACATTTTAATGACCTTCGGCAGGAAACGCCCTCTGCTCTTTGACTGACAGCTTTGAGCTTTGGCCTAGGACGCCTGTTTGTTTTGGCTGAATTTTAGAATCTGGTTAATGCCAGTTTTCTCACCGAGAACTCAGCTTGCTATGTAAACCTGTAATAGGCTGAAAAAACTCCACTTCCTTGGGTATTTCTGGGATGTGCTGCCCACATACTGAAGGGGATTGATTTCATGACAGTTTGAGGGAAATCGCCTTTGTACACACCGAGGAGTATTTGCGTTTTGTAATCTATATTATCTGCACGCTATGTGTCCTGTGCATGTGTCCTGACCTGGAAGGTCTGGTGTGCACGCTGAGAAGGACTGTGATTTGGAAACAAGCTACGCCCAGAGCAGCTGCAAGTTGTGCTCATTTGCTTTCCGTCCTCTAAGTTCAATATGTGGGTGGAAGTGAGGGTGTGCAAATAAAGTGACTGGAAAGGTTTTGGTTTAACATTTAACTGTGCAGCAGTGATTATCTCTGAGTGCTTCTCCATGGGGACAGAAACCCTGCCTTCTGGTTCATCCCTAGCGTCCCCTGCTCTGCCTTGCACAGAGTGGGTGACGATGAATGCATTTGTCAGGGCTTGCTGAGTTGCAGACAATATGCATATTTCATATTTTATAAAGTTATTTTACAATGTGCATATATTTTACCAGTGGAAGGTAGAATGCTGACAATGCTTCATTTGCTACTGCTATCATTTGCATGAATCGGTGTATCAGCTGCTCCATCCAGAAATGGAAATCTTATACATTTGGGAGAAATAGAAGATCTACAATTGCCTTGGCTGTTCACCCAAACATTTCCCTGGGCCTGACACTATGGTCAAGGCCTCCTGCCAAGTTCGAGTGTTTGTGATCAGTGGCTGACCTGATACAATGAAATTCCCTTCAAACTGAGAGAAAAGGACACAATCCATTGTCTTCCACGGAGGTGAACCTTTCTGTCTCCTGCTTACTGGTGCCTGAGAGGTCAGGCCACTGCAGACATCTCCGCTTAGAGAGATGCATTCTGCTGGAGCAGTCTCGTGTTAAAAGAAGGAAGTCAGATAGACAGGTATTGGCCTGGATACAGACTTCACAGCAGGCCAGAGTCCTGGATGAATCACTTCAGTGGGCCAGCGACCACTTCCAGCCTACTGCTATTTCTTCCTTGTAATTTACTAAAGACAAAACATGTGTTACTCGCACACGCTCAACAAGAGTCTAGTAGTCACCATTATCCAGTCCTAACTCTGTTTTAAGCCTCGCTAAATCCAACTTCACCTGAAGAGTCATTGTCACATTCTGCAGGAACTCTCTGCAGTAGGAATGGATGCTGGTTCCACCGCACCGGTGGCTGGCTGTGAGTGAGGCAGGCCTGCCACTACAGAGGCTTGTCCTTCTTGCTAGATACAATAGAGGACGTCTCAGCCTCTCTGGATGGCACAACAGCCTTGGTAAAGAGCTGATTCCTATGGTGACCACTGCATTTTCTCTTACAGCGTCACACTCTGACATACTGTGCTGAGCCAACGCTGTCAGCCTAGGTTTCTGGATGGCTGTGTTCCCTGCCAAGTTGAGCCACTTAGGTTTTAGGGGAACACAGGCTTTTGGGGCATAGTGCAGCCCCCCCCTGAGTAACATATTGGTAAACATGGTGAAGATGTAATATGCTTACTCAAGATAGAAGAGGACAGACCCGGAATCCAGACACACACTCACGCTCTGTTGTAGGATTCAGGAATGTGATCTCTGATCTTTCCTGTGCAAGTAACTCATACAAATGACAGAATTCATTTATTTAGTGCCTTAGTCAGGGTTACCGTTGCTGTGATGAGACACCATGGCCAAAAGAAAGTTGGTGAGGGAAAGGTTTATTTGGCTTATGCTTCTACATCACTGTTTATCACTGAAGGAAGTCAGAACAAGAAGCCAGGCAGGAACTAATGCAGAGGCCATGGAGGGTGCTGCTTACTGCCTTGTTCTTCATGGCTTGCTCAGCCTGCTTTCTTACAGAACCTAGGACCACCAGGCCAGGGATGGCCCCACCCACAATGGGCTGGGCTCTCCGCCATCAATCACTAATTAAGAAAATGCCCTACAGGCTTGCCTCTCAAGTGACTCTCTAGCTTGTGTCAAGTTGAGGAGACACTACATTGACAGATATGTGCTCAGTGGCCATGGAGCAAGGAACCTTTTAGATGTTGTGAATTTGGACAAAACCAAAACAGAAAAAGATCTCTGCGAGCTCCTGGGCTATAGATCAAATGGATCTCACTTAGATAAAGAAAATAAAGTGAAAGCAAACAGGTAAGTTGGGAAGGAAGTAGGATTTCAGAATATGAAAAGCCCACCAGGCTTTGGTGGTGCACGTCTTCAACCCCACCACTTGGGAGGCAGAAGCAGGAGGATCTCGAGTTCGAGGCCAGCCTGGTCTACAGAGTGAGTTCCAGGACAGCCAGGGCTACACAGAGAAATCATGTCTCAAAAACAAAGCAAAACAAAATAAACAAAACAGAAAGTGCAAAGTTCTAGGGGAGGAAAAGTACCACCATCTCTGACATTGCCCAGATCCTAGGAGCCTTCAGTGAATAAGGGCCACATGACCAGAGCACACTGTCATCTGTAAGCTTGAAGCTTCCCTCCAGTTCTGTCTTAGCCCTGTCTAACACACTTTCTGTATGCCCGTGGCCCTGAGAACTTGCCTCCACTTTGTTCATTGCCCAGGAAAGTAGGAATGATTGGTTCTGACCTCTGTGAATAAAGAAATAGGTCTGTCTCCACCAGAGATTTTCCTTATGACTCTCCACAGAACAACAAACGTACTTGTTTGTCATCTCTGACTTTTGACTCTTGCCCAAGCCAGTCTTTGTTGGATTCCATTTTTCCCTCACAAGCTACTCTTGACTCTTGGTGCTTAATGCTGACTGGTATTTAAGCTTCTCAGGTGACACTCAATTCCTCTTCAGTGACACATCTTGTTCCCCAAATTAGAGATGTCAGATACCTCGCCCTCTCCATCATCTGTAGGGACCTTTTCCACCTTTAGCCCCAGGCACCTGGAAAGCTACATTGTAAACCTATAATCCCTTTTCTTGTCTCCTCTCCTCCTGGCTGTAGGTAATTAAGCTAATGGTGGACAACTGAGCCACACTAATCCTTTAGTTTATGGGTACTCAAAACCGATGAGCTGGGAGAGCTGTTCTGTCTCCTAAATGCGAATTAAGTCATGCAGACAGAGCACAGAGTTCATGGTTTGAACCAAAGCTGAAAAGCCACCATGTAACACGGTCCTTAGATGCAGGGCAAATGAAAGTTTTGAGGCAATAGAAACTCTAAGTAGACAGACCAGGTTATGTAGCAAAGCAGGAAAAACAGAGCCGACATCAGAGGAGGCCCAGAAAGGAGGAACAAAGTCACAGAAGACAAACAAGTATGTGTGTTGTTCTGTGCAGTCCAGCGAGAGACCTTTGTGGTGCTCACCCTAGAGAGGCTGCCAAAGCAAACGTGCCTTCGCAAGTGACCTTGACAAGCTTCCTCCTCTTCTTTATAAGTAGAAAAGCTCCGTCAAAGGGCCAGCCCTAATTAGTTCTATTTCTTTCTGGATGTGCTCTACCCATTTTGGTTCCTTGACCATTCGAGGAGGACGTGAATTTGTTCCCGACCTCAAAAGTCAGAAGACAGGACTGTAAAGGATGATTTCCAAAGAAATGAGAAAATAGCAACAGAGACTCTAAACGTAAAAACTGTCCTGAGAGTTGCAGCCCAATGAGCAGCTGGAGCTGGGATGTGCCAAGGTAGCCCGTGTCGCTAAGATTCTGCTTATGGGTGTGTGCAGGCTAGCCCTATGGCTATGCCTCAGAGTCCCTGTTTAGGGTTTAAGGGCTATGTGAGTCTTAGCACCCTGACTTGAAACCTGTCTGTTTTCCTGGACCTTGGTACCCTGCTTTGCTTGGCAGTGACCTACCCAGGAACTCAACCTTTGCTGACATTTTTCTTCCTCCTCAATTTCCAAAGACTAGCATTCTTCCTAGGGAAAAAAAATCCAAATGCGAGGCAAGGCAAATATGAACCGAGCACTGAGGGAGTTCCTAGCACAGGGCCTTTGTACTTCCTGGAGGCTTTGCCTGTAGGGCTTTGTGGTAGCTGTTTATTCATTCATCCATCTGGCTGAATGGGGACAAAAGAAACAGAGAGGGCAGTGACCTTTCCTGTAGCATTTCCTCCTGGCCCTCCTTCCCGCCTCTGTTCAGCTGCCCATCACAGATGTACCATGGGTCGATGGGGTGCAGAATGAAACTCTATCACCATCTCAGTTTACCCCTTTATCAAAGCCTTCATATAATCTGACAGATCTTCCTACTGTAATCTGACGACATTAGCTTTGTGGTTTCCCAGTGGAAGAAGAGCTCAGATAAGGGAAGGAGAGAGAGGAGGAGAGGAGGAGAGGTGGCGAGGGAGAGAGAAAGGGCAAGAGAGGGATGGAGGGAGAGAGGGAGAAAAGGAGAAAGGAGAGAGACAGAGAGGGGAGAGGAGGGGAGAGAAAGAGAGGGGGTGCTGTTCTGCTGCCTGGAACATAGTAGGTGTTCAGTAAATGTTTGTAGTGAATCCAGGGAAGGGAAGGATACCTAGAGAAAAGAACCTACCCTGCCTCTCAAAGAGTTTCCTCATATGTACATATAGGAAAGGCATTCTAATTACAAAGATCATTAGCTAAAGGGCTGAAGGAAGAAACTCTGCAGGGTGCAAAGCCACAGACGTGTGAATAGTGGACCACAGCTACAATGTACCTGAATTCAGTGTGAGGCACAGACAGAGCAAGTGCAGGTAAGTCTGCACAGACATGGGCAGACTGTGGAGTCTTAAATGCCAAGATAAGGAGCATGGGTTTCATTCAGTAGGAAGAGTGAGCACACGCTGAGAAGCTTGAAGCATGGATTCTGACTCTGTAGGAAAACTACAAGGTAGAATCCCAGACAGCTGAATGAAGATAGTCTCTCTCTCTCTCTCTCTCTCTCTCTCTCTCTCTCTCTCTCTCTCCCTACCCCCCCCTCTAACACACACATACACACACGTGCGCGCGCACACACACTTTCAGCTGTTAAAACTAATTTATTCATTTATTTCTTTGCATGAACTATTGTGGCGGTATAAAAGTTCCAAGTAGGATGATTTTAAGGAGGGGAGATTGTCCTTAGTGAGAACCAGGTCAGCCCTTAAAAGAGCCTGTTCCCTTCCTGTGAAGGAGCTACGGAAAGGGTGGGGAGTGGGGGTAGGTGGGTAGGAAGAGAGAGAGAGACTGTGAGCTATGGCACGTGTGAGGAAGAGTCTCCATGAGTGGGGCTAGATGGTGAATGTGAGAATGCTAGCATGTTCCCTGACAGCCAGGAGACAGGAATGTGAGTCCTGAAAAGGGAGGGGGCTGCTAATAACCAGGATGAGCCTAGAACAGACCCCAAGTTCCAGGTGAGAACTCAGCCTGGTGAGATGCTGAGTGAGCAGAACCTGATGCCCACAGAAAACTGAACTGATAGATGGTATTAAATTGGTTTTGCCAGTTTTGCAGTAACTTGTTATTGTTACAAAAGTGAGTTCAAGGAGCTGCCAGACTGCAGAGAACAGTTTGCAGAAGGTTAAATCCAGATATAGGAAACGCAGACATCACTGCAGTCATCCAGACAAGACAAGGCACAGGAGCCCAGAATCCCATGATCTCACACATCTGAAATCACAGATCCTCCTCTGCAGAGCTGAGAACACCATTGATTTAAAGAACTCTGGATCTTGTGGTGGAGAAGCAGAGGGTCAACAGGGAGACAGGCTAGATCCCCCATAATCCAGTGGGTCTTCTTCCAGGCCTTGCATCTTCCCTTCATTATGAGGTACCAGGTAGCAGCAGGTCTTCCATCATGCCCCATGAGTTAGGAAGATTAGTTGTACACTGTGCCAATAACTTCCTTTTGATTACACAAACACAGAGATAGTTCTCAGTCCTGGTGGCCCATGACAATGACTTGCGGCATTTTATGTACAGCCTAGCCCCTTGGCGGTTCCCATCCATTCGGGTCTTGGTGGTACTTCAGTTCCTGTTTTTAACTCTTCTTCAAGTGAATCTATGCACAGCCACACTTAAAGCACAGCCAGAGTCCAGAGCGATAGGACTTGAGATATAACAAACCCTTCTCTCTCGTCAGCCTCTGTATTGTGTGACAGAGTTGATATGTTCTCCCATGTTCCTTCTTCCGATTGCTAATAAGCTATCACCACAACCACCATCATCATCCAAAATTCAGTTGCAAACAGGCTTTTATGTAACATTTCAGTAATTGATGAGGAAACTCCTGCTTAGAAAAAATTTAACAGACCAAATTAATTGCTTTTAATAGTGAGGGCTAGTGAAACCTAATTTTAAATTCTTCTTTACATTCCAAGTCCTTGGTTGCCCCCACTACCGCCATCGAATAAGGATGTGATAGTTTCTAGATATTGTGAAGGACATTTCTGATTTCATTTTGCCTGCACGTTGACGTTCTGTGGTCAGAATAAACACCTCCATTGTGTTAAACGGGTTTGCAGTGAGTGGAGCGCCGGCTCACTTGGCAGATAGCAGGCAATGATGATTAGAATTTATAGACCAAACATCTAGCTCCGCCTCCAGTGTTCTCAACTGTGGGCTCTGGATCTTCAGGACAGAAGACTCTGGAAAGAGCAACATATCCTTGAAACAAATCATTTCAAGCCCAAATAAAATAATAAAGCTAATCACACAATTTCTTCAAATTTCTCCTCTATGACTTGAGATGTTTATATAAATACTACACAACTGAACACGTTTGCCCACATGTGACTACGTGAGAGACAAGACATGCTCCCCTGTGCAGCCACAGTGTGTGTCGGGTCATCACAGCTCCACTGTACATCATAATGGTCTACTGTGCTAACACAATGCTGCCTTGTGACATCTCAACTCTCCACTGAGCTGTCAGAATGCTCCATTGTGCCAAGACAACGTCCTGTTGTGGCATCATGCCTCCATAGTGATATCCTAATGCTCGACCTTCACAACACTGCAAGTGACATCACTACTCCATCACCACGCTGTAACTTTTCCATGGTGCCCAAGCAATGCTGCCCGGTGACATCACAGCTGCCTATGCCCACACAATGCCACATTATGACATCACAGTTCCACCGTGACATCGGGATGTTCCGCCGAGGCATTACTCTGCCCCACTGTTCCATCAGTATTCCAGTTTACAGTTACGTTCAATCGTGTGATCGCAATGGTACCTTGTGGCCTCACAGCTTTGTTGTGACATCACAATGTCCCACGGTCACATCACAGTGCCTCACTGTGCCAACACAAGGCTGCACTGTGACATCACAAATCCAATATGACCTCAGAATGGCATCACAGTGCTTCATCGTTTCATCACAGTGCTACATTCCTAGACAATAATGGTCCATGAACAGCACAGCTCCATTGCATCAATGCAATGTGCCAAAGTGATGGTATAATGACGCAGATCATTTAAAAATGGGTTCTGTGACATCATAACAGAGCGGGGTATCTGCACAGTAGAGCACTGTGATGTCACAGCAGAGCATTGTAAGGATGCAATGGACCTTCGGCATCAGAATGAACCATTGCGATTGCACAAACGGTGTTCCATCTAAACATAGGTACCTCAAAAGGTTGGTCATTCTTGTTCGAGGAGGCCAGTGACATCCTGTCCTCAATCTTTTCCTGGAGAGGGAATATCTTCCACAATGTATGGAAGCTTCAACTCTCAATAAAAATGCTGTTAGTCTATTAGCTTAGGCAGGAAATAGCGAGGTGGAAGTTCCTGGACAGAGAGAGGGATTCTGGGAGAGAAACTGACATAAGAAGAAGAGACTCATCCTAAACTCTGGAGAAAGACGGTTACATGAAACCGAGGATCTGCCATGTAGCAGAACTTAGAATAAAATAATGGAATGATTCAGTTATAAGCTAGTCAGGAGCAGATCCAAGGCTTTTTGCTTAGGCATTTATTCATATATAAGAAGTCTCAGGGCCATTATTTTTGGGAACAAAGAGGGCAGTTCAAAATCCCTGAGGTTACAGATGGCAAAGACCATGGATGCATATGGCACCCAGAGAATGTGCTCTTAGAACTCAAGCTAGGAACCTGAGAGAAAACTCCTGGGTAGAAGATGGTTTCCTAGCAAAGGAGCCGGAAACCGAGAGGCCAAGTAAGGGACAGCAGGCTCCTTACACACACACACACACACACACACACACACACACACACACACACACGGTGTAGTGTGGCCAGTGGGGCAAGCAGAGGCCTATGAGTAGTGGATAGTGAGCTAAGAACTGGAGCCTCAAGGCACGCCCCGCAGACAAAATCTTCCCAGAGCTAGGGTGGATGGGCTCTCAGTGAAGAGCAAACAGCAGAGGCTCCAGTCCCCAACCAGCAGGGGCAGCCTGGTGGACCTGCTGGACCAAGCTGAGGGGTGGAATTGCTACAGACATGTGCTGGTCTGAGGAGTCTGCAGATACACTGAAGGGCAAAAGGAACCCTTTCCCAGAGCTCTGGTGGGACTGAAACGCCCCAGACTTCTGAGCTGGTAAGGTATTAAGTTTGAAAATAATAAAGAAAACAGAAATGAGAATAAATAGTCATAGATGTTAAAAGGGAAACATAGATGACAGAACGCGTTGGGATCCCATATAGTTTGACTAACAGTGTAAAAATAATATGTTCAGTCATGACTACAATTTCATATATCCTCTCTAAGAGAGACAAGAATAAAACAGACTTAGAGAATAAGAAAACTAAAGATTAAATGCTAGATTACAGGCCATAGAACAGAGGTTAGAGGATTCTTTAAATCAGAATAAAGAACCTCCGAAAGAATCCAGTCTGGAACCTACAATAACAGAAGAGATGGCTCCAGATTTTTTTTAAAAAATCCACAAAGGCTTGAGGAATTAGAAAGGCAGCCCATAGAGATGCAATATTCTGAGTTAAGAATCCAGCTTCTGTTTAATGAAGTCACCTTAGAGAAAATGTCATAGGATAGCTTATGTGTTTTAGCATATAGAACTTGAAAATCTAATATATATATATATATATATATATATATTGATACATCATACTCTTAACACCTGGTCAGAATTCCAATGGGCTTTTGCCTTGAATTCTGATCTTTTTCTGAATACTCTATAACAAATATGCAATACTTGATGAATTCTGATCTCTTTCTGAATACTCTATAACAAACATGCAATACTTCACAATCAAGAAAAACTGAAATAAAAGAGAAAGCAGCAATTCTTAAATTCCATTTTTCTTCCCTTCCCTACCCTACTGTCACATATTAGCAACAAAATCCACTTCAAAGTTGGTAGGGTTTTTTTTTATTAATCCTAAGTAAATGTCTTCCTCACTATCACAATATTCTCTCATTAGTGACGACAGCTACAAGCTTTTGCCGAATGCCTGTAAATGATACAATGACTTGATGCATCGTCATAGAACTTGAGCATTTCGCACAAGGAAAAGGAAAGCCCTTCACTCTCTACTTTGTACTCTTGACAACTTCTCCATGGTCTCATTTATCATTAGCTTTAAAAACAAACAAACAAATAAACAAATACCAAACCAGCAACAAAACAACTTGAGGTTGGCGGAGGCATTTACATCAAGGAAAGTCAGGTGAGTCAGCCTAAGAAGCCACAAATGTAACTATGGAAGAAGAACAGAATGTATCTCTAGTGGAAGCTCAAATGTGTGGACTGTGAGCAGGCTGTACTGAGCATTTATTGTCCAAACTTTAAGGAACCAGAAGGGGTAGCAACAGGAGCTATCCTGGGAAAATAGATATAGGCCCTAATCCTTCCAAGAAAATTGGGGTAAAGGCACACTTATAAGGAATTAGAGAAAAGAGCTAGGAATCCCCATTGAGATGGCTTTCCAGACAGTAATCACCCAGGTCTTTCCCTTCCAGTTTCCTGTGTCCCTGACCTTATTGCACAAAGACCACTGGGTTTCCTATGTACACACAGAGTCTCTGCACCAGCCCTGCCTCCTAGTGAGACCCCAGTTCCTCCCCTGCACCGGAGGCCATTTCTGCTTTGGGATTTGGAATTTCTTCTTCCATGTCTTCTGTGTCACAGCTTCCCTCTGAGAGCACACTTGTCAGGCCTCCGAGCCTCTTCAGTGTGACTGCAGTCACAGTCAACAAAAACAAAGGCAAAGGATTCCTAGAGCTGGGTGGCAGTTAAAGAGCAGAGACAAGCCTTGCACTAGTAAGGATTCCTTCCAGTGTCTGTGGACCACGATTCAGGGGCATCACGAAGAAGCCCTGTAGCTTCTACATGCACGCTTCACCAGTGGAAAATTTCATTTGGCAGTTAAAAACACATGCTCATTTCCTTCACCAGTGAAATATTAACCATGACAGGTGCAACCCATCCACCCACAAGGTCTTCCCCACCTCTGTTTCTGCCGGGTGGACTCTCAGAATTGCTAATCTTTATGCAGCTCCGTGCAGGTATTCCATACCAAAAGTTATGGCCACTGGTATCCTTGGGCACATAATTTAAAGGCTTTTGCCTCTAAATTAAGACTCCATTAAGATAATAAAATGTTTTCTTCAAGTTTATTGTGATTATGCCTAAGGGTTCTATGGGGAACACAGGATTAAAAACTATGGAAGGGAAAAAAAAAAATCCCTGTCACTATGGAAACTGGTTCATTTATTTTTATGGGCTGATTTCTAATTCCTCTCCCCGGGTGAAGCCCCCACTAACTTCTGATACTGGGAGACTGCTCACTCACAGCATAGTTTACTGCTTGAAGTTGGACATCAGCCTTCCAATAGAATCAAGATGAGTAATATGCCCCGCCCCCAATCCCGTGGGTTTGTCTACAACAAAATGCCTGACCGGCTGGAATATGGAGACCATACTTGAGCTAACTATGAGCAAGGAAAAAATACCCTGTGATACTAGTTTCATATTAACTTGAAAAATTCGCACACAGCTTGGCGCAGTGGTGTATGTACCCCAGCACTCAGGAGGGACAGGTAGGAGGCTCACTGCAAGTTTGTGGCCAGCCACAGCTATGTAGCAAGACCTTGTCTTGAAAACAAAATTCAATACCAGTAACAAAACCAACAATGCAGAAAGGTCAGGGTTCAAGAAGCACAGACCCGCTTGCAGCTCTGTCTGGTGACTTGTCTGCAGTCTAGTGACACATCACTGCTATACATTGATGGCCATCCCAAAAGTCAGACTTCTTTAGGGCCCCAAGTCTCTCCTGCCAATTTCTTTTTTGTTTGTAAATTGCTATACAAAGTATTAAGTTTCTGCTAAAATATATTTTATTAATACTTTGAAGTTTTCACGCAATGTATTTTGGTCATATTCACGCTCTTAACCTCCCCACCACTCCTAACTTTGTGTCCCCCACCCTTTTATTTTTATTTTTCTTAACAACCCAAGTCCAATTTGCACTGCCCATATACTCCTATGTGTGAGGCCCTCCATGGGAACCTGGTCAACCTGCCATAGGCCATACACCCTTAAAGAAAACTGACTGGCCTTCCTAAGAAGTCATCGGTAGCCAGAAGCTCTTCAGTGAGGGCTGGGTGGGGTGGGCACAGGCAACCACAGACGCTGTGAGGTTTCAGTCCAGTGGTCATGTGATGTCCAGACAACATTAATTTGCTCCTGTCCCCTGTGACCTCTGCATTGCGTTTCTTTTGGGCATTTTCAAACATAACTTGCTTTGTTGATCCTCTCTCCATTCTCCCCACTAACCTGTTGGCTACTTGAGCCCTTCCACGCCCAGCAGCCTCCTTCTGATTCACAGGTCACGTGTTCCATGTCCTCTCCTTTCTCCCTTCCCTCTACAGCTCTCCCCTTTCTGACTTCATGTCGTATAAGCACGTTCACAGCTCTACATAAGGCCCTACAAAAGAAAGAACACACTGTATTTGTCTTTTAGAGTCTGGATTACTTCACTTAGGATGATTTCCAAATCCATCTATTTTCCTGGAAATTTCATGAATTTCCTTTTTCTTTGTAGCTGAATAAAATTCTATGGCGCACATGTACCACGTTTTCATGATGATTAGCTGAATATAAAATTCTCTCTCCTATAGACATCGTCTTCGTGGAGCAGCCAGTGTTCCAGTTTTCCATTAGTAAAGTGTCAAAAAGAGGCATACAGCAACTTTGAGAAACAACAGAGAGTTGTGACTGACACTTGCTAGTACTGTCATACCTGTGATACTTTCAGGATACAAATAGCATCCTGATGACTTAACTGGGCCTGGTTGAAGGCATCCAGTGTGTTGCTGTTTCTCTGCACGTCAGTGACATCATGGCTGGTTATACAGTGTGTTGTACAATCTGATTAACTGTGGCTGGCCAGTGGCAGCTGTGGAACCAGAACTAGTCAAGGCACTAGAGTGTACCAGGGAGCAGTGACTACATACAGAACTGACAGAAAGACCGGTGAAGTAATTGATCCATCAAGTCTGGTTGAACATGGGCCACTCCTCTTTCAGGAGACTCAGTCATTAGCCATAAGTCTTTAAAAGGTGCTGGATCTGAGTCAGAGAACTCATGACGCAGCAGGTTGAGGTTCAGACAAAGGTCGATGCAGCATGTGTGTTCACATGTGTCTAGGTGTGTGTGTGTGTCTAGATATGAAGACGGCTGGGGGTGTGGTAAAAGCTACCCATGAGTATGCATTCCCCACTCAATCTCTAATGTAGAGATAAAACTTTGCAAATGGTTGGTGTTAATGTCTAAGTGTTGTTTGATGTTTCTAAATGTTTGACATACAGGAGACATTAGCTCTCTGACTATCATCATTGTATTTATTGTAGACGCTATTTTGGTTTATTTAGATGTGATATCAATATAGGGGTCTGTTCACTCCTATCGTCATACCTCCTGTCAGAAGATTAAATTTAAATGATACCGAATGTGGGATGGGGTGTGTGTGTGTGAAATATACACAGAATCTAAACAACAGAACCTGGACAGGGCAGGACATGATATTCCAAGGACAACATTTCCAGAGGAGAAGGGAGTTTGTGTGTGAGGTGAGGGTTTTGGTCAGGCATTTGCTATGTCTGTGGGTTAGAAGTTAAAGTCATGAGATGTTTAGCTAATAGAAATGTGGCGCAATCACACTAAAATCTTCATCTCAGGTCAGTAACTTCATGGGATAAGAGGTGTCCAAGTGAACAGGAGACAAGACAAATCACAGAGCGCTTACCCCTGCTGACTTTAGAGGTGGAGGATACAGCCCTCCACACAATGAGTCATGAAAAGCAAGAGGGAAGGACAAGCTGTGACGCCAACATTCCTACTGGGGTGAGTAGCTAGGAGTAGGGGAGGACTCGCAATGACATGGTTTCCATGTATTACTAAGGTGTCACATGCTCACTCCTCCGTCCCACTGCCCCATAGGGGGAGCAATAAAGAGGTAACCTTCCTTCCCTGTGTGCACATAAGCACACAAACAGAATGGCATTGGTAGAGTTGGTGGCGACGATCTACTGAATACACTAATTTGCAAGGTACTTTTTTACTTCAAAATACAACACAGAACACATTGTTCATATCACAGAGCTACATAACGTCCAGAGTTTGCCAACACTATTTCTCCAGAGGGACACTCGGGTTATCAGCTCTAACCAGTACAAAGGGTAAATGCTGTACACGCATGACCTTATAAAAATACACTGTGGTTTTAACGAGATGAAGCCCAATAGTGGAACGAAGTATTACCTATACCTTAACTAGAAGTTGTATGGCTGATATGGATGGGTCATTCATACAAAACAAAGAAGACTGTTAGAGGGTACTCAGGAAGGAGTTTACTTAGCCTGGGCCTATAGGGGCTCACAGAGACTGAACCACCAACCAAAGAGCATGCAAGGGCGGGACCTAAACCCCCTACACATTTGGAGCAGATGTGCAGCTTGGTCTTCATGTGGATCCCCTAACAATTGGATCGAGGGCTGTCTCTGACTCTGTTGCCTGCCATTGGATCCCCTTTCCATAGTTGGACTGCCTAGTCTGGCCTCAGTGGGAGAGGATGCACTTAGTCCTGTTGTGACACGATGTCTCAGGGAGGGGTGGTACCCAAAGAGAGCTTTCTCTGAGGAGAAGGGGAGGGAGTAATGTGGGAAGAGATTTGTGAGGGTGGGACTGGGAGGGCTATGACTGGGATGTAAAGTGAATTAATTAATTAAGGAGGGGAAAAAGTTTACTTATATAGGCTCATACCCCAAATCACACATTGCAGGCTCTGCGGGTGCTAACTGGCTGTGTTGTCTCTTGTTGGGCCAATGGTTCCTTTTATAATAACTTCTCATAAGAACCTCTGAGAGGTCACATGAGAACCAGTGAGGGTCCCAGAGAATGTCTCACTCCCAGGGTCTGAGACGCTCCCATGAAACTCTCCTTCCTAAAGCTTCCACTGTACCCCTAGAGAACTACCCTAGAACTCAAACCTCCAACCATTACAACCCATGGAGGACACTCAGACCATCCTCAAATCATAGCCAAGAACACACATATTGTATAATTGAATCTATCAAATCAAGATTTCTTTCAAAGAATTTACGTCATGAACAGAATTGTTAATAATGATAGTGACTATGACCATTGAGGGCTTAGATGGAGCAGGGGGAAGAAGAAATAATACTTAATTCTGTTTTTAATTAATTAAATTTATGATACCTAGTAGGCATCTATATGTTCATACCTAGCAGGCTGTGAGCCATAAGGGTAAATGACTCCAACACCTAAGTGGATGAGGCCCGGCTCTGGGGAAGAGACCGGACAGAGAAAGAGTAACTGAATGCCCTGGGTACCACCCCCACCATCAAGCTGCAGACAGAAACTAGGAATTAGCAAAGGAGGCTAAGGGTGTGGTGGCAGAGAGCTAGGAGGTAACCAAAACAAAGCAGAAAAGGCCAACTAAGAGAAAGGCAAGGAATAGACAGCTCAGCTTCAAGACTCAGGGTGTGGGGTAGTGT